>JAAGEH010000297.1:24180672-24240140 GCA_011751065.1 Lasiurus cinereus | reverse complement strand
TGGGTGTGAGTGGTGGGTTTCTGGGTGTACATGTGTGATGTGGTGGTGTGGGTGTGGGTGGTGGGTTTCTGGGTGTACATGTGCGATGTGGTGTGCTGTGTGCAGGCAGGGGCACGTGTGGGGTGTGGGTTGTACCTCCAGGTCTCCAGAGCCCAGCAGCCTTTTCTCTCGGCACCTGCCCCACTTAGAACGGGTATCCCCGGTCAGGATACCACACTCCACAGCGCCACCCTCTCCCGAACCCGGAGTCCCTCTGAGCCGGGGCCTGGTGGGCACCCCGGTTGTGGGAGGTGGAGGAGGCGGGGGACTAGCCCTTCGGCAGCACCCGGCCCAGCCCCTCCTCCCCGGGTCCCGCAGTCCCCACCCATCCTGTTCTGGGCGGAGACCCTGGGAGGCGGTGGGGACACCGGGTCTGGCACTCACTGCTGCGGGGTTCTTTTCCAGCGGAAGCCGGGGAGCCCACGGACGCCAGCCTGGTGGCCCTCTCCGGAGAAGGTGAGTCAGGGCCAGGCATGCACCCCCAAGCCCACACTTCCATTGCAGTACTGGGCTGCTCGCTGCAATGCCCTCCCCTCAGAATGGGCGCAGGTGGCACAGCTGGAGCGGAAGTGTGGCCACCATCGTGGATGAAGCGATGATGTGTGGGAGTCGGGCAGATGTGGGATCGAATCCTGCCTCTCCCGCTGTGTGACTCTGGGAGGGGGTGCAACCTCTGCACAGAGCAGGGTTCGCCAAACTTTGGGTAACGAGCCAGGGAGTAAATGTTTTCGATAAGGTTCTCTGCTACAGCGACTCCTCTCTGCCACTGTAGTGGCAAAGCAGTCATAGACAATCCACCACTGCGTGGCTGTGTGCCAATAAAACTTTATTTACAAAACAGGTCAAGGGCCAGCCCCTAGTTTACCAACCCCGGAAAGGGATGATTATACCTGACTTCAGGGTGGCAGAGGATTACATGGTAGAGCGTGGGAAGATTCTGGGCTGGCATCTTCTTCTAGAAGTTCTAGTGGCACTTTGGTGGGTGGGATTTGAGGTCTCCGGCGGTCTTTCCTTACTTCCGGAATCCACTCCCTCTCAGGCTGCCTCCAAGGACTGGATCCATCAGGGCGCATACTGGCTTCCTCCCATTGGCTGGTTTCTTCGCCTGAACAGACTGGCTCCAATCTGGCTCCTCATCCCTGAATGGGAACAGGATGGAGCACCAATGAGCTGACCGGTAACTGGTTGGTTTCTCTCCACAGTGTCTGCTGACACCGGAGCTGACCAGCTGCCCACGCTGCCCGGGACGACTCAGCTGACCACTCTCTCCAGGACAGGTAAGCAGAGGGGCTCTCATCCTATTCACGAGGACCCCACCTGCTAACACCACCACCCTGGGGGCGAGGGTGACAGCATGGAACCCGGGGAACACAGTCACTTCGTCAGCAGTGTAGTGCGAGCTTAACTACTGTTAGAGCAGCGGTTCTCAACCTGCCTAAGGCCGCGACCCTTTAAGACAGCTCCTCATGTGGGGGTGACCCCCAACCATACAATTATTTCCGTTGCTACTTCATCACTGTCATCTTGCTACTGTGATGAACTGTCATGTAAATATCTGACAGGCAGGATGTATTTTCGTTGTTACAAATGGAACATCATTAAAGCACAGGGATTAATCACAAAAACAATACATAATTATATATTGTGAAATATTTATTTCTAATTAGAAATAAATGAAATTTTGTCTTGAATCGTGGTGTAGCCTGGGTAACAGTCTTCCTATGACAACAGTAAACTAAACAGCTGTGTTAGAGCAACAAACTCACTCTGCAGAGAAGCAGGCTCCGCAGCCTCCCGGGGCCACACAGCGAGCAAAGGGACTCGATTCTTCCGCCACATTTTTCTGTTAAAAAAAAAAAAAGAAAGTTTCAACAGACTCACCTGCAGCTGAGTTTCCCAGCAAGCCTCTGTGTGTGTGTGGGGGGGAATGGGGGGATCTCCTTTTGGCTCATCAGTGACCCACCAACACCAGTTGTCCCAGGAGGTGACCAGGGGCAGAGCCAAGACCACGTGGCCCCGGTGCCCGGTGGGTGGGAGCTGCCTCAGGAAGCACGTGGGCAGCTGGGGCTGATACTTACCTGTCTCTCTCTCTGGGGGCAGAACCACGCCAAGACCAGGAAGGCACGGAAGCGGCGCGGACCTCCACTCCTCCCGGTAAGCACGCTCGCTGCTCCCGCCTTGGACCGGCTGCTGTCCCTGGACACTGGTTAGATCCGGTGTGGCCCACCGATGCCAGTGGAAGAGGTCAGGGAGCCGGTTTACTGGCTCAGCCCGAGGCGCAGACAGGAACCGCAGAGGCCGATCCAGCCCCAGAAAGAAAGGGGAGCTTACCTGCTAAGGAGCTGCCTTGCAAAAAAGAGAGAGCTCTGTCTCATTTTCCGTTAAAATCCGCTGCAACCTCCCGTTACAATGTTCATCAGCTTAATAACTCACAACCATCAGACCAACTTCAGCCTCACGTTACAAAGGGAGCACTTTATAGCTGAAGATACTTTCTTCCCGTCTCCCCACGCGAGTCTACAATGCCCAGGCCTCACCCAGTGCCGGGCACCAGCTGGGCAGCAGACGGTGGGGACTGCCCCTGGTGGTCCTTGGTCTGGACCAGACTGGGCGGGAGGCGTGGCCGGTGGGATGGAGACCAGCTGCCTCCAGCGGAGAAGGCAGGTGGGGCTGACTGACCCTGAGAGACAGGGCACCCGGACGGTGCCAGGGAGCCTGTGGGAGGGTGCATGGCCTGCTGCAGACTGGCACTTCATCCCGAGCACGGCCAGAAGCTGGTGCAGCGTGCTGAGTGAGTGTTGGAACAGTGTTGTGCCCCCTAAGTTGGGACAATTTCCCACCATTCTTGTTCCTCCACTTGTTGACACGGTGATGGCACTTCACGTGGCCAGTGTATGAGCGTGGATACGACCCAAAGGTAGGCCTGAGGGTGGTGGTTCTCACTCACCAGATGTCATCCAGAGGGTCTAGCCAGGACCGTCAGGTTCAAGGTTATCACAGGACTCTGGGGATCCCTGAGATGCAGCTCTGATGTCTGTCCGCAAATCTCTCCTGGGGCTCCGCTTGGCCACTGACTGTCACATTGTGCGTCTGCAGGGTCCGCAGAGATTGCTGCCACAGCTGGAGGCGTGACCATGGTCCCCGGCGGCGTGACATCTCTGGGGCCGGCTGTGCCGTCCGTCAGAAGCGGTCCCGAGGCGACGACGGGGAAAGGTGAGCCGCAGGCGGACAGGAGCCTGTCCCCTCCCGGCCTGAGAGCCAGTGATTAGGTGGTGAACGAGGCCACTGTCACACGGACCTGGGCATGTCGCTGTGACGGGAAGGTGTCGCATGTCCCCTGGCAGATGAGACTGGGAGAGGGGGCACTGGCACCCAGCGCTCACAGCACGGTCCATGCCAGTTTCCTGGCAAGAATGACACATGTGGTCTGAGCAGTCCTCGCCTCGGCTCTCCTCCCTCAGGTGCATTCAAAGGCCCTGCACCTGCGCGAGCAGCAGGACCAGAGGCGGCGCTGGTGCTGCCTTCCAGTGGCCACGCAGGGCTGTGCAAGCAGCAGCATGGGGGGGGAGGGGGAGGTGGCCTTAGTCCTTCCCACCAGACTCTGAAGCGGGGTTTTGCACATACCGGAGGGGGAGTAGGGTGGGAGAGAGAGGCAGAAAGAGACAGAAAACCCAGGTCTGAAAGACGAGCCCCAGAGGTGAGCTACCTGCAACGCCAGGCAGCCTCAAAGGACAGCCAGAGCTCGTGGTGCTGGGTGCTGCTCAGCAGTAAATGGGCCCAAAGAGCAGCTGCAGCCTGAGGACCCCCACACCGAGGGGGGGAGGGTAGCAAGGAGCATGGCGAGCAGAGCCAGGGAGAAAGACTTCTCTCTGAAAGACAACCATCCCAGACCGGGCCCGGGCACAGGGCAGGCTCCAGGGGTGGGCAGAGGCGGAGGGTACAGGCTCCAGGCATGACTGCGGCCTCTGGAGCCGTCCTGGGCACTCCTGACTGCTGAGTCCTCTCTCTCTCTCTCTCTCCCCCCAGCCTGTGACAGGTCCGCCGTCCTGCACCGGGGAGCGGGGGAAGACACACAGGCGATGCCGCCGCTGCGGCAGATGCTCTTGTGCCTGAGCGCCCGCTGCCCCGAGGAGTTTGACTCTTACGGCTGCTACTGTGGGCAAGAAGGACGAGGCGAGCCCAGGGACGCCCTGGACAGGTAGGGGCGCGGGGTGGCCGCGGTGGCGCCAATGCTGCCTGCAGAGAGAGGGGGGAGCCCTCCCCCACCGGGGCTGTACTGGAGTCCCCAGAGAGCTCGCTGCCTTTGGACTTCACGGGCCCGTTTTCCGGGGAGCAGCTGAGGCACAGCCTCATCGGAGGGCAGCCACCCACGAGGGGGCAGAGCCTGCGGGACCGGCCACCTGCAGAGGGTCACGCTGCAAAGACATTTGTGATGAGCACAGAGGGTGGGGTCTCGCTGATGGGCTCGGCCAGAGGCCACGCCGAAATTAGCTCCACGTTGACATTCTGGGGCTGGGTTGCCACTTTAGATCCCGGGCAGTGTGCCGCCTGAGCCGCACATGCGATGTGCTTGGCGGGTCGGGACCAGCTGTGCACATGGGGGGAGGCCCTGGCTCCTGGCACGGTGTAGGGATGTGGGGGTGGGGGGGAGAAGCGGGCCGCTGGGGGCTGGGCAGTGACGGCTTCTCCCGGTTGCAGGTGCTGCTGGGCCCGCCGCTGCTGCCTGCAGCAGGTGGGGAGGCTGGGCTGCCGGCGCGGGAGGCTGCCTCGGCCGCCGGTGGAGTGCGCGGATGGCTCCCCCAAGTGTGAGTTTGGGGGCCTCCCGGTGGGCTATCCTTTCACCCGGTGCAGCACCTTTCCATCCACCACGACCTGACACATCTTCACTGTGAGGCACATGATACACCCCCTAGTCCACCGAGGAGCCTCCAGTTCACAGGCGATGCCGGCGCCTGGGGCACAGGACAGCCAGGGACACGCCGGATCGTTAAAAGTCGTGCAAATCTCGTGCTCCCTGTGTGAGTCCATCCTCACAGCTGTCCAGGCCAGAGCACAGGGGGCTGAGGTCCAAGGTCACACCGGCCTCTTCCCTAAGCAGCACAGCCTGTTCCCGGTGGCAGCTTCCGAGGGACCCATCAAGGTGGTGTCCCTGGCTGCAGGGCCGGGCAGGCTCTAGCTCCTGTCTCTCCTGGAGGCTGGGGGCTCCTCTGTGGCGCTCAGGGCCTCAGGTGGGATGGCTGGAAATTGCCACCACCCCCCACCCCACAGCGCATCACTCTTACAGCTGAGCGAGGCGCTGACTGACCTGTCGGCATTCTCTTGCTCCATTTCCTCATCCACAAGTGGACACATTTCCCAGGTGCTTAGCAGTTTGAAAGGAATTGCTCCTTTTGCATTTCCCAGAGCTGGTTCTCATCTGCATGTTCTGGGGACCCTCAGTCCCCTCCCTCCTCTGCAGGCACCTCCTGTAGGATCACACGTGCCTCTCTTCCCGGGAGCTCCACCCTCCCTCCATTTTCTACTCACCCAGCACACTGCCTCGGAACCAGGACACAGGGAGCACGCAGGCCCCTGCCTCACTCCCTCAGAGCCTGGGGGGAGAGAGACGAGTCAGTGCCCCCTCCTCTCAGGTCACACCGCTACAGGAGGCGGAGCCGGCAGCGGGGCGGGGAGAAGTGGGCAGAGCAGTGAGGGGGGAGCTCAGGTTCCTGGAGACCGGAGGCCGTGCTGGTGGGCACGCTCCAAAAGAGGGAGCGGAGAACCGCGCAGGTGGGCACTCCTGGCAGCGCAGGTCAGCATATGGTGCTGTCTGCAGGCAGAGAGAGAGGCTGGGAGCACAGGTACCAGCTCAGGAACGCAGACCGAACACTGCCATTCTGTCCTAGGAACCCAGGAACACGGCAGGTGGGGCTGGAACCCCCCCAGAGCGGGCGGGATCCGGTCCCAGCCTGTGAGCTGAGCTCCTGTCTTACCTGGGGCGGGGCGGGCGCTGGGAGGGCGCTGGGTAGGCGGAAGGGCTGCGGGCTCCAGGAAGCAGGCTTGTGGCCACTGTGCTCTGCTCCACCCGCTGCTGAAATGACCGTGCGCCCGGGCTGAGGGGAGGCCAGTGGCTGGGACTGGGGGGGCTGGTGTGATGAGAGCAGCGGTGGACCTGGTGGTGGGGACGTCATGGCAGGATCAGATGAGCAGTGACACGGCTCAGAAGCTGCCGGTACCAGGAGTCTGTGCAGGCAGCTTGTGGCTGAGCACCGGAAATGTGTGTCTCCTGAGTCTCCCGGTGCTGTCTGCCCCAGAGAGATGTGCCACAGGGTGGCCGTCCTGGCAGAGAAGGCAGCTGTGTGCTGGGGCCACAGGCGGGGCCACTGCAGGGGAGACGCGGCCTTTCCCTCGGGCTCCAGGCGCTTCTGGGACAGCGACGCCACGGGGCCTGGTGACCAAGGGGGAGTCAGTGAGGAGAAGCGAGGGCCTGTCCGGTGGCAGCGTCAGTGCGTGCAGGACGCCCAGGGGGTCAGGGGGGGTGGTGGCCACAGGGGTGAGAGGTCAGGTGCCCCGGCTCAGGCTGCTCTCGCCTCGCAGGTGGGGGCCGGAGCCTGTGCGAGCAGCTGCTCTGCGCCTGTGAGCGGACGGCGGCCGAGTGCATGGCGTCGGCCTCCTTCAACCAGAGCCTCGGGGCGCCGGGCAGGGCGGCGTGCCAGGGCCCCCCGCGCCCCTGCGAGGACGGCGGGCCGGGCGCGCTTTCGGCGTCCTCCCTGGCCTCCAGCTCCAGCTCCGAGGAGGACAGCGAGGAGGCGCTGCCCCCCACCGCCCACCTGCGAACCCGGAGGTTTCTGGGGAGGTCACAGGGTCCCGTGGGGGCCAGGCCACCACCGGGCCCCAGATAGAGCCCCGAGAGAATCACCTCGAGGTCATTCTCGGAGCAGAGGCTGCGGGGAGGGCCGTGGTGCCCCCAGCTCTCCGGGGACCGCCCCTCTGCAGGAGGCGGCGCAGGTGCGGCCCCCCCTTCCTGCAGCATCGACGGAGGCGCAATAAATATCCCATCAGAGCTTCGGCTGCCCTTGGTTTTGTGTGTTTAGAGATGTAGAAACTGGCGCAGGAACCCTATCCGCAAAGGTGAGAGGACAGAGACAAGAGGGGGACGGAGAGGCGGGGGGGGGGGGGGGGGAAGCTGTGCCCCCGTCACTGGAAGCCCCTTTTCTCCCAGTAACAAAACAGAAGGGGGGGATGGAGTCAGCCCGTCTAATGAGATCACCCGAGTCCTCACTCCCTCCCCACCGAGTACTGGCCAAGCGCTGAGGCCACAGCTCTCTGGTCCGGGCCCGCACACCCCCTGCCTTCTAGTTCCCAGGAGTGGGCACGCGTCCCCCTCGCCCCACAATGAAGAATTGCCACTCACCCCGTCCTGGTCCTGCACTTGCTCTCACAAATGAGGGTATGTCCCAGTGGCTGGAGGTCAGGAACGAAACGCCAGTCTTGACACCCGCAGATTCTGTAAAAAACTGAACTAGACCCGCTCACCCACCTCCTAGTGGCGATTTACTCTGTAGCAGGCAAAGGGCACCCCATCTTTAAAACCCCTCCTGACGCAGTAAGCAGACGGAGTTACTTGAAATGACCTCACGCTTCCAGTTAGCCCCGTCCTGGAGTATCGGACGAGGTGGTGCCACGCTGGGCTTTTGCCAGCTCCGCGCCAGCTGGTGCACCTCTTGCTCCAGACACTGCGGCGACACCCAGGTCCCGAGGCTCTGCCCTGTCACCCGCGGCGGCGGGTCTGCCCAGGCCCGCACACCTACCTCTGGCCGGGACTCCTCTGCTGAGGCGTGGGGCCCCTTGCGAACTGCGCCCCATCAGGCACACGCAGTCCAGAAACGTGGGTGAGTTTGTGCCAACATGGCCTTGACCATGAGTAGAAGCCCAAGGCTACACGCGTCCCTGCCTCCTCCTGAGACACCTTAGATTGTCGCAGAGGCTGGATCTGCCATCACCCCGCGATGGCCGAGTCACCGACCACCCTCCCCACCAGCCCTTCCTCCGTTTCAGAGGTCCTCGGGGCTCTGCCCGGACACCTGCCCGTGAGCCTGTCTGTCTGCAGCTCTGCTTGGGGACCCAGACCAGGCCGGGCCCCTGCGGTCCGCCTGCGACCCAAAGCGCCAGCCAAAGGCAAACGGAAAGCAAGAGGCCGACTTCGGCGCTCGTTTTCTGCTTTTCATTCGTGTGAACTTGGTACTTGAGATCAGTAATTTATCAGATGCCAGACTAGTAACAGGAGCCAACAAGTTAAAGCTGGAAGAAAGCACATGAGAGCAAACCATACCGACTGCTCATCTCACATCGAAAGACCAGGTTCCAAACCGGGGGGGCGAGGGGAGGGGGGCAAAGGGAAGGGACTGGCCTAAGTCCACAGGATGGAGGCAGCCGCCAGGGGCCGCCTGCCCTCGCCTGAGTGGTGGTACCTGAGGGAGGGATTTACTCCCCCTCCCCTTCCTGTTCCAGGCGAGGACTTCACAGCCCCAAGTGTCCTCACCTGCCGGAAGCCCTGAGCCAGGCGTGGTGGGCGGTTCCAGCGCAGAGCCCGCCTCCCTGCAGCCTGAAGTCAGTCCCCGGGGTCAGCAGGGTGGAGGGTGCCAGTAATTTATGCAGCGAGGAGGCGGGGCTGAAAGGAACCCCAGGACCTAGCAGAGCAGAAGCCTACAGTCCCTGCCACCGGCCTTCACTCAGGCCTGAGACTCCCGTGTGAGGAGGAATCCACTCGGCAACCTGGTTTTCACTGACAAGTCTCATTTCTACTCCAGCAAAATAGTGAATGAATATACTTAGTAACTGGGAAAGGGGCTACTATAAAAATGTACTTAGGCACAAATATTTTGATTTCGTTTTATTGCTTACATATAAATTGCAGAGTGGATTTTTACATTTCAAAAAGCTCACTTCGTTACATTTACGACATATATTGCCATGAATAAGACAAACGAGTTCCATTTTCAGACGGGAAGAGAAGGGATATTCTGAGGAGGGAAGTTAACCGCTGGTAAAAGTGTGGCATTACCGTAAAGAGAACGGGTTCAGAAGTATTAAGTGTGTGTGTGTGCACGTGTATATGCCTGAATATGCGTGTGTGTGCATGTGCCTGTGTGTGTGCATGTGCTTGTGCCTATGTGCCTGTGTGTGCCTGTGCATGTGCCTGTGTGTGTTTCTGTGTGTGCATGTATATGTGCCTATGTGTCCATGTGTATGTGCCTCTTTGGGTGCATGTCTATGTGCCTGTGGGTGTGTGTGCATGCATTTGTGTGTGTGTGCATGCGTGTGTGTGCATGTGTGTTCTGGCTAACTTCAATGACAACAAACTCTGAGCAAAGACAACACAAGCATAGGAAGATTTAAATGTTCACTATTCAATGTCAAGAAAATATGATATAAACAACTGTCTACAGCAAAACAGAAGGGATAACAGTTTCTAAGAATTTCAGCCTCTACAAAAATATACCGCACGGTGCCCGCCACCAACGCCGCACTCGCCGCCGCAGGCCCAAGGGCAGCCCCGCTTCTTGGGGGTCCTCGGCAACAAGACCAGCTCAGTAACCGAGGCTGCACAGAAGGTACTGCGATTAAAACCGAACAAAGCCCCCCGAACCCCGCTCAGCCGCTCACACACAGACCAGCAGGAAGGCGACACACACCATAGGAAGTGTGTCCTGTCCGTGCAAACAACACGCATGACCACGCCGACACCTCGGAGCAGGCGTGCACAGGAGGACAGGGCTTCCTTCCTAGCCTCTCCCATGACCCGCTTCCTCCAGAAGCGCACAGCGCTCAGCTACAAAGTGACACCCGAGTGGATGGGGATTGTCTCCGCAGGTCCCTTCGCTCTGACTTCCAAATGCACTGTCAGCAGTGAAAATCCTTCTTTAAAAATACAGAAAAAACGTTAAAAAGACAGTTTGGCTTCTGCAAGGGTGACACATTTTAGCTGATGCAGAGGCAAGTACAGTGACAGCGGCTACAGGTGACCGCACTGTTACACAGAGAAGCGGGCTGCTTCAGGACACGGACCACAGCGGCCAGGCTAGCCAGTGTCATTTCAGAGGTTCAGTGACTCCGCTCTCTGGCAGGTGCTTTCCGACTCTGTGCTTTGGTTCAGAGATTGAAAAAATGTCGAGCATGCTTCTTAGCTTTTTCTGTTTCTACTACATGTGCCCAGATCATCACAAACCAAAGGCGGAGCACGCCGCTCTGCACCGGAACTTCACCAGCCAAAGCCCAAACCGAAACTGGCTTTTCAGCCCCAATTTTTAATACGTATATTTTTATGTAAAAAGAAATAAAATTAAAAAAAAAGGTAGAACTATAAACAGGTTACGTTATAAAAATGTCCTAGGAGGATGTTGTAAGACTTGCAAAGACAACTGTTCATTTTGCCGTGCGGTGGACTCACGGAAATGTGGCTTTAAGACGACATCATGGGGTCGATCAGCAGGTGAGGAGAGTGTGAACACACATCATCTCGGTGGCTTAAACCGACAGAAGCTCGCACTGACAATCCTTAGCACACTTGATTGCTAAAGCCATAGGCACCTTTAAATGTAATATAATAAACCCTAAACACAAATGCAATATAACAAACCCTAAACACAAATGCATACAAGCTAGAGTTCAAATCCTACAAATTAACATCTATTTTGGTAAATTTTTTTTACTATGGTGATTAAAAACAATGAACAATATAAAAATGTAAATTAATGTGCTCTTAATAAAAATCAAAATGTGTGCTCTTCACAGGTGAACTAGTAACTGTTTTAAATGTCTTTTTTTATACTAAATAGATATATATATATATCTCATTTAATTCATTGAGCCACAGCAAAAATACTACTATAATTTCAAAGCACAGTCTGTAAACTAATACATCTTAGGATGTAAAAAATATTGCACAGTTCGGTATCTGGAGAGCAAGCTCTAAGCCTCTCATATAGAAATGATCGAACTTTCGGCAGAAAAAACAGTATTACAAGAACCAGACACTTGAAAGTATGGCGACTGATTGGAGGGGCAGATTCTAGGAATATTACTCAACGAACATCACCACATAAACCAGCAGAGGAACGCCTATCGCACGTGTCACGGTAATGAATGGGGGGACGTCTGTCACAACATCTGAAACACAGGGACACAAGCCACAGGGCAGTCAGCAGCCCAGGACTAGAGTATACGCGCATTTTTGCTTTTGCAGATAACCAAAGCTGAAGTAAAACATCCCACTGAAACAGTTGGGTAGATGTTTAAGAAGTACAAGAGACACTTCATACCTCTTTCAACCCTCGAAGGCCTAATTAAAAAAAAAAAATAACATGTTTGAGAAAAGTTTAAAATATACTGTTTAACCATGAAATAATCTTAAGACCAATACATGCTCCACTTTAAAGCCGACAGGAGCCTCAGAAGAAATGAATATGGCATAAATCTATCTTCGAAAGTACTTGAAATCACATCTAGTTCCAAACTTTCTAGCACGGTATAGCAAGCATTTGGTCACTGTGAGTCCCACCGCTGTTTTCAGGAAGTGTGCGAACAGACGGAGAGTAAGAGCCCGGCCTTAATTTCCAGGCTGTGACCTTCTACGCTGAGGTCTTCCTGAGCCACTCAGTACACACACAGGTCAGGAAACTTCATCTCATAGACGGGGACAGACTGGTACTGGGCATGCCCAGAAGTAATGGTCAGTGTTCCCGATGGGCTGGGAGGAGGACTGGAAGAGAAGAAGGGCATTGTCAGCAGGGCACTTAGAGGCCTTCCCGGCACAGAGCACCCCCACTGCCATCGCCCCGCAGGTGAGACATGGAGGAGACACTGTCGCCCCGGTTCAGCATCTCATTAGCGTGCAAGTCTTCCAAAGCACCCGCTGTCCTTTCAGGGACGTTCTAAAGGACAACAGGAAAGCCAGAGGGCACCTGGACAAGAAATGGTCACAGACTGGCTAGCAAAGACAATGACTGCTAAGACAAAGGTACCTGTAGGACCTCCTGGTTATCCTAAATGAAAAACGTAATTAAACAGCACCAGCCTCAAATTTATAGGGGCTAACAGCTCCTATTCTGTGGCTATATTGCTGGTGTAGTAACAACCCTTACCGTATGGTGAGTTCCAGTATTTGAGCAAGTCTGTCATGAAGCAAATTCGCCTATAAGAGAAAAATATGTTAAGAATGAATCTCCTGTTTTCCAAATACCCATAGTAATAATACCATTAAAAGACAAAGCATAACTGTAACTATGAAGCTGATGGTACAGAATGCTGTAACATTTTGGTTTCGTTTGTCTCATATAATATAAAGTTTTTCTTTTAATCCTTCCCTAGTCCCACTGGTAAAAACAAACCAATAGACACACAAGATTACCCATAGCAAAAGCATTGAAAACCACTTCAATCATTAACATGCAGCCTGGATCTCTCATTCCATCAGCTTCTAGGACACTAAGAAACTGTTTAGCTTCACAGTGTCTATGCATTAAAGTTTCAGTCCTTACCTGATACATCACCTTGTCTTATGATTTGTCTACCAACCTTTTACCAAGAAAAGTTTCCCCCACATCACACCCCACCCCTCTCCTTCACATGTATTCACTCACTTTGGATTCACACTGTGCTGCTATTTCTTCAAAAGGTGCTTTCTGGAACTTCTCTATCACCAGACGCCTCTTCTCCTTTTCCTGTTCTTCCATCCCATTGGTATCTGTGTACATGTTTACAGAGACCCGTTAAAGCAACACAGAATTTCAGAGACCCTTCCAATGACCATAAGAGTAAATGATCTCAAAACCAAAAATAAACAATTTACAAGACTGCTTTTATAAGGAAAAAAGCAAAAGGTGTAACGTGCTTTGAAATGTCTCAGTTAAGAATAGAAAGCAACACGCAAAATTTTTTTAAAATCTCAGAGTTCAAACTACAGACCCCCCCCCTTTTTTAATATAGTTTATTGATTTTTTACAGAGAGGAAGGGAGAGGGATAGAGAGTTAGAAACACCAATGAGAGAGAGAGACATCGATCAGCTGCCTCCTGCACGCCCCCTACTGGGGATGTGCCCGCCACCAAGGTACATGCCCTTGACCGGAATCGAACCTGGGACCTTTCAGTCCGCAGGCCGACGCTCTATCCACTGAGCCAAACCGGTTTCGGCCAGACCCCTTTTCACAGACAAGCTCTGTCGTGCCACCGAAATAGCAGAGCATGCTCGCTTCCTTCCCAAAGGAGGGATCTTCTCTCGGCAACCACACGCTTGCGCAGATGAGGCAGCGCTGCAGGAATCTGCTCAACTGGCTACTGAATGGCATCATCCAGAACCACTCTGGCGAGCCTTCCCATTTATTTACCACACTCCAGAAAGCGAGTTTTATCTGAAGATGTATGCTCTAGCCAAAGCGTGCGAAACAGTAAAACAGTAAATGTCTACTTTGCCACAGATAATTATTTTCCTTTGCATAGACAGACTTTTCTAGAATTGTGCAAGCACAATACAGTGCATTCCAATGCCACCCGTATTTGGTGGCCAGGATGCAAATGCAAGCTGCACGAACTTAGGAGAAATAGGATGAAAACTGAGAAATGCCCGGAAAAGTACACTGAGTGGTTAGTGACAGGCACATGGTAGTATAATGAGAAGTGAGTTTGCAATGAGAGTGTCAGCAGGCACGACAGTGTCATGTTAATCCCTGCTATGTCATCAATGAAAACACCACAGGAGCTTAAACTCCTCCCAAGATCACACAGCTGGCAATGCTCAGCCCAATCCCACACCGGGTGGGACTGGCGCTGCGATCTCACTTATCGTGGTATAAAATACCACTCTGGCTTTTCACAATTGTAAAAACCTAAAGAACGTAGCTGAAAGAAGTCAGTTACATATTTATACAGAAATCAGCAGATAGACATGCACTAAGATAAAGATAAACTATCAAAATACTGGGAGGGTTAATGAGTATAAAAAAAATCTCACCAATGGCTTTCTTTAATGCTTCAAAGGTAATTTCTTCCGTGTTGCTAACCTGGAGAAAAGTGATTTGAAGTAAAATAGTTAGGAAAGGTGGCTATAAATAATACTTCCCTGCAGTTCCAAGTCATAGAAGAGCTTTGACAAGCTTTTTCCTTCTCTGTTGGTGTGATCTGTAATTATACTCCACAAATGGGATCACGGTGTACTTCAGGGGTTCCCCAACAAGTCGACAGGCTATCACTGAGCTGGCCGGATGCGCATCCTGGCCCCCCAAAGTGAAAATAAAATAACCTAAAACTGTACATAGTTTAAAGCAAGAATCACTGCTTAGGGAAGCGCTCGTGGAGAACCGTGCAGCGACAGCTTAAAACGATCGTGTTCTGGATCCTCCACGGCCCAGCACCAGGTCATATTCTCCAGAAACACCCCGACTTGGGCTCTCACATCTGCCTAGTGCTCCAGATGTGTGAAAGGCGTGACGTCAGTGCTTTATGAGCGCAGTCAGTCCCACGCAGTGGTGGTTACCAGGAGGGGTAATAGATCCAGTGACTATGTTCTCGCTGAACAAACATGAAGACCCATGTGAGTACTTGCCTGGGCTCCGGTCATCCCTAACGTTAGCTCATGCGCTTCCTTTGCTAAGTCTAAGGAGAGCAGAAGCCGCACGCTCGGCACCTGCGCGCCTGCAAGACCAAGCAGCACAGTCCACTGCCTCGTTCCCTACCGAGGCTGAGTTCTAGCTGAAGGCCCATTAGCTTGGGAGTCTTCGTGGCTGTGTTCTAGATGTTTGGAGCAGATATATACCGTTAGGCTCTGGCTGGTCAGCTATTGTATCTAGAAGCGATCTAGTACCTCAATGAAAAAAACAGCACGGTTGTTCTCGCAACTGGTTAAGAGCATCGGGCTTCTTGACCAACCCCCACAGCCCAGGAGAGAGGACTCTGGGGACTCTGACTTAGGACCGGTTCCATCTGGACGGGGGAGAAGCCAGCGTGCTTTACTGAACAACTCTTGTTCCGTTAGTTATTGTCCGTAATTCAGGTCACGGGGATTCGGTCTCTCAGCATCTGAACCGAGTCCCCCTGCTGTCCCTGTTTCTGGTGGTAACATCCTTCCTCTGACTTGCTCTGTCACTCTGCCTTCTGAGCAGGGTCCTCTGCCCCCGTCCCTCCTCCTCCTCCTCCCCAGCCTGGCTGCTCCAGGTCCTCCGAGCTCCGTCCAGGTGATTACAGGGATCCCCTCCTGCAGGCACGCTTGTTCCTGGTGAAGCACATCTGAAATGGCTACTGGAGTTCAGTGTTTGCCTGCGTCCTGCCTAGTCACACGCGAAGCCCAAAGGCTGGTAATAAAAACCTTCTATGATTTGTCTTCAATCCTGTTTCCCAAGATTCCCTTTTAAGAATCCTGTATTTTTTTAATTGTTTTATAATAGTGTTTAATGATGCATGTTTCAGACAGTGGAGCTGCTAAAAACAAGCCAGCTACTCCATTTGGTGCTCAGCTAAACCAGTACCTGCTCCAACTCTAACTAGCGTGCTGGAGTCACGGGAAACAGGGCTAAGGCACCATCCCGAAGTTTCCAGTTCCTCTTGCGTATGACTTCTGCCTTACGTTTGACCTACAGCTCTGACCTTGACTGTAGAGCACCCTCGGGCCTGCATAAGCTCTGCGATTCACCTTTTTTTCCATCAGTTCTAGGTCACTTCCACGGGCACTTTAGTAACTGACCACTTTGCGGACTTTAGGATCTCTGTTAGCACCCATGCAGGAATCTCCAGTTATAATTGGGGAAAAGGCAAGAGTATGTGTGTATAAGACAGACCTGTTATTTGTCCTAGAACATACAACAATCCTGTTCAGCCAGCCGTTGCTTAATTTTGTACAAAGAAAAATGGAGTATACATGCCCTCTCATCCGTTTCCCCAAATAATTAAGCACTTGACTACCACACCTCCGAAGAGAAGACTGAGATTACTCACACCCATTATGCACTGAAATCAGGCCTCCAGTGCTCAGAGAGAACCACTAGAGGTCAAAGGTCATGCCTATAGCGCTTGAGTCTATTACTCAACTGGTAATTTTATCTCAGGAGGCAGAGATGTAAATGTAATGCCTCCATTACCTTTTAGCCATTCATCTTTTTGAATTAAGGAGTTTTAGAAAAAGTTCATAGAGGTATACACAGATAGATAAGGCAGTTTTTAGAAAAGTGATCACAGTAAGCTAAGGTTTGAACTGCAAATGTTGGAACTGACACACCTCAAGTGGACCAGATACCTCACAGACTAGAGTGACCACGTGAGTTGTATCTAAGGAAAACACAAGCTTGCTAAACAATCTTCTGACTCTGTTTTTAAGTTATAAACCTAAGAGCAGGTAGCAGTTAGATCTGAAGACTAACTGGGATTATGTATGTAAAATTTCAAATAATTCTGATCAAATATTAGTGTACTATTTTTAAATGAGCAATTTTCTTAACTGATCACTATTAGCTCATGTACTTGTTCATGGTTTGGTATTTTGCTGTTCCATTAACTGGTGAATACCTAACTGACTGAGGCAAATCTCTCCTATCTTCACCATGAAATTAGTTCTAGCCTAGAAGGTAATTTCTTGTGTCTCTGCTATTTGAATCATCATTCCTAATCTACAAAATCAGATTCCATACGGTCAATGGGGTTGAAACTCACTCCAGGACATCTTTTAGTAAGCCGTTTGCTTAACTTTTCAAATGTTCAGGGGGAGGCATGTTTGACTTTGGACTTACAACAAAGAAGAAGGCTCTTTAGCAAGTTAATAAACGTATTAATGGACTTTGAATGTAAAGTTCATGTTCAAGAATCTTCCTCCGACATTAAGTCTTTATGCAAATGTCTTTTCAGTTCATTTTCTCAAAAAAGGACTGTAACAGTTTGAAGTGCTTTATATGTATCTTTAAAAGAAAGAAATACAGTTAACAGGAGGAAAATGGAGTAATACCAGTCAATAAATTATTTATACTCTTGACAAAATAGTGTATCAACTAAGGCTTAAGATGATTTTCTTCCCTCAAAATGTCAGAGCACCAAGTTAAAAATCATTACAGAGCGAGCAAGGCACCCTCCTCACCAGCAAGGAGTACAGAAATTAAAATGGCTCCAAAGAGGCGAATTTGGGGGCGATGATTTTTTCTGGAGCCTTAAATTGGCAAGAAAATTTCAACCAATCTCAGAGCCCCGGAATGAGCACCACCTGCCTACTGATGCTCTGCAGACAGTTTCTTAATAAAACAGGCTAGTTCTACCCAGCGGGGGGGTAAACAGCACAGAAGCTGGGTGTTAGCTGACTGCACCCTGGCCCCCAGGACAAATAAACGTTGGCGAGGCCGGGAGCAGGGGCGAGAGAGGCGGCTGAGAAAGCAGGAATCAGACAACTTCCTTCCCCTTTTCTTAGATGGATATTCTTTTAATGATTTATTCTGTACAAATGAGAAACAATCAGATACCTAGGAAGGCAAGCAATGGGTAAACCAAGGAGGAGGCTGACTTGGCATGCTGGGTTGCGGCACTGTAATTCGACTACCAAAACTCTCGGGTGCCCGGCTGTGCTTCTTCCTCCCACTCGGGAGGTTACACTCTCGTGCGCTAGTGAGAAGGAGGAGAGCATTACATACACCTCAGCGGGCTCCGGGGAGCCCCCCCCTTAAAGACACAGGTCGGCGAGACAGCCTCGCCGGCGTTATGCTCATTACATTTACTATCTATCGTGATAAAAAAATGTCCCTCGCACAAGTTTTGCAAGTTTTTAAAAGTTGTGAGCATCTGAAGTATCTATTTCCATTTACTCTCATAATTTATGTTTCATAAATCTTTAAAAACAGGATCTAGAGGCCTCCTAATTTAGTGATAGGCCTTAAGTGACATTTCTTTCTTATAAAAAGTCTTACTTGGTTCTGTTTTTCAGTTCCTGTTATCACACTAGATTACACTGAAAAACCTAATGATGTCATACATGTTACAGTATGTATTTTTATAGATAGCCGAAATGCATTTAGTAAAATAAATTACACGGTAAGTTCTAGGTCGAATCAGATTAATTTCTACTATAATAAAAACTGCTGGCTTGGGGATAATTGTGAGTTACATTTGCTCCTATCTGAAAGCACGGAGGGCAAAGAGTTCTTTTAAACTGAGGTCTATGTCAAGAGCACAGACTGCAGCCACTCACCACATCGTCAGACGGGATGCTGCCGGGGAGGATGTCCACCTGAATGGACACCGTGTCCACGATACTTTTTCTTCTGGAAAGCCGATCTTCATCTAAAACAAAGGGCTCCGTTACACGCCAGCAGGAAATGGTGTCACTTACAGACAACATGCTTCAGGTGTCAACACACGTCAGACAATGGAGACAGCCTGTCTTTCTTGCTCTTTCTGAGGCGCCGTGTTCTCAGACCCACACAGTTTGGATGCAGCCACTGACAGCCTGCGTCACTCGAGCTTCCTAACCCCACCTTGAGCATCTGGGGTTTTATTCCCCGGGGGAAGGGGGGGGGGAGGATGAAGGGCTAGAGGAGGCGAGGATAATGGACCAGCTTCTCTCTCACTGACTACCTCTCCCCCGGGCTGCCTTCCAAGGTAGTGATGGATGCTACTGATCAGATTTGGTAGCGGACTTTCTGGGCACACAGTAGGATTGCAATTCCCGGCCTGCCTGTGCGGGAGGGCACCTAATTAGCTCTGGCCAATAAGGTCAGAGTGACGCTCCCAAAGGTGGCCGCTCCTCAGCCTGACTGCAGCTATGGAAGACACGCAGTTAGTCTGAGCACCAACGACATCCTTTCCTGTTTCAGAGCAGCAAGGAGCTGCGATTGTGCCATCACCGCCGACCCTGGGCAGCGTTCTTCGCCGTGGCACTGCTGGCATTTTAGGCCAGGTGACGGCGCACTGCAGGGTGGTCCGACCTCTGTTCAGCTGTCCCTCTGTGCCTCCATCACGCTACGAGCTGTGTAAAGCACTGACCACACTGCTCTCCAAGCAGTTCTCCTCCTCCCCTGATGAGTTAAAAAGGCGCTCTGGGCCTCTCTCATCAGACCTCACAGAGTCACTCCGCTGCTCCTGACGGATCTAGTGTTCAAGGATCTAGTGTTCAAGTCCGCGTGCCTTTCCTACAACCCGAGTCATGTTAGCACACCTGCCTTTCACACTTTCCTACTGACAGGGACCTTCCTGAAAACACTTCATTCCCTGGCCTGGTCCTCCCCACTCTAAAGATTCGCCTCTTCCAGGCCATCGTCAAATGTATCACTTCTCTTAACTATCACACACCCCTCTTTCTTCTAGCTATGAAAATTCCTTCTGTTATGACTGGTCTTCCCTTCAGTCATGGTCAACTTCCATCCCCTGCTGGGCCTTGTACTCAGACACGGAAGTTAGTGTCTCATCTCCCCACCCACAGCAGAATGCAGTGACCACGGGTTTGCGCCTGCCACACAGGAGCCACTGGGCTCTGCTCTATGAGGGACAGAACCGGCACATGCTCCAGGTGACAGCTGCCCCTGCACCGCGTTCTGCCAGTGTGCGGTCACTGCTTTACCGCCGGCTGGTGGAGAGCTCACTAAGACACTGAGCTCTTTCTGTTGGTCCTCCATGATCACATGCTTTGATATAAGTTAGCAAACAGAACAGAACAGCTACAGAGTAGTGTGTGGTCACCGTGCCCACTTGCTTGTACCCTCCAAGCAGCCAGCTTCCAAGGTCTCACTAGAACGCAAACTGAGCACTAAGCAGCCTACTTCACCAAGAACCGAGAAGAGCGCCTCGCTTGGCATTTGATGGCTGGGGGCTGAGGACAGTCAGAGTGAACCCTAAGACAGAAGGGAAAGGGGGGGCAGGAAAGGGGTCAGTGGGGGCAGATTCAATGAGAACAGAGGGAAGTACTGAGGAGATGTAAAAGGTTCAGGTTTAAAAGGAAAGAAACTAAACTTCAATGGGAAACCATAGCATATAGCCTCGAGCATTTGACCTGCACAGCCACCTGCTTACCAGTGACCGCAGCCAAGCCCAGGTACAGTCGCACCTGGCACATCTGCACGAACGTGCGGTGCCAACCTGCCCCCTCCCTGGACCGCCTGCCCCTGGCTCCAGAGAATGCCCTGTCGCCAGCTCAGTCTGAGCACACAGCCTGGGGAGGTGTCTGCTTCCCCTCCCCAAAGGGGGCTGGGCGGTCCCAGACACTGCTGGCTGTGTCCCTCCCGCTCCCCTCCCTCCTCCTTCCTGTAGCTTCAGGCTGGAAGGGAGCAGGGTTTGGACCGATCTTAGAGCTGCGCCTCCCTCCGCCCGTGCTGCTCTGCCGCCACCTGGCGGACGCACACGTGACGCGCACACATGCACACAGAGGGCTGAGGAAGGAAGGAGTGTGAATGGCAGGGCACACACTACATTCCACGCCGCTGTCTGTGGCCATTTCACAGCCAGAGACAGGCCCCGTCTTCACCGTAGACACTATCATTAATGTGACTCGGGCTACAATACCACTGGATTCTAGTAAAGAGCTAACTGGGGCAAAGGACATTTCACAAATCACTTGTCTTCACAAAATTCAAAATGTCATCGTTTAATGCTGATATTGCTTATAAAGGTATACTTTTTTTTGGCTCTATAGAAAAGCACAAAATTCCACAGAATTAATGCACACAGGGTTGGGCAAAAGGTTTATAATCAAAATACAAACAAATAAATATAAACTAATAATTAATAAATTATAATGTAAGAATAAACTGTGTTTTGCCTACTCACAACTTATAAACCTAGTTTCGGCAACCTCTTTATTTACAGAATAAAACCCAACCAAAAATCATGGGATAAAGAGTACTAACCAAGTTATTTAATTCCTGCCTTCCTATCCTCATTTGTAAACAAAGACAATGCTACCCTCTTCACTGGACTATTTTAAAGGTTAAATGAGTAAGTGAACATGAAGTACACACACAGTGCCTAGCACACAGCAGGTGCCTAATAAATGGTAGCTGCTATCTTGATGATGATGGTATATACATCTATATTTCTATACCTGCCTCCAATATGTATACACACACACACACACACTTCTATGTCACACAACAAACTAAAGGTGTTTTGCTTTTTTTTTTCAGTATGATGTTCTTAAATCCCTTAATTTTCAAAGTGATCACCTGATGGTTACACAGCCAAAAAGAAACACAATGCCCAACTGACTGTCCCACAAAGAATCCCGTGTCCCGCCTCCTCCTGCTCGACACCACCCATCTTTATAAAGCAGAGAACTTGCGCTCTGACTGCTGATTATGTAATCAAGTACTGAAATGCCCAGAATTCTTCCCATCAGTGATAAAGAGCATTAAGAAAGGAACACATCTTTTTCAGGGGTGGGAAGAAATGGAAAAGACAAACCACCTGTTAAAAAAAAGCACCAGAAAGTTCTCTAGAATGGTGAAGAGTGAAGGAGCAGGTTAGAAGGTAGTAAGCAGTACAATTAACTATGGCTGTGGGGAGGCAGAGCAAAATCTAACGGGACTTGTAGGTGCAGAAGGTGTGCAGGCAACGGTCCAGTCTAAAAGGCGAGTCTAACTAAGCTACTCTCCTAGAGGACGGGGAGGAGAGGAGGAGGAAGGGCAGCCAGATGGACGCTGGGTTTACCTTCGCACTTGTGCCTGGGCTTAGGAGGGTTTCTGCCTGAAGGAAAGAGAGCTGAAGCCACACAGTAAGAATGAAAGATTTTTAAAGTATTTTAAATTACAATGCTCTACTGTTTCACTCTTAACATTTTTATTTCCCCAAGGAATTCGTGCAGAATAAAATCTTGTATAGCACAGAATAGAAAATAAAATGCAAAAGAATTCACTAACATCTCAGATGCTATGAACAACTATCTTTGTAATAAATGTATGTATTTTGGACCCACATTATACAAAAAGGTAAGTATTTATAAAGATTGTGCTGCTTTTGGTGATTATTCCATAAAACCACCTAACTGAACTCAAACAGTTTTCTTATATAACAGAGGTGTCCCCAAAGGAAGAACTCGTTCTACCACATTTAAATATTTATACAATCACCAAATGAAAACGAAGGCGGAAGATTTTGTTTGGTTTTAGTATCTAAAGTAAAAGTCGACTGTAAGACACCATGCACTTTTGCCTTGAAGCACTACTGAATTACTGTGGTCAAGGACAGAAACAGAGGAAATACATAGTGTAGACAAGAAAGCGTATTCTTAACTCACAATGTGTGAGACTTCTTTGCACAGCAAATGATCTGTACTCTTTCACGTGACAAAAGTGCTCAATAAGCACAATTACCGGTAACTAATTAAACAATTTTCACCCACTTCCATAAGTTAAACGCAACACTGGTGAATGAGGAAAGATCTTACGGTCCTTCTTTGTTTAAAGAATATTATTATTTAGGGCAACTATAATAATCACTTGATTATTATCTGTTCAGGACAAAAATCATACCTATAGGGGTGGGCAAAAGTAGGTTAATAATGCTAATACAATAATTAATAAATAAAATGACAGTGTAGCATACTTCCAACTGTAAACTTACTTTTGCTCATCCCTGTATATACCTTTAGAGACTTACTAAGTTTTCAAGAGGAAAATGGAAAAATACAAGTAACCCTCCTTCAGCGTTTGGGAATGGGTGGTCCAGTAAACACACACATTATTGTCATTGCTAATGGAGAACGGAAAGTTCCCAGCGGCCTCTGCTCACCTGTGACTTGCGGAACGTACGGCACTGACAATCTCTCCACGCTGTAGCCACTGCCACCCAGGGACTCCGCAATCTTGTTGGTCAGAAAGTACAAACTTTTGTCATGCTTCTCCAAAGATTTTGGAAGCCTGTGAGGTTGATCAAACCAAAGTAATTCAGTGTTACTTGAACAACCGAGCAAAAATAAGTTAGCATTCAAGCATTCCAGCTCAGAGCCTAAATATCACAAATGATCTGTGATTAGCAATGGCATAGTATAAGTTAGAGGATTATTTTGAACTCTCTACAGCACAGGGCACGGGGTCCCTCCTGTTAACCATTCTGCTCTGACTCATTCCCCAAGAGCATTCCGCTGGGGAGGGCGGCTCACGCTGTTCTGTTGGTATTCACACCTTGCAAGGTGATTAAAATCTACTGAGAGGACATGCAGTCTATGAGTTAATGAAACCCCGTATGGGCCAGCAAGAGACAGGAAGCACTTGCCCAATCACACAGAGTTTCTCTTTCCTATCAAACGGCCAGATTTTATCTTACGTTGATGCTTTCAATAGAAAACCGCGTTCAGAGCTCACAAGTGTAAAGAACACATTGTCCATTTATTTATTTTTTTTGATTCAATAGCAAGGAAGAATGTAGCGTATAAATTATTAATTTTCCTTAATAGTCTTTCTCCCAGAATGTTATGAGTACTGTTATTTATCATGGAAAGTCTTGAACAGGATATTGTATTTCTTTAAAGGAGTGTTCCTTTATATGAGAACACGCTATTTAGGAGATTTATCTCCATACTAAGAAGATAAATATTTTTTAATCAAAGACGGATCTATGTTTGCACAAGCCTATATTTATCATGTATAAGAACTTTTACAAGAAGTGAGATGAATTAAATGCCAGAAACATAAAACATGATGATTATAAAACACCAGAAAATTATTCTCAACAGCTGATTCCTTTACAATCACTGACTGGTCTCTCAAGTCAGCATCCCGCCTTGAAAGCTGAAGATGTACATACGTGCACTTATCTCTGAAAACGTGCTCTGGCAGAAAGTAAGGGGCTTCCATCGTCCGAATTTCAATAACCTGGAACATACCCAGAAAGCAATAAAAATAAAAAACCTCTCTTCTCAGGACCTTGCTATGAAAACGTAGAAAGCTAAAACAACAACAAACAAAAAGTAAACATATATAAGAAATACCATCCTTTATTTTTAAATTTAAACTATGCTTACAGCCCATATGCAGAGTTCATTTTGTTTTTAAATTATCTTCAGAATTCACCAGGTCACAGAATCCTAACAACAAAGTAATACATGTAGTAACAGCACAGTGACCTGTTACACCTGGTTAAACCACTGCAAAGGACCAGAACATGTATTTTCTCAGACGCCTCTGCTTTGGAAATCCTTCAGAGCGCACAGGAAGTCTGGCTCCTCCACCAACTGTGAGCAACCAGGGGTAACTCTGCTGTCACAGCATTCAATATTCACTTGTATAGTAGCTGAATGAGTCTTATTTCTTAAATGCACTAACATCCAACGGAGAGATGTACTCCCGATGCCATACAATGAGGTTCCCCTAAAATGTTTTTAAATCATTCAAGCAATTATTTCATGAGTTGCTGAAAAAGCCCAATATAGTCGAATGATACAGAACAAATCTCTGAGAACACAGTTATTCAACTTTTGAGATCTGGCTCAAGTACACTGGCATAAAACAATAACAACAAAATAGTAGAATTTAAGAAAATTTAGATACTAAGAATCCTAACTGTTTAATGTAGTTTCCATTTACAACAAAGGATCCAGAAAAGGCCCAGTCGCTGCGTGATTCTATAGAATTATCTGAATTTGCTTCTTAACCATCAAAATTGAAGTGAATCATCATCAAAAGAAGACGATCCATGTTTGTATGCAGACCACGCCGAGGAGCCTTCGCCTCACCTCACCTTGGTAACGTGCTGGCAAAACGCGGGCACGGCGATCATCTGGCTGACGAAGTTGAGGTAGGCGGCCACCAGCGCCATGATGCCGCAGCGGTGGAACATGGGCAGGCTGTCCTCGTTGAGGATGGCGCTGTCCTGTACCAGAAAGACACACAGCTTAGGCTCCCGGCTCCTCTGTGCGGGCGGTTTGGGATGCTAAGCAAAATGTCACCTGATAAGCAGTTATTTTTTAAAAACTCTGAAAGGAGAATGAATGCCCATTTATAGAAGAGTAAAATCTTTCAACTAGCTCTGCCTAAGAAAAAACAGTATATATGTTAAATATATAAACATCTTTCTCTCTGATATACAAATATAATCTATTCACATACTCTCACTGCTGACTGTCCTTTTATTGTATAACCCTTAACCCCTAACCAATCAATTATAAACATGTTATTCAGTGACACCTTCCCCACTGAGCTCCAAGTATGAGTCCAGGGACCACGTGTCTTTTCACCACAGTGTTTTCCTCTGAACTGGAACAATGTTTAGCACGCAAACAAGTGCTCATTCAACATGTGTTGACAAAACAAACGCCTATGGTCATTGTCGTGAGTATTTTAGATTTAAAACTAGACACTCCCTTTTAAAAATTCATGTCCTTGGATAAAGGCAGCAACACTTTAAAGATGGTATCTGTTTCATACAGAAATGTCTTCCTCAATGAAAGGCCGCGAAAGCATACCTGCAAAGCAATCGCTAAGCGAATGAGGTCAATAACCACTTCTTCATTGGCCAATTCAATTGTCATAAGAGCGAGAGAAGTATAAAGCAGCTCGTAGTTTTTCTGAACATTGTCTTCCTCTTTACAGCCCAAATATATGTGCCGGTAGAGTTGTTGCCCATTCTGCAAAGGGTCACGACAGAAAAAAAGATGTTTGCAAATGCAGGAAAGGCAGATTTCACATGCATATCACCATCTTCTAAAGCACTATCTTCTCACACAATATTCGGTGGGAGAGAAGTTTAAACTGGGAATTAGATAGTCAAATTGTATTCCCATCATTAACATCAACAAATACACCAGCATACAGCTACAAACTAACAGAAGAGTTGAAGAACAAGCCTTAAATAAAAACAGCAAGTAGGAAACAGTTTTAGTGTCAACCATGAAAATACCTGTAGTCATATCTGAAAAGACAAAAACAAACCGCAGACTGATATAAGCAAAAACTAAAATGGATGGCAGGTTTAGGGGGGCTTGGTAATGATGGGGAAATCTGGCCGAGGGCGAAGGTACTGAGGCTGCCTGGTCTGAGAGAGGAGTCTCCTCTGAGGCGGTGAGCACTCGTCCAGGGACCAGCCTTGCAGGGTCTGCTCTGCGCTGGCATGAAGTCCCCAAAGGCAAGTCCAAAGCTGACACAGAGGGAGAGGCTACAGAGATCCCTAGGGATTGCACAGGTTTCCCCAAACCAAACCAACCTCAGCCTGTTAATAAAGTACGGCTTCATTTCAAGGCCATATGTCAATATAAAACGACCTAACTATTCAAACGGCTCTCACTGAGACCACTATTTAACTTACATCCTGCATTACTCTTTAGAAGATGATCTTACCTTTTTCATGAAACTTGTGTCTTGTCTACAGATTTTTTCTCTTTTGATCTTCAGGTCAGCTACATCAGGTATTATTCTAGAGATAATCAAGATATAATTTTTAATAAACAGCACAATTAGTTATAATATCACACGTTATGTGGCAAAACAACAGCTATACTTAGGAGTCTGAGCTATGTAACGCTCATTTCAATGAGCATGTTAGTAAGTCTATTCTGTAATCATATCGCTGACTTAGGAAGTTTAAGAATTTCATAAAGTAATTTTGACTCCTAAAGCCATTTCTAAGTTTAAAGCGAAATTAAAATTCATGTAACTAGTGACCACTAGTAGTTGAGATCCCTGAAAAGACCTCTAACCATCTGCTATCTTAAACTATACTGATAATTAAGTACTCTTGATACCAATTCAATAAAACTCTGGGTTAATAAAACCTGAAAGTCCTAGATTTAAAAATATCACAACACTTAAATGCGTGACTATAGGAACTAAAAAGCATCACCACTAAGCCCATTTCAAGACGGCACACTACCTGATTCCCCGAAGCTTTGCCCTGTTGTCATGACGATCCATGAGGTTATGCATCACTTCCAAGACTAACTGTCTCAATTCATAGTCCTCCATGAGCGACGGTGACAGCAGAGGATCCAGAAAAGACCCCGGTAGCGCAGTAACAATGGTCTTGGCTTTGTACCCAGAGGTGACCTGATTACGGGGGGAAGATCAAAGACAGACAAAACGCCTTTGTCATGAGTCCTTGTGTGATGAGAGCCACAAACTAAGGGGAACAAGTATGGACATCAGCCTGAATTTAAAAAAAAAAAAAAGACTATTGTGTAAGGTAATGAGGGTTTTACTAATTTATGAAAACATCATTCAGAAAGAGAGTAACCGTAATGACAGCTCGCATTTCCACATGCCAGGCAGTGGCCTAAGTAGTTAGACCACTGCATCCTCCCCACAAAGCTATGAGGTGGGCATGCGTGCACCCCCTTTTTATACGAGAAAACTGAGGGTCAGAGAGGTTAAGAATATATCGGCTAGGTAATCAGAACTAAATGAATATAAGATTAGCTAGCAAATGGTTCAAGTAAGAGCTTAAATGTTTAAATTATTCTTTTAAATTAAGCAGTTTAGGTTAATAGGAATACATTTTCAGTTTGGAAAGCGGTACTTTATTACATACTTGATTTGACATTTCTGAGTGAATCCCTGGATTCTAAATTGTAAGCTTTTCCTATCTTCAGCATATCTTAAATGCTGTTAAACATTTTAATTATTTATACCACACAGACCTTCATTAGCTGACTATGTGGTACAAGTAGGATTAGATCAAGATGATCTATTAGGGAATTTGTTTAATGAAAAATAGGGCCTGATAAAATCTGAGGTGGTAATTTAAATGTATATTTGTATTTGCAAACATATTTGGAACATGTATTATAGGATGAAAGTGACCTTCTAAGCAAGCAAAGATAATTGGTGAGACAACTGCTTCTCTCCTAAAAATTAAAAATACAACCATGTCCCACACCACATATAAAAATAATCTTCAGATCGAAGTTTTAGATGTAGAAAGCCAAATTTTAAAAACTTTTGTAAGAAAATATAAACAAATGTGCTTATGTCTTCAGAAGAGGCAAGGCATGAAGCCACAAAAAAGAACAAAACACAGGAATGAATGATAAATTTGGCTATGTTAGAATTTAAGATGTCTTTATGACAAGAACCATGACCAGGAGTGACATGAAAATCACAGATGTCTCTGCAGCTCTCCAGGTATGACATGCTCCTTTCACAAGGTGAAAGCAGGGACAGTGAAGACGTGCAGATTAACTGTTGCCAGTCCTGACAGGGAAAGGACACATTCCAAACAATGAGCCCCGACCAGCACGAGGTGAGGGGTGGCTGAGGCAAAGGTGGACATGATTCCTGTGACGTGAGCACCGGGCCTCCATGTTAGACATGCTGGTCCTTCCCAGCTACTTATGGCGGGATTATTTCCCAAAGAAGCAGCCATCATTTGGCCAGTGCGTGAAAGAAGAGCACGCACTGGATACGTAGACACGCACTGGGTTTCAAGCTCAAGTTCTATTCTTGAGCTCCATGACGTGGCGACCCTCCTCCACTATCTCCACTGCAAGTCCCTGAGCCAGGCAGCTCCACTCTCACAGGGCGATACTGCCTGTCCTCTGTGTGCTTCATCGGCACGAATGCCAAATAAGACGACGGGAGAAGTAAGGAATAAATAGGAAAAGCAAAATAAAATGTAAGAAAATGAAAGCATAACATTTACTGCATAAATCACAGAGAAAACTAACCACAAACATAAACAGTAGCTGACTATGTAAGAAAAGAGGCTCATAATGTGAAGCAGCTTTCACCTCCTCAATAAGGTAAGGAGGGGTGCTCTTCATCTTCGTCAATGTCTTACCATAAGCAAGGATCTCAGCAGCATTATCTGAATCCGCCTGGTTCCCAAGTCCCTAAAAGATACAGCACGCCAGCATTATCTTATTAATAGTAGTTAACATCCACATTACTTCATTCATTTATTATTTACTGATTTTAAAACTACTCATATTGGCTAAGTAGATTTTTTTTTTAAATATATTTTATTGATTTTTTTACAGAGGAAGGGAGAGGGAGAGAGAGTTAGAAACATCGATGAGAGAGAGACATCAATCAGCTGCCTCCTGCACGCCCCCTATTGGGGATGTGCATGCAACCAAGGTACATGACCTTGACCGGAATCAAACCTGGGACCCTTCAGTCCGCAGGCCGACGCTCCATCCACTGAGCCAAACCAGTTTCGGCTGGCTAAGTAGATTTTAATAATAGCTAAGTCATGGCTCTCTTTATACTCTAAGTTTAATATGAATTAAAGAGCTACATGTAAAAAAATAAAATTCAAAAAAACATATTAAAGTTATTGGCTCTCAAAGGAAACAGACCTATGCATGTAATGACATGAAAATTAAAGCATCTGAATATAAAACAAAACAACACAAAAAGATACCATAAGTTGGGAAAGATATTTACTGCAAATATAAATGACTAATATATTTAAAAGGTAAAACAAGATGATTCAAAAAGTAAGTGGAAAATGGATTATCTAATTAACAGTCAAAGAAATGTAAATCAAATAAGACTATTATTTCCTTACTGAAGTAGCAAAACATACAAAAATATTCACAAACTAAAGCTTTAGCATGTTGTAAAATCAAATCAAATCTAGAAAATGACGTGACCAAGACATGATCTTTAAAATCACTTTCTGTTTTAGAATTGTAGGAATAAATCAACATTCCTGATTTTAACTGTTAAATTTTTACAAAACACTTGAGGCTTTACCCTAAATACCTATGTATATAGACAATATCCAAGCTAAATAAACATTCAACGTGTCCATAAAAGACACAGAGAATTAGAGAATTTATGATATGCTAAAAACTGATTCTAAAAGCATACACTGCTGATTCAATTGCTTAGCAATCTAGCACCATAAACATACTACTTTCCACAGGACTTTTAGTACTGGTGATTAAAGAAACAATACAACACTTTCTACTTTCTAGATTTCTTTAAAATGAAATGAAATCAAGATTATGTTGAAATTTATAGTTGGAAAACTACATATGCATACTTACCCTAGTTGACTGACGTCCAAAGTATGAGTGGATGTTCCAAAAACGGGTACCTTCCCCATAATGAACATCATGATTTCTGACCTCTGATAATCTGGCAGGTTACTTCCAAAGAACCCTATAAAAAGTATTAAGATAAATTTTTACAAATTGAAATTTTCCATATAGTAAAAAATTATATCTTAAAACAAATCTTTAATATGTGGTAAACAAAGTCTTTAAACACTAATGAAATTAAAATTTCATTTAATCAAAATCATTTAATCATAAATAATATAAGATTTATGTAATTGACTAATAAGTCTTTTGCATATAGTTAACAGTGGCAAATCATCAATTTGAGTTGGAGTTTTAGAACAAGGAAAAAAACACCTTTTATTAGTATTTCTAATGAACTCTTGTTCATATACCGTGAGCCTACTTTCTTATTCTAATAAGGAAGTCGATAATGAGGACACACTTAGTTAAAGAGGTCAATAATTAGGTCACTACCTTGGATTTCCTAGGATTGTTAAATGTTTTAGAATGTCATAATGGGCCACTCTGTGAGTTAATTCAAAACACATAGTTCAGCTGATGTTAAAAAACAGTAACGTGTTTACTTGTCATTTTTCTCACGCACTCTTGGGTTTTGTGGATATTTTAAGCTTACCTATTATAGGTTTTGAAGGCTTACTTCCTGGTAATAAAATATTTACAAAATTTAATTACACTTACTCAAACTTCAAACTTTGTTTCTTTGAAAGATCAGAACAGATATCAAATCACAGCTATTTTTGTTCAGATCTTAAAATGTACAACACAATCATTAGAGATCTTCTGACTAGTAATCAGCCCCTATTATCTATATACTAGAGGCCTGGTGCACAAATTCATGCACTAGTGGGGTCCCTTGGCCTTGCCTGTTGGATTGGGCCGAAATTGGCTGACATCCTGCGAGGGGTCCAGGATTGCGGGAGGGTGCAGGCCAGGCCAAGGGATCCCACCGATGCATGATTGGGGCCAGGGAGCTGACATGGGAGGTTGGCCAACCAGGGAGGAACCACAGGAGGGCTCCAGGACATGCTTGATCCATCTCGCTCAGTTCTGATTGGCCAGACCCAGCAGCAAGCTAACCTACTAGTTGGAGTGTCTGCCCCCTGATGGTCAGTGCCCATTATAGCAATTGGTTGACCAGTCAACCATTTGCCCCCCTGGCGATCGGTGCACATCATAGCAAGTAGTTGAGCAGCCTTAGCATATCATTAGCATATTATACTTTGATTGGCTGAATGGCCGACCAGATGACTGGATACATCATATTAGGCTTTTATTATATAGGATATAAAACCATAATATGCAAATAGACCAAACAGCAGAACAATTGAACAATTGGTTGCTATGATATGTGCTGACCACCAGGGGGCACGTGCGGAACATGGTGGGTGTCAGTGGCAGGTAGCAGAGTGCAGAACATGGCAGGCATCAATTGCAGCAGGATGGTGGAGCAGGTGAGTGGGGGGTGCCAGACCAAGGTGGGGCGCCAGTTGCTGTCATCAGAGCGAACCTCTGGTGGTTACTGAAAATTCTTTGCTCCCACATGCCATGGTCCCGCTGGGTGCTCGCACCTGCTGTTGGCTCCGGAGCCACCACTGACACCCACTGCTAGTGCCTGTGCCAGCCCCGATCATTTGGTGTGAGCAGTGGTTGCAGGCCCCGATTGTCCCTCAGGGTTTCTCCACCTTCCCCTGCTCCTGAGGGGTGATCAGGGTAAGCAGCTGCCTCTTGCACCTGCTGCTGCCACTAGCCCCAATTGATGCTCCACGCTGTCAGTGGGTGCGAGTGGGGCTGGCACGGTCAGCACGTGGGAGTGGGGCTACCAGCAAATAGGGGATGGGAATGGGGGGTGGCCACAGTGCCTGAAGGGGCTGGGCAGGGGTGCATAAGATGGACCAAGATCGGCCCCTGTGCCACAGCAGCCTTGCAGCTCATAGTTCCTTTCAAGGTGCACGAATTTGTGCACTGGGCCCCTAGTTGGAGTTAATAATAATCTAGTTATACAAACTCAAGTTGTTCTACTCATGATTTTGATTGGACATGAGTTAAAAATCATTTCCCATTATCACATACTTCAGCAATAAAAAAATCGCATGATCTTAATATTACCCAATCTGCATAAAATGTATTATTCTAGCTAACACTTAAGGAACACATATTTCGGGGGAAATAAACTCCTTTATATTTGGACCCCACAACTTTATGAGACTAGTTACTATTATTAGCCTCAGTTTCGTCTAGTGGACATGAGGACAAGAGAGATTAAGAACTCACACAAGAAACCACACCGCTAATATTAAGGCCTGAGACGAGGCCTAGGCCTTTATCACTCTCTCCTTCCTCCTTACAAGGTACTTTTAACTCCAAGCACCATTAGAAATGTTTCTAATCATTTCTACCAAACTGGACAGTGACTTTCTGTGCCAAGGGAGTCTGTCATTACCACCAGGGCATAAAGTCTCTAGCATAACTCACTATAAGAAGACTCCTGAAATTAACTACTGCTCTGTACCCATGCTTGTACTGGAACTGCTGAGCAAAAATGCTAAGGACCCCCAGAAACACAGCAGGGAGCTATGTTTTGGTAACTTTAAGAGAAAGAACTTGGCCAGCAGCCTCCTAACTCCAGTGCTGAAGCTACAGCAGCGTGTCCCATGGCCCACAGCCAGGAATACGCACCCACCCGCGACCTGCCAGGCCACCGAGAACTTCAACACGGAACCAGAAGTGTGGTTTGCACGGAAATCTTACTTTCTGTGCTGCACTGCATGTATTCTCCGTCATGTTTTAATTTTCACATTTTATTTCCGAACGTGTTGTGTCACAGAAATATTGCTCGAATCTGCTGTAGATCCGTTTATAATAAAATACTTGCGAAACAATAAATTAAACATTCTAAAGTAAAACGGTCACACTGAATTAACTAGCAGTTGCAAAAGCAATTTTTATTGACTTTGTGAAAAGCAGATGAGCTGATTTGATATGCCATCTTAAACTATCACTGCAAACCCACAAACAATGCAAATCAATTCAGGAGTCACAATAAGAGCCAAGTTCACCAGGCACCGATACCAACTGCTGAAGCAAGAGCTTCCTGACTGCCGCTTCGCGCGAGTGTTTGGAAAGGGAACGGGACTCACCTATCGTCTGGATGATGGCGTTCTGCACGATCTTCTCGTCGTTGTCCTTGGAGGCCGAGTTTAAGCTGACACTGCCCATCGATCCGCCCTGGCCCTCGTTGGCTTCGAACTCCACACTGAGACGCAGGTGCTTCAACAGCGTGTTGAAGACCTCCAGCACCGTGGGTCCTGGAGAGGGGGTCACAGAGGTGAGCAGACACACCTTCCCAACTGCGCCCTCAAAGCCAACTCCCCAATTCCTCCAGAGATTCCTGGATATGTTCTAATTAATTGGAAATACTAATTGATGCACTAACCAGTTCATTAAGAAAGTGCGGTATTTTCCATTGTATAAGATGACTTTTTAATCCAGGAAAATCTCAAAAGTCAGGGGTCGTCTTATACGCCGGGGATTGTCTTACACACCTGGTGTCATCTTATAGGGTGAGTATATCCCAAACTCTGTATTTTAACTGGAAAAGTTGGGGGTCGTCTTATATGCCCAGTCATCATATATACCGGAAAATACGGTAAAAAAAACATATCTAACTAAAGTCCCAGTTATTCCAACAAACATTTACTGGCATCTCTAAGCAGCTCACTGTTTGAACCACTGTCTAAGCCACACAACATGTGTATAGACTTATATAAAGATTTCTTAAAACTTTCTACCTAAGCTTATCCATTCAAAATAATGTGTATGGGGACAACATTTAACTTGACTGCAGTGTCAGAAGCCACAGACTTATGATATGACAGCTCGCTGAGCATGGGAAAGTTATGTTGCCTCTGTGCAGCTGAAGAAGGAAGAATCTGCCTCAATTTACCAGCCAGCCAGCCACATTCTAACACAGTGGTTCTTAACCTTCCTAAGGCCACAACCCTTTAACACAGTTCTTTATGTTGTGGTGATCCCCAACCATAAAATTATTTCTGTCGCTACTTCATCACTGTCATGTGCTACTGTTATGAACCTTAATGTAAATGTCTGTGTTTTCTGATGGTCTTAGGAGACCCTGCTAGCTGTTCACGACCCACAGGCTGAGAACCGCTGCTCTAACACTTCCTGGATGTAGAGAGCCCAGCACAGGCAGCCCACACGTAACTTCCCGGTGACATAGCCTCTGCCATCTCTTGGAGGTCACTTACAAACAAGCAGTGAGAAATCCTATCAAAAGCCTCCTCTTATCTGACAGTGAATGAATGTGAGAATGTACAAGTAGAATATTTCCACTTGGATTTTGAACCCAAGAAATGGAACCAGATTTTCCTCCTAATGCCACTAATTTGGTTAAAGACCCTTCCATTCTTCTAAGAATGTGGAGGTAAAAAATCACGATCTGTCCCATCCCTCTTCTTTATCCGTATGGTCAGCTATGAAATCCTGTTGATGTGACATTCCTGTCGCTGCCATCGATGTCAGTCCCTTCCTTCATGACTACCACGATGACAACCCTGTTATTTCTAATGTCCTGCACTTTGCAGCCAGATGAATTATCCCACAACACGTCTCTGACAAAGATTCCAGTAACTCTTTACTGAGTGTCAATCAACTGCACAGCTGCCTCTGGGATCTGGCCGCGACCTGAACTTGAAGCCACTTCTGACTTTGTCTGCAAGGCCACCACACCTTGAGGCCAAACAGGCCGCCTGATATTTGCTCTTGCCAATCTGTTTTCCCTCCCTTCTCTGACCTGGTTTTCTGATAGGTGATCCAATTCTGCCTTCCATTACAGTGCTAGGTAGCGTTGTTTAACTCTAAGTAACCTATGTTTCTTTCATCTGTTTCCTCCCAAATCTTTAGCATATCATTGGCATCCAAAAATCGTTATTAAAAAAAAAAGGAGGAAGGTAAGGAGAAATTGACTTGAGGGGAAAATGCTTAATTAATTGTGTACTAAGTAAGTCTGAGAATAATCATGTGAACCCAAAATTTCAAAAAAAAATTACAGCCGAAACCGGTGTGGCTCAGTGGATAGAGTGTCGGCCTGCGGACTGAAAGATCCCAGGTTCGATTCTGGTCAAGGGCATGTACATTGGTTGCGGGCACATCCCCCAGTAGGGGGCGTGCAGGAGGCGGCTGATAGATGTCTCTCTCTCATCGATGTTTCTAACTCTCTACCACTCTTCCTTCCTCTCTGTGAAAAATCAATAAAATATATATTTAAAAAAATTACAGCACATTTAAAAACATTAGAAATGTTTCCAGAGGGTTTTGCATACACTGTGCTATCGACTGAAAACATTCTGAAATAGATGAGGGCAGAAGTGGTTTCTCTGTTTCCGTTTTTTTCCTGGCACTCACCTATGGAACCTTTGGCAGCAATGGCGACAGCCTCTAACAGAACCTGGATAATACCTGCTCGAACCCGTGGAGAATCTTTTTTCCGAGCATCAAGGTGCCCTAGAATCTCCTGGATCACATGGTGAGAATACTGAGCCTGAAAAGAAAAAAAAAAATTCCTAAGACATATGAACAGTTATGTGCATCCCAGCAGAATTCATAACAAGAACACGTGACACCTAGACATTCAATAACAGGAGCCAGTACTTATGTTAGAGAACAATATGTAGCCATTAAAAACCCTCCTTTTAAAGAATAAGTAGGGATACTGGAAAATACTTATAATATCCTGAGTGAAAAAAGTAAGTTGCAAAACATTATGTTTAATAAAATTTAATCTGAATTTTTAAGAGTTTAAAAGAGTCAAAACCGGTTTGGCTCAGTAGATAGAGCGTCGGACTGCGGACTGAAGGGTCCCAGGTTCGATTCTGGTCAAGGGCATGTACATTGGTTGTGGGCACATCCCCAGTAGGGAGCGTGCAAGAGGCAGCTGATCGATGTCTCTCATCGATGTTTCTAACTTTCTATCCCTCTCCCTTCCTCTCTGTGAAAAATCAATAAAATATATTTTAAAAAAAAGTTTAAGAGACTAGAATTATATATACCCAAATATTAAAGCTAGTCATTTCTAGCAGAGAATTCACAAGAAATTTTTATTCTCTCTCTATTTTTCTGTAATTTCATAAAGAACACTTACAAACTCTTACAATTTGATAACAGAACAAAATATTGTTAAAAAACAGACATGACATTTATAGTACCTCTCTCCTAACTAAACTAGATAAATACTACTTTTTATTGTGAATACAAACAATGCTAAACAAAGCTTTAATCTAATCATGAGCCATTATCCAAAAGCAAATCTTATCAATGTGTACCTGATGAAATTTAAATCAAGATATGAAATTTGCAACTTTCAACAGACATTTTACCAATATACATAAATTTGATCAATAACTGTAAATGACATTGGGATGCAAGTCTAAAAAGCATAAGCCTTGTAAACAGCACACCTAGGATATAAATCCTGGTATGACTGACAGAAAAAGCTGTGTTTCTTATAACCTAATCTCCTTTGAATTACTGACTTTTATGGTAAAAACGTACACGGTGTAAAAATAGACCTAAAATCCCACTAATATTGAGAGCTAACTGGTCTGTTCTGGTTTTGAGGGAAGACAAAGGGTCCCCTGCAGTAGACAGGAGTGTCCCAGCACAGCTTCTACAAAGACTAGGAGTTCACACAGGAACTTCTGCAGAGTAGATGCTCAATAAATGGTCATTGTTATCAGCCACACACTGCTGTCACAAATATCAATACCAATACTAGCTGATCAGTGAAATAAAAGTGCACAATTGTATTAAATAAATGCACAGTAACAGCACTATCATACAATCATTTCATTCTTTATATTACTTCCTGGCAAAGAAAAACAATTAAGTAGTAAATAAAAATAAATGAGGCAACTAAATTAAGAACATGTTTTATATCTTATAGCAGCAATTTTCAACCTTTTTCATCTCATGGCACACATAAAGTAATTACTACAATTCTGTGGCACACCAACAAATGTATTTTTTGTCACTCTGACTAAAGAGAAAAAAGGTATCATTTTGATTCATTCACACTGAAAAGCTATTGTGTTGCCTGTTGTTGTTTTATAAAAATTGGCAATCGGAGGGAAAAGAGGTTGGTGCCCCTGACTAAATAGTCAGGTAGTGTATCTTTTAATAACGCTTGTGGAACACCAGTGTGCCGTGGTACATGTTTGAAAATCACTGCCCTACAGTGTTCTATATTTCTGATGAAATGATTGGCAACACAGAACCAAAATGACTTACCTGAATGGAATACATTATAATTTTAAAACAGTGAACTGCAAACTCATTGGGATCCCACAGTTTGTGATGATCTAAATGCCTGTAATTAACAATAAGAAAATTACTTCAATAATTTCTTTTTTATTAAACTCATTTTCCTTTTGAATCCTTGTCAACATGCAAACCTAGTCCATGTTCTAATTCCAGATATATAATATATATTTCCCCCAAATGCCAAATTCTTTCATAAAACACAAGAGAAGCTAGAATATGTATAAGACTTTTAAATACCCAGTTGAGCTGCCAAGAAAGAAAAGTCGCTCATTCCAAATTCCACAAAAAGGCAAGAATCTGGACAGTTGAGTATGCACTGAAGCCACTCTGTGTTCTGCCTCTGTTCACGCATCTCAACCTAAGACCTACCGCTCCAGCTAAGCCTGCCTTCAAAGAAACCACCCCAATATCCCAAATTCAACTTGAATTTTGTGCTTTAACCCGCTATAGCACTTTCTGGCCTTTTCTCATAACTTATATATTGCATTTCATTATAAGTGCATGTCAATTAGGCATCAAGTTTGTTAAGGACCAGGACAGGTTTATTCAGGCACATATCCCCCCAAATACCTGACACCTTACTTGCAGAGGACGTTTAATATTTAATTATCAAAACAGCTAACACATAATTAACTATTTCATTAACATTAATTTATTAACCACCACAGAATCGGGTTTTCAGTCCATCAAGCTCTACATGGAATACAGCCCACTTCCATGTCACTCAAGTACAGTATAACTGGGCAATTTCTCCCTTCCAGGCTAGCTCTATAGATTTTTAAGGCTTTACATTGTACTTTTTGGTAAAAAACAAAAAAAAATAACTTAATAAAAATATTAAGATAAAAACTTCAATTCTTAAATCAGCATGTCTGGATATTAAACAATAAATCTGCCTTTAGTTATAATTGACATAATTTTGATTATTTCTTAGTATATTTTTTATAAGCTCAGAGTCCTTAAATGGTAATTTTGGAGAGGGGGGGCAGATAGTGAAAATCACAGATCCTTGTGAAAAATCTAATGATTCTAATCTTTAATACAATTTTGTAGTTTACATATTTTTATAACTGAAGCTCAACTTTGAACCCAAGTATTTCCCCTAAGTAAAGACTTCTAGATGTCACATCTGGACTGTTTTATATATTCTGTAAACACATTCTTATCACCAGGAAGGGAAAAGAACAAGGCAAATGATTAACTAAAGAAAGACTTGCAAAAATGTGCAGCAATTACACAGAATATCAGTGATAGCTCTAGTAGCTCTGTCCTCTGAAGACTGTTAAACCAACGCCCTGACAAGGCCTGAAAGATGGTGTGTGCGTGGAGAACCTCAAAGCTCTCAAACAGGTTTTCCCGGAGGGGAATCTACAAGTACCAACCAGAGATTTACTCTTCCTGGGCTGACGCAATCACTGCGGCAAGAAGGAATTTATGCAGAGCACAGGATGTGCCCTGGGGCAGTGCAGCCACTGCAGAAAGCCAGCCAGCCAACTGGAGGACCCTAACTCGGAGGTTAACCAAACCATATCCCTGAGGCTGGGACGCAGCTAGTTTTAACAGTTTACCGTGGTGTGCACTTCAAGGCCTGTGGGCAGAAATTCAGGATAAATGATGCACCTGGCATCAGGCACATGAGTGCACTTCACTGTGAAGGAGGAAACGCTGGGGAAGCGACTGGACCAGCTCAAACATGTATGTGACTCAATCCTGCACTCTTCCCACAATGGTCCACTGTCCCATTAGCAACTCCCTCATACAAGCAATGGTACCGTCCTCTGTAAGCTAGCTCACACACAATACAGTACAGTCACAGATGACCAGGAAAATGCCAGCTCCTTACGCAAACACTGGCCGAACGGCGTTATTCATGTTCCCAAAAGTGGCTCGCCCCAGCAGCTCTCTGAGGCAGTTCTCAGCCAGCACGGCGGGATTCTCCTCTTTGTCCGCTGCGGAGGGAGAAGACGGAGGGCCGATGCGACTGGAAGGAAAGAGAAATAATAAGCACAATGTAAGAATTCTAACGCCGGTTCTCAAGTCACACAGAGCAGATTTACGTCTCAGAAATGGCAAAATGACACTTGCTTTTTTGTCCCCAGTATCTTAAAGAATGAGCAAGGAATAAACACAGTTTAAGCTTTTTATTGAGAAAACTATAAAGTAAATAGCTGCTACTATTGTTATCATTATTACTTTGGTTATTTCTAACTCCATGAAAGGCATGCTGGATCTCTAAAGAATAACAAAAGTTTAGCTATAATTTCTATTTCTTACGCCTGCAACTTTAAGTAATATTAATTCAGATAACAATTTGGATGGTCAATAATAAGCTGCAAATAAAGTGTAAAATTATTCTAAAACTAATAAAACTTGAAGTGTATGAGTGAACATCTGTGGTCTACTAAGCCTAATGTGATCACAAGACCATATAACCTTTGGTCTTGATAATAAGTTTCTCAGCATTTTAGTGTACTCACTTGTTTTACAGGCACTGCAAATGAAATGTTGCCATTTTGGAATTTCAATGATCACAAAATATTAGAAAAAGCTACCATCAATCTTTCAGACAGGGCACATATTTACCGGTAAAGTCAAGTTTACAGACCACTTTTACATGATGCTAAAGACAAAAGAGCCTAGCGAGCGACCACACATACATTGACCAAGGCAATGCAGCCCCAACCCGAAGGCCCTTATTAGATACCTGTCCACCTCCTCTATCTTCTGCATGTTAAACAGCAAGGATGGGACGATTTTATCCATATGCTGGGGCTCCCAAATGGTAGCCCGAAGTTCATCGTTCACTGTTTTGCGCACCACGCCTTGAATACCCCTGATTCCAGCAATTCGAATTCTACAAAAGAGAAAACGGAACCGTGAAAAAAAGCTATTTAGACAAGTCTGTCTGTTTAGCTAAGAGAATGAATCCCAAGTAAATATTGTTATCTCAGGTCAATAAAGTGAAAATAACACAGGTCTAAGGAATTAAAACCTCAGAAATCTAAGATGGACATAGAGATGAGGCAGCTCCAAAAGAGGCTTCCTTTCAGGACCATCTTTTCAAAGTCGGCATTTAAAGTCTAAAAGGACCGTAATGGTCTACATATAACTTCAATAAGAGAATCCCATCAAAAGCATTAGGTTTCACAAGAGGATGGTGATAATTTGAAGCAATGAGCTAGATTCTCTCCATTTCTCACCCAGACGTCTCAGAAGCTGAGCAGAACCGGATTTCACGCTTTCTGAGCACCCTGCGTGCTCCCTCAGACTTCTCTCACTGCCTCCTCCCCAGAGGCCCTTCCAGATGGAGGACTGCAAGACCAAGCTGGTTCCTTTACAGGTCTGACAACTGAGAACTACCACAAGGGGGTGCAGATAACCTCAGCCATATATAGACACGTTCCTGTACATCTGTGTGCACTGACACTGACATCATCACGTGCTTCTGTGACTGAAATTCATCCCTCAGTGAGACAGCGCAGCCCGCCTTTCCATCCCAATCCACGGCCCGTACTTCCTCAAGCTCCTCCTCACTCTTACACACATCAAAAGGTCTATGGGATCTTCAGGAATAAAAAGCGACTAGAATATAGCATGGTAGCCTATGTGCCCTAAAACATGTCCCTCTGGCCAAATCTGCTTCTTTTCTTTTCACTACCACCAAAAATATTCACCACTGAAGATTTATTCACCGTATCCAGCACTGTCTTCCGACAATTAACGAGCAGGGTTAGAGAATGGCAGCGAAAGCCAAAACTGGTTTGGCTCTGGCTCAGCGGATAGAGCGTCAACCTGTGGACTGAAGGGTCCCAGGTTCGATTCCGGTCAAGGGCATGTACCTTGGTTGCGGGCACATCCCCAGTAGGGGGTGTGCAAGAGGCAGCTGATGGATGTCTCTCTCTCATCGATGTTTCTAACTCTCTATCCCTCTCCCTTCCTCTCTGTAAAAAATCAATAAAATATATATTAAAAAAAAGAGAGAGAGAGAGAGAGAATGACAGTGATGGAAAGAGGGTGATAGTGCTTTGCAAACCCCTGGGGAAATGATGAGGCCCTCAGGGCGGCAGATGGAGAACGGGAGCTGGCAGGATACAACACTGAGCAGGTGGGAGAGGGAACCTGAGACGAGAGACAAAGGAGGCCTGTTTTGAAGTCTGTCTATTCGCGCTGCCCCCTCCCTGAGACTGACAGGGCGAGACTCCTCGGCTGTCACAGGGGACAAGCCTGACGTTACTCCAGGTGTCTGCTCTACGCACCTGCTGCACTCCTGTGATGACAGGCGGAGCAAACAAGATGACACGAGAATGCTGGCTGCTGCCACGTGACACACAGTACAGCAGAGCGTGCTGCCTGTCTGGAGGAGGTGGGGCACCTATAGCCACTACAGCCACACAGCTGGCAGCCAAGGCAGGTCAGTATCTGGTCTAATCGATACATTCTAGTCATGACTTCAAAGCAACTTTATGGTTTCCTCATCAGTAAACTGGACTGACTGTCTTACCCAACGCATAGGAATGTCTGAATGAATTAAGGTTGAATGAATGAATTCCTGTACAGTGCTTAGTCAATAAAGGGTTAAACAAATTGGCCCAGAGTAAGCACTCGCTAAGTGTTAGTTGAGCACCGTGATGATGATCAGGATTATTTCTACCACAGCTCAAGGGTGCTCAGGAAATGAGAGTGATGTATGACTTTACATGTGGGAACTGCTCCTGCGAGGCAAATATTTTAAGAAAATCTGAACAGTTATCAGACCCATGCCCCATTTCCTCCTGCACAGGCCCTGGGTTCTATCTGACAGGGTTGTGCTAAAATTAAAGGGATTGATAATACGTTTCTCAGCTAAAACCCAAAGAGGAATACAAATAGCCCTGAAGAAAACGGAAAGATCTTTGAGTTAAGGCAGAGCAGGATAAATCTAGCCCGTGAAGAATGGGGAAGCATTTTAGTGTACTCACTTGTTTTACAGGCCCTGCAAATGACATGTTGCCATTTTGGAATTTCAATGAGCACAAAATATTAGAAAGAGCTACCATCAGAAAAAAGTACTACAAGGACTCTCATTTCATCTGTGTATAGAAAATGTCAAGCTTCTTTTTGTAAACATTAATGAGAATTGTTACAAGAAAATGTTCAAGATAAGATCTCTTTCAGTAGGGGGCGCTACGTGCTTAAAAATAAGGTAATGTAATACGATTTGGAATTTCTTAAATGCATTAATTTTCATTAATTTTATGGATCTCATCAACACTTTTCATCTACACAGGTTTATATGTGAAACTCATCTTAATCAAAATTTAAGAAATGTCTATGTGCAGTTTATTAATCCTTATAATATTGAGAAAAAACAACAAAAAAACACTACATTCTGGATAATTTCTGTATTTCAAAAGAAAGTAAAATTGTTATAACCTTTAAAAAATTGCCATTTTCTTTAGCTAATTTTTATACGTTTTTGCCTCATTAACATTTTAATGTCATCCCCAGAAAACAGGGACCTGTTTTATAAAACATTTTTAACGTCCTTTAGGGGTAAAAAGAGATATTTTAGCAGTGACTGAGAGACATAGAAAATTAATTATTATAAGACAGTTATAGTCATCTTTACATTTCTAAGGCTTTATCCTCATAAGTCTAAAGGGCCTTGAGGAAAAATTATACTAAACAGCATTCAGACAGAAACAAATCTATCTGAAATCTCTTAGGTTTCTTTCTCTCAACTTTTATACTTGCTTTTGCTTGTGTAAACCAACACTGTAAGTTACACACTAACAGCTAGTTAGTTGTATTTCTGCACATTCCCTTATTTATTTTAAAAGGAACAGTAAAAATTACAAAGCATGCTACATCTTGCTAAACTGGCCCCATGTAACTATGAATTCAGATTCGTTCCTTTCTTTCTAGTGTATTATGGAAAAGCTCAACTACCTTTATTTACCAGGGTAATTTTTATTTTTAATTCTTAACTTCCAGCCTATATATAGACTGTGTTTGCAGATAAGCATTTGATTCCAGATTATTACTAGGTTGTATTTAGAAAAAAAGAAAAGTATAAAAATGCTCCAACTAGTTCTGAGAACCTGAGACTGACAATGACTAGTAATATACCATTCAATCTACGCATTCATTCAAAAGGCATTTACTAAGAGCCTACTATGTGCCCAGCATAATGCAAAGCGTCAGTGATACAGCAGCTCTCAAAATAAAGCTGGTGCCCTCCTGAGTTCAGAGTCCACAGAAGAGAAGACAGGGTAATGAGATGGGGTGGGAGGGTTAATATTTAACAATAAAAGGTGGCCAGGCAGGACTCTCACCATAAGGCGACATTCGCAGAAATCTGAACTTGTGAGGAAGAAGGGTGCCGGGAGTTATTCTACAGAGACCACTCAGTCCGAGGCTCTGGGAAAGCGTGCCTGGTGTGTTCCAGAAGGGCTGGGTTAAAGTAGGAGGAAGAAGGATAGGATGACATTGGGGTGGGGGGAGGGAGGGAGGCACTCTGAGTTACAGTAAAGACTGAACTGCATTTGCCAAGAGTTAAGAAACCACGCTCAAATTTGCTACTTCAGTCAGGCCTTCTAACAGCAAAAGGAAGTTGTACAGGAACAAAGATGTATTTTCACGTTTCCTTTAGTAATCATTATGTAATATATAAGCACGGGATTCATTAATAAATCATGCTTTCCTTTAAATTATAAAGTTAGACAATACATACTCCGTTCGCACGTCTGGATCGCTATGGCAGGAATGACACATGGCACTGAAGCGAGATACAAAGAAGTCATAACGTCTGTGATAGGATGGCGTGTCTTCTTCGATATTTGCAAATTTGACAAACTACAGAAAATAAACAATATAAAATACGTTACCGCCTTTTTGAAAGTGGACCAAACACGTTTACTTTCATTCATTGCTTGTCACATTAACAAGCAATGCCCAAATAGGAAGCAATTATCATAAATAACACATGCATATGCAAAAAGAATTCTGAACAAAGAACGTTAGAAAATCAAGGCCATAGCATTATATATATTAATAGAACTTGCTAATCCGGTTCCTTCTGAGTGAACAAGTTGACTCTCTAGAACAGGAGGTAGAATGAATTCTACCATCTCAGTATTTTTTCTCTTCTATTGAGTTTGTTTCTTTCAGAAGAAACAACGTTCAATAATTCTTTTGGATACAGCCTTTTATAACGAGCAGTCTAGATCCTGGCAGGTGTTTACATATATATTATTGAACCAAGTTTACTGATTCTTTCCTAGAAACAAAACTAAAATAGCATCAATTTTAAAGGAGGAAATTATGATAGCAAAAATATTTTAAATTAATTCAGCCAGAGCTATCATCTCTTTTAAATTATACTCTTAAATGATTCACATTATCTAGAAAAAAAGCCACAAATAATACACTTGCTTGAGATTAAACTGAAATTCATTACCTATTCTGTATCACACACTGAGCGAGGTGCTTTCACGGGTTCTTCTTAGTTATTCCAATGACAATGTAAAGAATGTGTCCTAAATCCCCCTTTTTCAGATCAGAACATTGAAATTCAGAGATTAAATCATTTGCCCAAGTGACAGAATAGTGAAACTGGCCTTACAGTCCTGGAGCTGGACTCCAGTTTTTAAGATTCCCACACTAACCTCATGAATAATTTCAGGAAATAGTAAACCAAATATTTATGCTTTTCATAAAAATAAACCTTAAGTGACATGAGAAATGCTTTAAAAACATATATGAAAAACATACACACAAAAGCCTTTATGTTATGTTCCTCATTTTCTAATATACATTTTAAGAATAAATATAAAGTATTACTTCTGAATACTGGAATTACAGTTGCCTATAATTTGTTTACTCTTTTAAATTTTCTGAGAATTTTCCAACTTGGCTGGCTTGGCTCAGTGGTTGATCATCAACTTATGAACTAGGAGGTCACGGTTCAATTCCTGGTCAGGGCACATGCCCAGGTTTTGACTCGATCCCCAATATGGGCATGTTTTTTTCTCTCTCTCACCTTTCCCTTCCTCTCTAAAATCAATAAAAACATTAAAAAAAAAAAAAGAATTTGCCAGATTTACTACAATAAATTAACATTACTTTTAAAAATTAGAAAAAAATATAGGCAGAAGTAAAAATTTGGCCACTAAAATGTTAAAAGTTCTACAAAAACTTTTAGAAGGAGGGAAACTAGTCTTAACTTTTAATCTCCTGAGAGCCCCAAATAATGGATCTGTGTGACCCTGCCAGAAGCAGCCCCATTGGCCCTGCGCATAGCGAGCAGGTTGGAAATAGCAGCTCCCCGGGGAAGGCACAAACACACCTCCCGCCCGACTTCATGGAAAAGCCTTCTCATCGCTGTCGCTCTGGGAGCTCCTAATGAACTCCAATCCTATGTGCTCCGCGCTAACTATCCTTCTCAGATGCGGGGGGAGGAAAATGAGGCACATACAGTGCAGAGATTATGAACAGACTGTGAGATGGCTCTGGATTTGGAACCTGGATTTGCTAACATAATGTGTGACCTGTGAAATGGAGTATTTAACTTGTACAGTTGTTGAGAGGTTCAAATAAGAACCAAACAAAAGCTAACAGAATGCCTTGCACATAGTATATACTCTATAAAAAAAATAAGTCCTAATTTTCACCTAAAAACTTAATTGGATAGCCGAAACTGGTTTGGCTCAGTGGATAGAGGGTCGGCCTGTGGACTGATAGATCCCAGGTTCGATTCCGGTCAAGGGCATGTATCTTGGTTGTGGGCACATCTCCAGTAGGGGGCGTGCAGGAGGCAGCTGATCGATGTCTCTCTCATCGATGTTTCTAACTCTCTATCCCTCTCCCTTCCTCTCTGTAAAGGATCGATAAATATATATTTTTTTAAAAATTTAATTGGAGAATTAGATTATGTTTCAAAAGGTACAATAAAAGGCAGCAGCAATGACATTCCCGGCACTGAATCCAGCTACCCACAGCATCACTTTACCCTGCGTTTGGACAAGTTTTTAGCTTCACTTCCTCATCTGTTAGTTGCTGATAAAAACCTGGATGGGAACATAGAGACTGGCTGAATGCCTGAAGCTTCCTCAGAGATGAAGTTGAAACTGGAAGACTGAACGTTATATAATACAACTAAAGACAAGGAAGGTTATCCCTGTATTTTACTTTCCAGATATGCCTTTCCCAACCCATAGATGCTTAGCAAGTTCTGTTTTAGGATAGAACAGTGGTTCTCAACCTTCCTAATGCCACGTCCCATTAATGCAGTTCCTCATGTTGTGGTGACCCCCAACCATAACATTAATAATTTTAATTATTTCAGACCCTGAACTGCATTAAAGGGACGTGGCATTAGGAAGGTTGAGAACCACTGGGATAGAAGAAAATGAGCGTGGTGAGCAGCAATAATTCAGAAGCCACGTGACAGCCTGGGGAAGGACTCCCTTGCTTTGATGGCCAACTGATCTTCTGGTGCCTCACGGTGGGCTGATAGCACAGGTTTGGCAGGGAGCGACAGCAAAGCCAGCGACACAGGGATCTCATCACCTCCATCTGTACTGGTGACCACTGCCTGTGCCTTTCCCAGGGGAAGATGTTCTCAGAGATTAATGGCGAACATGCTAATTAAACTTCAAGTCCGTTAAGCGAATGGTTTACTCACAGAGTTTGTTCCAAGAACTTGAAGCTTTGGTTCCCCTGATTCCAGCAGCTTTGCTACCATGTGAAGAAAGCTTTCTACAAACGGCTTGATGCTTTGAGAGTGGCAAGCCATCAGAAGTTGGTCCAATGCCTCCATGGCAATTAAGACATACCTAGGCGTAAGAGAGAAACAAGGTCAAAGCCTTCCTAGCTGCCTTAAGTCTAAGTGCTTTTCCCTGGAAAAATTAAAATTAGGTGGTTCAGATGCACAAAACTCAGCAGGGCAAATTCCGTCGTTTCCAGGTGAAACCTCCCTTCTCACAGCAATGATGGCCTTAGGTTACGAAACAGCCTCACGCTGAGAGGCAGGGAAACCAGCTGGCACTCCGGCATTTCCTCCTCCTGACCAGCACTCTGCCACAGCTTCTCACCGTGACCTTTGCGCACATTTGTCTCTGCAAACAGGACATTCTGTCTCCCACATTTTCACCGTGTTTCTTTGTAACCATAAATATCGTCGCAATGTGCCTAAATTTCCAACATAATCTCTATTTGTAAACGTGAATATATAAAACATTACCAGCAACAACGGGTAAGGAAATGTCCCATCAATGTTAGCTTGCAATTCCCTGAATTTTAAAGCTTGAGCTAAAAATTAAAATTCAGACTTTAGCAAAGTTTGCTTCAACAATCAACTCTAAAACTATTTGTATCAAGACACCCCAAAATGTTCTACGTGGTAACAATTTGGAGAAAGCCAATAATCAGTTGGGGAACAGAGGACCCTAAAAGCTAGGATCACAGAATGACAATATGGGAACGTAGTTACTCCAGTTATCAGGTTATTACTGTTCTCGCCCAGAGAGTGGATTAGGTGGTAGAACTTACAGGTAGTTCTTCACCACGCACCATTTCAAATCAGCATGCTTTCAACTTCTGAACCTTAGTGTCCAAGCTTACCACAGTTCTCTTATTACTCTTCTGACAGGTAAAACTGAAACCGTGCTACACAAATCCATCGGTTAAAAGGATCTTTCTCTTTGTTTTTAACTTAGACATTGGTTTTTAAATTACTGTATCAGACTAACAGAATAGGGGAGTCAATTTCTACTATTACCATTAAGAAGTCTCAGAAACTAATGGATGCTTCAGCTCAGGCAACTCCGTTAATTAACATGAGTCTATTCTTAAAATCTGAGCACCAGGAAAGTAATAAAAGCCGCAGCATCTATATGGCATCACACATCTCCTAGTGTGGTATTACAGTGTCTTATCCTCTGCCTATCCTTTGCCTGACTGGATGGCAAAATAATTTAAAGGATGAGTTTAATGAACCTACGGAGAATTTTCCAAGATACGATATTAGCAGCGATGACTTTCCTTACCCAGAGCGATGTCTGACAACATCCCTGCTCAACCTTTCCGCCAGGTAAGAACCAATTCGATCCAGTTTCTCTGGAGCAGATACTGCATAAAATGTCAATTTTTCCATATCAGCTTTAACAAGGCCATCCTAAAAATAATAAGTTAAACAGGTTAACTATGTTTTCATGCTAATTTTTGTTTTTATTTCTAAGTATTGCTTGCTGCATATTTCCCCTTTCTGGTTTGGTGACTAAGCCCTATTTATGCTGAATCTTTCTGGACATAGATTCTTACTGCTAATACTCACTATTCTAGATACACAGAATTTTTAAAAAGTGAAAAAAATGTCCCATTTAGACAAAGCATTGAAATATACCTTCAAAAGCAATGAATTACTCTAACACATCATTTAACATGGCTGCATCTCATCCACTTTTTTTATCCCTTACTAATTTTAATGAGGAATAATTTATGTACAATATACTGTACCCATCCTATCTAATAAAAGATAGATTGACCATCACTCCAACACACAAGATGACTGCCCCCCCTGTGGTAAAAAACCCTGCCCCCATATGGACACAAGATGGCTGCCACAAGATGGCCAGCAGGGGAGGGCAGTTGAGGCAATCAAGCCTGCAGGGGAGGGCAGTTAGGGGTGACCAGGCTGGCAGAGGAGGGAAGCTGGGGGCAACTGGGCCTGCAGGGAAGGGCAGTTGGGGAGACCTAGGCCTGCAGAGGAAAGCAACTGGGGGGACCAGGTCTACAGAGAGGGCAATTAGGGGCAAACAGGATGGCAGGGGAGCAGTTAGGCATCAATCAGGCTGGCAGGGGAGTGGTTAGGGGGTGATCAGGCTGGCAGGCGGAAGCGGTTAGGGCAATCAGGAAGACAGGCAGGCAAGCATTTGGGAGCCAGCAGTCCTGGAATATGAGAGGAATGTCCGACTGCTGGTTTAGGCCCGGTCCTGGTAGTGAAAGGTACATAAAGTAGACAGCCTACTAGGATCGGGCCTCAGTGGGCAGTCGGACATCCCTCGAGGGGTCCCAGATTGGAGAGGGTGCAGGCTGGACTGAGGGACACACACACCCGGGCACAAATTTCATGCACCGGGCCTCTAGTGTATATACAATTTGAAATATGCCAGCTGTATACATCCACAGAACCCCCAATAACAAACAAGATACAGGGTATTCCCATCATTTACAAAAGATGCTTCATGACCTTCACTCTCTGGTGACTACTGCCCTGCTTTCCTCATCATGAATCAACATGTATGTTCCTCCCACATGTTCTTGTAGCTCATGGCACTTATCCTTACACTCATCTCTACTATCATGCTTTGTCACATCAATTTTTCAATCTTAAGCGAATGCTAATCAGGTGTTAACTTGTGATGGACACCAGGAATCAACGTGAGCAAAGAATTGTGTTAATTCACTTAATCCCCATGAGGTCCTTATGAAATAAGTACTATTTATAATTTCTACTTTGCAATGAGACACTGGTCACACTGCCTCTAATTTTAAGAAACAGGTTGGCTATCTGTCCCTCCCTAGAGAGCTCCATAAAGGCAGGGACTATGACTGCAGCCCTCTGTGCCTATCTGATCCATTTTGGACAGAGAAGATGTCTTTGTTTAATGAGTTAAAATTAAGAAAGGTGGTCAACTGAGCTATGCATGCAAGGCTCATGTAAATCTTTTTTAATTTGCCTCTACAAATTGCTATTTAAATAAACCTGATCTAAATACTTGGTAAATATTCTTTCTGTAATCATTCTCTAAGTTACCTGTCATCATTCCCACGGTCAAGTTTTCAAAGCTCCTTCACCACCCAAGTACAAGTGCATAAAGTAGACAGCTACCTGTCAATCCCATTCCTCTGTATCTGGCCTTCACCCCATCTTTAGTAACCATGGGTCTCAGACAACTGGGAGAAATGATCTGAATATTCAGTCCATTAAAGAACACTTCCGGAATTCCAAACCAATAATTGTGCTCAGCACGATTACCACCCAACGCTCTACAACTGGAAGGTTTTTGATCCCAAAGGTACCCCTCTCTTGCTTTCCCAGGCCTTTTCTCTCACATGGTCCATCACTTCCAATAAAGAGACTAACTTTGACTTCTCCAGATGGTGTGCATCCTTCAGCGCTCAGAAAGTCTCATTTCTCTGAGAAAGCTTCCCGAGGACTGCCAGCCCAGTGAGACCTCCCCTGCTTTATGGGGAAAAATACCACCTGCTTCACATAACATCTTCACTTCCTGACTTATGCACTGTGATTTAATATTCAGTCTGTTCTGCTCTAACTCAGTGGATGGAAAGCTCCTTAAAGGCAGGAACCACATCTCCGGGTGTTGTATATGCCACATACTATGCAGAATATGTGGCACACAGTGGCATTTAACTGATTAGCCTAAAGAGCTGAATGTTTAAATTAGATTTGACTAAAAATGAGATATAGCTTGAGATATATGCATTAATGTTAAGATAGCCAAAAGGTTTCTATAGTTGGCTACATTTTAAAATAAAGCAAATTCTGGTAATCGAACACGTGGTAACCATTTTTATCCATGTCCATTACCACAAGACTAAAGAACTCTTGGAAAATTTAAACTCCACCCAGTTGCTTGGAACCGGTAATCTTCCACAGGAAAGTGACTTTGCTAAAAAATTTATAAGAATTTCAGTAAAAGGAGGACAAACAATGCCCAGAGGGTTCTTACTTTACATCTCAACTCTCTTCTAAAAACCGTGGCCAACCCTACTTACTCTCTGAATCTCTGCTCCACTTATTGCTTCATTTCCTTCAGGCCTCTCTCCTCCCAACCCACGCCAGCAGCACCTCCCGTGCTTCTGTCGCCTTCCCGCCACACTGTCACTGCCAAGTCGCTTGTCTAGGATTGTGGGGAGAGCGCAGAGCCATGTCTGTGTTCCCAGTTATAGTCTTAGCCTTTCGTACAAATAACCTGGCACCAGTTCCTGTAATTTTGGTGAATCTTACTTAAATTCAGGAACTATAGAGACAAAGAACACCACCTGTCCACCATTCTAAATTCATGCCTTCATCTATGAGAAGGAGCTGAAAATTCAACAAGCAAGCAGAGGTCATTTTAAAGCAAAAGGAGAAGTATAAAATAGTAGTGTGCGTGGCAGAAAAGTGGAATTAGGGGACCCTGGGGGAGTCAGCGGGGAAGGACGGGCCAGCGAGGAGAAGGATCAGCAGGTGAAGGTCAATTACTTTCGGGTCCTCAGGGAATATGTTGTCCACCAGGCGCTTGTAGCGAGGACGCAAGGCAGAACAGCAGCAACATACTCCTGTGCAGAGAGAAGAAAAGACAAAGTGCCGGGTTATTCATGTGGGAAATGGACGCAGAAACCAAGCTTCTGCATTTTAATGGGTTATTTAAAATGAGGGGAAAGTTCAAAATGCCACAAAAAAAAAAAAAAAAGCATGCAGATTCAATTACTGATTAAGAAATGAGCCAAAACTGGTTTGGCTCAGTGGATAGAGCATCGGCCTGCGGACTGAAAGGTCCCAGGTTCGATTCCAATCAAGGACATGTATCTTGTTTGGGGGCACATCCCCAGTAGGGGGCGTGCAGGAGGCAGATGATCGATGTCTCTCTCGTCGATGTTTCTCTCAATCCCTCTCCCTTCCTCTCTGTAAAAAAATCAATAAAATATATTAAAAAAAAAAAAGAAATGAAACAGTTAAATTTCTTCTCCCCTCTCCAAAGACACCAGGTCAAGATGAATATACTAATGAGCTATTTCAAAGTTCCAGACCAAATTGTTTTAGAGCATGTGTGTAAATGAACACACATATACACACACACAACACCTGCCAACTTCCTCCTATAATTTGTACCTCCTTTACCTCTTCTCAGATCTCATCTCACACACTCTTCGCATCCCCTACACTCCAAACCCCCCTCCCCCACTACCTCTCCCGACCAGCTCCAGCCACAGTGTCTAAAAATGACAGTTCACACTTCGTGCAACTGGTGAAAACAGTGAATACTTGTATCTTCGCAATGATCATATAAGGAAGCACAATAGATGGAAAACAAGCTCAAAGGTAAGTCCAGGAATTTTTAAAACCCTCAAAGGCTGCTGTACACATTCTCAGTTGTTGGTGTCTTGGAAGGAGCAATGGGTCTGATCCAGAAGCCCTGGCTCATTCCAGTTCTTTAACTCAAGTTCCTACATGGCCCCGGACAGGCACATCCGTTCTCTGGAAGAACTATGTCAGTGGGAAGGATCAGTTTTCTTGTTCCACAAACCAGTAACTTACTAGGAATATTGGTCTTGAACCATTATAAATTTATTCTCATAACTGGTGAAACTGGGGTGTATGTGTCACTGTATAAATGGGCATTTGTATGTATTTAAAAACCAAAGTATGGGATGAAGGAACACTTGAGCAATAAAAGAACTCGGATCTAAGCAGACATCTGCTACTCTCTTATCAAGTGAGGTTATGCAAGAGACTTGTCCAGCTCTCCCTTTGCTCACGAAGTATGCACTGTGCCCGCAGGCAGTCAATACCCAATGTCAACCGAGTGCCCAGCACACGGCCACACAAGACTGGTCCAGACTTGCAGCAGAGTGAAGCCATGAGAAGTCATGATGAAAGCAGGACAGTTAAGATTCATCCAGAATCTTTAGTAATCATGAACATGCATGCACAAATTTACACACACAAATAATGCACACATTATTTAACATACAAACTCGTGAGGTATTATAACTGCAGCAGAACTGACCACGTAACTCACTCAACGGCAGCGGCTGGGTGAGAACCCAGTGTCTAACTCCACAAGCCCAGGCTCTTTCCAGAGCACCAAGATATTAGTGGTCAAACCAATCAACTGCCTCATATTTCATTGGCACCCGCTATGTGGTATCATGCCAGATGCCAAAGATATAAGAAAGTATGAAAGACACAAGCTCCTTGCCCCTGAGGAGTTTATAAACTGCCATTAAAAAACCAGCGAGTAACTCAGCAGTCTATACTTAGGCTAATAATATAAAATGCTATCCACTCACTGTTTAGGATGCTTTTTACTTTAATAGAAGAAAAAACAAATGTCAAAGTCCATTAGGGGATTTTTTTTTTTCATATTAAACTAACACCAAAAATACCTGCACTCTATGTAGAGTCCAAAATCAAAACACAGGTCTGATTATTACAAAGAAAATCAAGGGTACCAGCCAAATGAGCAAAATCAGGTTTCTGTGCTCACTATACATAACACAGATACACTTCAGATGAGATAACTTAAAACCAAACTTATTTCAGGGCACTAAGCACTAGCCCAGGTACTGCTGCAATGAGATTACAGTCTGGTAAGGAAATGAAAACAGACACTTTCTGACACTGATACGAGGCCAAACAGTAAATCAAACTGCTGTCATAGCGAAGGGGCTAAAACAAGTCTCAGGGCTTCCAGGTCCCCATCAGGGTGGTAAGTGACATTGCACTCAGTGGTTAAGGATCCTTAATACGCTATGAAGTGTCAGTTACGACACTTTCTGATATTACATATTGCTTTTAGTTTAAAGAGGCCTCAAAAAGTCCCAACTTGGGATACACACATTATCCAGTTCCTCCTTTCAGAAACCTTAGCTCTGAGGGAGCCAGCCGAATAAAGAGGCAGAATGCCAAATAGGCGGCAAGGGGTGAAAGGGCATGGGCCCTGGAGACAGAGACAGACCTGGGGCGGGCGGGGTACTTTCTCTTCTCATGCACTGCCACACAGTTACACAGGTGTAACATGCATTTTTCATGTCTACTGGGAAAGAAGCACCATGATATGTGACGTTCTTATGAAGGGTGTAACGTCCAGGAAGCAGTCATAAAATGCTAGCCATTCCTGGCAGTGCAGTGAGAGAAGCTTAACAGGTATTTGAGACCCTGGAGGACAGTATGCCCAACAACGGCAAACCTGACTGTAAAGCAACCACTTAAAACCACCAAGTTTACAGGCGACTCACAGCTTCCGTAGCCTCAGCACACAGGGACCTGCCACCCTGGACACGTGTGCAGTGCCATCCCACGCACCTACCAGCATTCCTCATCTGCTTGTGCTCATGCTCGCTGAGGGGGTCACTGTCCTCTGGCAACTGAGGGGGGAGGCTCAGGGGCACCAGTGGTCCCATCACAGTTGGCAAGCAGAAGGGCTGAGATCCCAGCGTATCTGTGACTCCAAAGGCTCACCGCACTCTCCCTGCAAGTGCTGACCAACTTCTCCATCCCTCTAAACATCTGGCACTCCACACACCACGACCATGAACATGACGCAGGGACGTGTCTAACGGACGAGGAATGTACAATAAAGATCACATCAAGTTGCTCCCCAAGCCTCCAAGCAAACCGACCTAAAACACCTTGCTGACCACTGAGCACAGCTGAAAACTACCAACTCCAGAGACATAAAACCGGGGTACAATGTCCAGTTCACTCGGGTTTCTATAAAATGAGACCGTATTGAAGATAAGGCTAACACGGCTATGGCAATAATCACGAAAGAAGTAACCATGGGCTACTTAAAGAAGAGAATACTGGACATAGCAGCATCGCAAGCAGCACGGCGAGCAAACCGCTGGACCTACGGAGGCACAGGAGGGCGGTGGACTCCCTGGTCGGGGTCAGCTCGTAAGGCTTTTCGAGGTCGGCCGCGGGGACCTGGACGTAGTCCCTCATGCTGTCTGTCTGTCTGCGGAGGCTGCTCTCCGGCCGGGCGCCCTGCTCCGGGTCCTCGGTCCTCTGCGCAGAAGCGCCGGGCTCACTTTACTGTAACTGATGAGCAGCGCTGGCGTAATGGAACCTGCCCAGCGTGTACTGACATCAACTGTGAAGCTAGCGAGAACCTGATCATGTCCTCATCAGATTCCGCTCGCAGGGCCGACGAGCGTCAACAGGATCGCATTCAAGCAGATTTTCATAAAATTCAAGTAAGAAAATACAAGTACTGAAACCTGTTTTCCTTAAAGTGTTCCTTTAATCCAGCGGTTCTCAACCTGTGGGTCCAGACCCCTTTGGGGGTCGAATGACCCTTTCACAAGGGTCGCCTAAGACCATCGGAAAATGCAGATATTTACATCACGATGCATCACAGGAGCAACATTTCATGGTTGGGGGTCACCACCACATGAGGAACTGGATGCAAGGTTGAGAACCACTGCTTTAATCCCTTCTCTTCCTACTTCTGACCTCTTCCCGGTATTCTCTCTTCCAAGGAAGAAAATGGGCTGCGCACATCACCAAAAGCCTGAAGCATCTGGCAAATTTAGGGCTCATTAAATCTCATACTTTCAAATAGGAATAATTGTGATTACTGGGTTTTAGTCCTCCATGCATATGTCTACCATAGCATTTGTAACAATGTATTGCACTTATTATATACATATCTGACTTTACCATTAGAACATAAGATACTCCAACATAAAGCCCATATCTTATTCATTGTTGTGCATGTCTGAAATATCGCAGACACTTATTTTTAAAAAAATGTTGCTTTACTAAATGAATGTAGACTCAAAGTTCACAGACAGACAAAATGAATTTAATATCTGTTCTAATATGTGCTATAAGAATCAAAATAATGACAAAAAAGTATACTGTCCACTAAATAAATGCCAGAACAGTATGACTTCTCTGATGTATCGGTGACAATGTCAACTGAATCAGTTTAAACAATTAGTGGCTTATTTTTAGGCCTGGCAGGCATCAATAATCAAGGTGAAAAGCCAGGCTGTTTCTTTCTATTAGATTTAAAATGCTCCACTTCAAGACTCTAGCCTGTGGTGTCCAAACCCTTTGAGAGTCTGCACCAGATATATTCCCTTCAAGGTTAAAACTGAAAGTCAAATTACTCATAAAGTTAGAACCAGAACAACACATTCGTTTCATATAATTAAAGCATGTTATAGTCCCACTCACAGAGAGCCCTCCCAAGTATCAAATACTGAAGATACAAATATGTATACATACCATATACATATAGAAAGCCTGTACTATGGTATTTTTCCTGTACTTTAACACATGTGTGCAGGACACTGTGTTAAGACTATGGGGGATTTAAAAGGATCTATCTATCTAAAAAGGCTAAAGTTTAATGACTGAATTTTATAATAACATTTTGACAATGTTTGAAGACAAGGGATGTCCAATGTCAAGTGGACCACACGGCCATAAGGGCCACATCTGGAGGAGAGAAAGCACCTGTAGTTCGAGTATGGAGAGGCTTTAGGGAGGACACGGGGCCTGAGCTGGAGGCCCCCTGAAGGAGTAGACTGAACGATAAGGATGAGCTGGGGACAGTGAATTGTGGTCAGAAGGACAACCAGGCATCACTAACTTACTTGGTACGTAAAACAGCCAAAATGCACTTTCTAACGACCCAGAGCTTAGAAAGGCAGGCACGTGGGAGGTGGCACCAATTTAGCATCAAAGGGGTTTGGTAACTAATGAGCTAGGGGGTCAGAGACACAGGAACAAAATAGCCTTATCTTCAGGAAAGTGTTCCTTTTAAAGGGATTGCAATCCATTAGAGGAGTGTCCTGTTACCGATTCTTTCCACAGTAATTCTATAGCTCCCCTCCATCCATTCTCCATTTCACCGCCGGCTCTCTATTCCCAGGCACATATGCTTTATGGAGAAGAGGATGCCAATAAAGGGAGCAAAGCTCCAGTTCTGTCTGAAAGGATGGATTGTGATTCCTGGCTACCCACAAAACGGTTCGAAACTACTCTGAGTTACTGTCTATAGAAGAAGCACTTCATCCAGGCACCCCGTGTCTGGACTGTATTCCACATCTGTTTCTTCCCCACTCTTGCAATTTTTTAATACAATAACATGTACTAGATAGTCTCCTCCTTACAAAGTCAATTTATAGATCTTAGACTTGATTTTACTGTGTACATGATACTTAACTGAAAAAAAAATGAAGTATTACTTGGAGTAACACAAGGACAAGAGCCACAAAATCTGGCCAAGGAAATATATTCCTGACAGATCGTACGTAAAAAGCCTTCTGGGATCATCATAGGAAAAGAATTCCTGCAGATATTAACCTCAGGAAATATCATTCCCTATTCATGTCATCTGATGTTGGCTTCGTCCACAAAGCAAGTAAGAAGCCAGCCAGTGGGTGACACAGAAACCAGAGCGCAACCAGGACATGCTCCTACGCTGTCCCCACCAATGTGAGGAGGGAGCAGGTGGGTCCCCACTTCTTCCAGGCCATGCCCCGGACCGGGGTGCCAGTCCCTTCAGATGTGCTGCGGTGCAGACCTGGAGGGAGCACACCGTTCCTGTGTCCTGATCCCCGGAGGTAGGTGATTTAACGAGGCAGAACTGAAAACTGAAATAGTATATGACTCCCTTGTTTATTTAATAGATCAATATTAACTGTCATTTATGACGATGTCAGGAGCACTGATGAGAATTGCAAATGGAATCACACTTTCTCCACATGTAATTGTATGTGTGTTTAACTATGCGAGCAACATAGAACTGATAAAATCTGTGTAAGCTCTGTGGACAGAACCGAGGTCCATTTTCTGCTCATACTGTACTACAGTTATACAAGAGATTACTACTGGGACAGAATGCAAGGACCGACCTGGATACTCTTTCGTAACTTCCTGTGAATGGATAATTATCTCAAAATTAAAAATAAATTTTAAAAAGCCTCTGAATATTTCACAAGATGGATATGAGTTATTTCAGGCAAAATTAAAAACACCTATAAAATTCCTCAAATACTACTTAAATTTAAAAGAAAATTATTTTCTGACTAATCAGAGAGTAACAAAAGTGTTAAATTTGTGGGGGTGCTTGTGACTCCCAAAATTATTTTTAGAACAAGTACATTTAATATACCCACAGCATTGATCCTTCTTATAGATTCCACAGCGCCCACAGTGTCTATGCCATCTGTTAAAGACTCTCATTTGAATTGAGAAGATTAACTTTTCTGATCAAACAGTAAAGAAAAAGATAGGTAGCACTCTAATTATGTTTCTAAGCAGAATGTATATTTTTAAGTTATTTCTCTACCCAAAGTTTGAAGATAGCAAAATATAACCTAGCACTTATTGGGTAAGCCTAGCTAAGTAGAAGGTTTAATTTAAAAATATTAAGTTACTAATTTAAACCTTCAAGGCTCAATGCTGGAGAGTCTCCTCACACTTCTAACTAAAGCTCAGAAACTTAACATTTTGTATTCGTTCCATACCCAGACTTAGGTAACACAAAGTCAAAAGCCAAGGACATCTTGAAATTTTCAAGTATTCTTTTCACACACACGCACACACACAACATGGTGTCAGTCAGTATGCAAAATTGAGTTTTCTGTTAATCAAAAGTTAAGAAAGGCATCCCCAATCTTTTCCAGTCAATATTCTTAAATGAATCATAAACCAACATGTGATGCTACCATGAAGATTTCAACTAAATTTTCCTCAACTTCAAAGTCAAGACTTACACTACTAATTCATGGAAGAAAAAACACAGCAACTTTCCGCAGCATTACACACAACGAACCTGGGACTTTGCATACAGTTGTGGCATTCATTTTATTCCTGCAACTATAAAAAACGTATTTATTCTGGAAATTTTTAAAGGATTGATTTTAGAAAGTATTTCCTGCTTAGCAAATTCTCAAATTGTCAGCAGTGCAATTTTAGATTAAAAGGTTAATTTTAGATTAACCTTTTAACCAAAAATTGCAAAAACTCTGCTCACCCCTCCCTGATGTTCCTGGAACCCCTGGACATAGTTTTAAAGTTGCTCAGCCTTTAACCAGCAGGTTCCTGGAACCTACCAAGATGGCAACAAAGAGAGCAGCAATAGTTTTCATTGAATGGCTCCAACAGCCAGTAAACTTACAGCTAAGTTTGTAAGTCAGTGTCCAAATGGCCTCTCCTTCCCACTTCCAGGCCAGTACCTTCGCTGGCCCAGTTTCCTCCTGCAAAGTCTATGCGATCCCAGGAACTTTCTCTGCCCAGCAGGAGTGAGACCCATTTAAAACCACTTAAAGGAAACTGCAACCACAGCACAGAGAACTGCAGCAAATTGCCAACACGTGAAAAAGCCAATTAAATAGCAGGGGTGTGAAGAAGTTAGC
>JAAGEH010000297.1:24020443-24170672 GCA_011751065.1 Lasiurus cinereus | reverse complement strand
AGTGGTTAGAGCTTCCTCCCCGATAAGCCAAGACTGTGGGTGGATCCCAGGTCAGGAACACGTACAGGAATCGACCAATGAATGCATTAATAAGTGGAACAACAAATCTCTCTCTCTCTCTCTCTCTCAATATAAAACATTCAAAATACAGCACCGGAGCTTGGGGGTCGTTCACCTTGAATTTCCCGGGGAGACAGCAGAATTGGAATTAGCAAGGACCTGGCAAGTCCTTCCGAAGGCTGGAGGAGGGTGGAGGCGAGCGAGAGTGAGTCACCGCAGCCGGTCAGAGGGCAGGGTCTGGCGAAGGGTAAAGGCCAAACTGCAAAGTACTCGGCCACCGCGTCTCCTCCAACACACGTGCATGTTTTCATCGTCTCTGAAGTTCTTGCCGCTCCCCGTTTCCTCCCAGGACCTTCCCAGCGCCTGCACTGGCCTCCGCTGGCGCACTTTCCCATTTGAGTCCTAACTAAACTGGCCTCAGTGCTGGCATGCTACCACCGGCCTCCAGACTTTTCAGAAAACGGCCAAAACCCGTTTTCTGTTCCTATTTATGGATTTCTGCCTGGCCCGCAGGAAGGGGCCTACCCATATTGTCACATGGCCGACAGACGACGGGAATTCTCGCTTCTTACGACACGGTGTTTTACACAGTGTCATACTTTAAAAGGATGTTAGCTTGTAAAAACATGTAATAACTTCAAAATGCAATGGGTACTTAATGTTAAAGCGTGCCTTTAACATTTATGTAACACGTTTTTTTTGTACTTGTTTCATAGAAACGTATCTGGCCACTGGGTAAAGCTAGCAATAAAACCACTGGGCCGCGGTGTGTTCATTTAATAACTATATAAATGTAAGTACATATCCATTCAGTGAATAGGAAAACAAAACAGATAAGATAGAAATAGTTAACAATTTACAAACGAGCTTGGAATTTGTCCTTTAAGAGGCCGCTCCAGGTTCTGTATCCGGACAGTTGAGCATCTAGCATGGCCTCATCAGCGGCAGGGTTCCACAGAGTGGACGGCGTGGGGGGAAGGCCTCGGTCTTTACACAGAGGGGAGCGTTAGGTGCCTCGTCTGGGTGGGGGCTGTGGAAAAGGGAAGAGCTGAGTTTGACGGCAGAAGAATCCCTGTGGTTTGCTGGCTGCTACTTGGGAGCACAAGTGAGGCATCTGTTGGCTGTGTAACTCCAGGGTTGGGGATGAGGAAACCCGGGAGGACCACAGACAGGTGGGGAGGAACCCTGCTTTAGGAAGGGGGCGTGAAGAGAGGAGGTGAGCTTCTCTTTGAGATATATATATATATATATATATATTTAAAATATATTTTATTGATTTTTCACAGAGAGGAAGGGAAAGGGATAGAGAGTTAGAAACATTGATGAGAGAGAGACATCGATCAGCTGCCTCCTGCACGCCCCCCACTGGAGATGTGCCCGCAACCAAGGTACATCCCCCTGACCGGGATCGAACCTGGGACCCCTCAGTCTGCAGGCCGACGCTCTATCCACTGAGCCACACCGGTTTCGGCTTCTCTTTGCTATATGAAGCTCGAGGTGGCACCCAAGGTTAGACATTCCAGTGACCCGAGCTGGGCACACCAGGCTGAAGGCGCACCAGGCTGCAGAGACATCTCAAGGCGGGAGCTTCGGGGAGTCCTGGGCTCAGGGACAGAGTCTGAAGCCAGGAGCCAGAGGAAGCCAGGCCGGGGGCGGAGGGGGGGGGAGGGTGGAGCTGAAGAGATGGCCGGAAACAGAGGAGATCCAGAGGGCACGGTGCCCGGAAGCCCAGGGAGGAGAGGGCATTCGTCAAAGGAGACACAAATCCCCGCCCCTGATGGACTTGGTTCTTCTGATTGTTTTAATCCCCTTGGCCTCTTGTTTTTGTGTGGCTGCCAGAAATACACATCAGCAGCCCAGGATGGTGAGGAAGGGCTGCTGAAAAGCAGGAAGGATAACATGGTAATTGCTGGGTCATCCACACCGCCCTTCGGTGCTTTTTCTAAGTCTGGACACACAGGCCACGGGTAACACGGTTACTACACACGCCGCCTTGATCCAAACCCTCTGGATCAAGTTCTGCCTGTGGGTCTGCCCGACCCCTCGGTTTCAGCACCTTGGTTAGTGCTCGGTCTGAGGCTTACCTGGACCTGGTGGGAACAGGGCTTTCTCCATCTGCATCTCCATCATCAGTCCTCACACTGCCCGGCCCTTGTCCTTGCCTAGTGTGTGTGGCCACACCGAGATGGGACCCCCGGCCCCTTCTCCAGAAGGGCCGCCTGCCTGAAAATGTCGATGAAAACCACACGAGATCGTTGTCGACATCCTATCAGAGCATGAGCTGTTAGCCCAAATTGCCCCAAATAGCTCTGCTTCCCGCTCGGTCCGGTATCTGTTCCAATTTCTAAATCAGGCACTGAGATGATTCACTTTTAATTAGCATGAGATTTACTGTTCAAAGGAAACTGCCAGCAGACTTACAGTGGGTAGGAAATGACTGTAAGAATATGTGCTTCTCCCCAAAGTGTATTCCCCAAAGTGATGCAGTTGGATGCTCTGGTTGCTTTGTTTTCTTTCTCCCTAAATATATCCGTAATATGCCCTTCGTGTTTCATTACTGTTTTATTTCTTCCATTGCTTAAGAGTGACTTAGGGCGTTCCATTTCTCATGAGGCTTAAAAAGTAGACTTTGGACTTAGAAAACCTGAGTTTGAATCCTGCTTTCCCCCTTACCCGGCCTTTTGACCATCTTGGATCTCTCTCTGAGCTTAATTCTCCTCAATTTCAAAGTCAAGAGCCATCCCCTTGCGTTGCGATGTTCTCTGAGTCTGCGCAAGGTAGTCGTTCTCAAACGGGACTGGCCTGTGGAATGATGGCGGAAGCTTTAAAGACAAAACAAAACACCAGGACCCCACCCCCAAGATCCTGAAGTGATTGGCTGCAGCCTGGCCTGGCCTTGGACTTGGGTTGTGAGAGAGGACAGTGGACTTCAGGGCGACAAAAACGGGAAGTTTTCCCCTTCAGTTGCCAACCTCAGAGGATTTGGAATTCATTTTTTTTTTAAAGGAAGAAGGCGATCTTACTAGTTTACGGAAGTCTTCAATGGGGCCAGGGCCAGGTCATTGAGTTTGGTGATCAAGGAGAAGCAGGACAGTGAAGAGAGCATCTTTAACAGAGTAACGTGGTCTAGGCATCCATGAAGGAAAACAAACTGGGGAGGAAAGAAGGAAACAGGAATAGATGTGTGGCAGCAAAATGAAGGGTAATCTAGTCTCCCCAAGAAGGAATTAGTTGGCCAAAGGAAACCCCAGTGATTCATGAACTACGGCGAACAGAATCCCCCATTCAGCTATGAACCTTAATTTCAAACTCGTTGTCCAAAGCCACCGTGAAGTCTGTCCCCTTTCGAATGGTACCCAAAAAGGCATGCTTGGTGGGCTGATGAATTCTGAACAGAAGGGACCAGCCGATGACTCAGATAAACAAACACAGCGGGAGAGTGAGCTGGGGGGGTAGGAGGGGGGAGAAGAAGAGAGAGAGAAAATGTCACCGCTTCTGTGGATACGACTGCTCCTTCACCATCTACGTAGAGGAATATCATTTGACATAATTAGGCAGGTGCCAGAGGCAGACATTTAATAAGCCGGTTGTAAAACCGCCTAATTGAACTGAAAGCTCTTAAGGTAAATTTCCGCCCATTGCTGTTGCTTCTGATATTTAATGAAATGGTTATTAACGTCACCTGCCCTGCTTTTCTGGCTTTGCATCTGTGCTGAGGCTAAAATAAGGCCCATCTTCTCAAGCATATCAAGACGTATTGTGTTCATAAATTCGGTGCAACCTCACATAAACCAAATACAGTTTCCAAAGGCTGGTAGAATAACGCAGAATAATGGAAAATTCTGGCATTTTTTTAAATTGATTTTTTTACAGAGAGGAAAGGAGAAGGATAGAGAGTTAGAAACATGGACGAGGGAGAAACATTGATCAGCTGCCTCCTGCACACACCCTACTGGTATATGCTCTTGACCGGAATCGAACCTGGGACCTTTCAGTCTGCAGGCCGACGTTCTATCCACTGAGCCAAACTGGTATCGGCTGGTATTTTTTTTTTTTTTGCATTAACAAAAGATCTTTGCAGATTCCAGTGTTTCCAGTTGGAAAATAAAATACAATCTGTCCGGTAGAAAATACATGTTTTTAAAAGACACGCATGCCCATTAGAGAGAATCCGAAGAAGGTATGTATCAGGTATGGTATTTTCTGGCTCTGAAACCACATTTTGCTTCAGTATCTGGAGAAAAAAATCATGTCAAATCATGTCAGGGACTTCAGGGAACTATACATGTGGCAACAGAGTCACCATCAAACATGTTTCCATTGTTTTTTATGAACACCTTCCCCTCTATAAACTGTAAGCTCCACCTGGCAGGAGCCGCATCTGCATGCGCTCACTGCTGGGTGCATGGCATCTAACAGCACCAGTTCACTGTCTTTTACATGGTAAGAGTCCAATGAGCATGCATGGAATGAATGACATGTAACAGTCAAGGTTCAAAGTCTGAATCAGCTGAAACCAACTCTGTCTGGTTTAAGATAAGTGGGTGACTCACAGGATAATCAGAAAAGACTAAGCTGCCTGGCTCGTGTGGCTCAGTGGGTGAGCATCGACCTATAAACCAGGAGGTCCTGGTTCTATTCCTGGTCCGGGGCACATGCCTGGGATTACGGGCTCCATCCCCAGTGGGGGGCATGTAGAAGGCAACTGATGGATGATTCTTATCATTATGTTTCAGTCTCTTTTTACCTCTGCCCTCCTCTCTGAAATCAATGATAAAATTACATATTTTTTTTTAAAAAAGAAAAAAGCCTGAGGTTTCAGTTCAGAGGTTTCAGAGAGAAACAACACCCCAGTCACAGGAAGCCAGCCTGATGAAGTGGCTCTGGGCTACGGCTCCAGCATGGTGACACTCTTGTCACTGGCATGACGCGCTGACTTTGGACATGGCTACCTTTTTCTCTGGCAACTCACCTTCTGTTGCTGCCGTGCACCCCGAACATAGAACCGAATAAGGAAAGAACAGCAAACGCTGGTTTTTTCAGTTGGTTATATGAGTCAGGAATACTATTCCAGGTGTTAAAAATCAACATATCTTCCCTCTCTAGGTCTTTCAAAGCAGAACACTTGTGCTGTGCACTAAGTTCACATTTTTCTCCAATATTTCTATATCAGCACAAAGACGTTCAAATTTCGAGCTCCACAATTCTTTGTTTTTAAAAATCCGGCAATTGCATTTCCAAGTTGCCAATGTCAATAGTAAAGGGAGAAAAATTTAATTCTGTTACAGTAGCATCAAGAGATTTTTTTTAACAAAGGCTAACGTTGCTTTGCTGTTTCTGAATTCCTGAAACCTGATGAGAAAAGCTTCCCTCCTATTTAAAAGTGTTGTTTTGAACTAGCAAATGTCAACATCAGAATTATTTTCTTGGCGATGTTTCAACAGGCTTGGGAAGTGAATCAAAGTTTCTCTTTCAAAATCTTGCGCAAAAAAAAGAGATAGTTTTCAAAAGAAATAACTTCTTCTAACATCAAAAAAATTGTGTTTCCTTTCCCCTGTAGTTTACGATTAAGCTGACTTAGATGAGACGTAATGTCTACCATGAAGTAAAATTTTTGGATCCACTGATCGTTCATTAGTTCTGGATAGTGAACACCCTTCTCAAGGAGAAATGCTTTAATTTCTGTTAATAAGGAAGCGAAACGCTTCAAAACGTTTCCCCTTGATAACCAATGTACCTTGTTATGTAGAAGATCTGCCTACTCACTCTCCACTTCAACTAAAAATTCTTTAAATTGGCGATGATTAAGAGCTTTAACTATAATGGAGTTGATAATGTTAATCATCAATTCCATAACTTGGCAAATTTCTTCTGGAAATGTCTGCACACAAAGCGCTTTTTGATGAATGATGCCATGGTAAGTAAGTACCTAGTGGTTAATTTTTTTCTTTCAAAATAGCAACAAACCCATTTCTTACGTCAGTCATACTTTTCGCCCCGTCTGTTGAAACTGAGACAGTTTTATTGAGTGGAATATGATGTTTTTCAATGCACTCAATGACAGCATTTGCTACATCCTCTCCACGTGTTTGACCTTTGAGTGGCAATAATCCTAAAAGCTCTTCTCTCGGACCTGTAGGTGAAATCAATCGCACAAAAAAGTGAAACTTGCGCTGTGTCATTTATATCACAAGACTTGTCAACTGCTATTGATAAAGCTGAAACCAATTTAAGATCTTCGACATGCTGGTCGGTTATATTCGGATGCATTTATAAAACAACTTTTTATGTATTCACCATCTGTATATGCTTTTCCTCTCAGCAATCTCTTGACTAACCACAAAACTTGCGATATTAACATTGTTGGAAGATGGCATCCAGTAATTACACACAGAACTTGATTTTTCTCGACTCTTCTGAAGTTCCTCAACTGCTTTCTTCCTGGCATCACCGACAGGATATTTAGTGCTAAATGACACGTGTTTAGTTGTAAAGTGTCTCTCCAAATGTGACTTCTTGTTATGCGCCAATTTTTTTCCTGACAAATAAGACAGGTCGGAAGGCCACTTAAGTTTTGAATAAATGTGAAAGTCTCGGTCCATTCAACTTTAAATTCATGGTTTTCATCTTCTATTTTTCTTTGCTTCTTCTTTGTAGCCATGTCAAACAGGGCACCTAAAAAAAGTTTCATTTTATAATAACAAAGCCACTAACACAAAATAATGACAATTCTTAAATTGATGACAAAAATACCTGTAGGATTTGCAGCTGGTTGGGAAATACAGGTAACTTTATGCTTCGAGGAGGTACTTTTGCCACCTGCATGCAATTTGCGGACGCGACTAGCACTAACCACTGCACCATGAGGCTGCCGGCTGGCACTAACCACTGCACATGAGGCTGCTGCCTGGCACTGACCACTGCACAGTGAGATTGCTGCCTGGCACTAACCACTGCACAGTGAGGCTGCCGGCTGGCACTGACCACTGCACATGAGCCTGCTGGCTGCCTGGCTGACTCAACTCAGGCATGAATCGCGCATGCCTCCCCCACATTGTGTATCCCGCAGCCCGCCTGCGCCGCTCTCCTGGTGTCCGACCAACATCTCCACTTCTTTTAATGCCACTTCTTCAAAATAGACTCTCCCAGGCCAAAAACCGGCTTCTGCGCATGGGCCACGAAGTTTCCATCGCACTATACGTGCACGCCCGCACGTGTTATTTTGTGGAAGAGCCACACTCAAGGGGCCAAAGAGCCGCACATGGCTTGCGAGCCGCGGTTTGCCGGGCACTGCTCCAGGACTTTCCCTCTTTCCCCCAGATCCACAGAAAACAGGAGGAAGATGGGGATCCCAGCACGCCACGCCCTTACACGAAGGGACTGCCTGGAGCAGACTTTGTTCTCTGATTTCCACACATCATATCTCCTTTATGACAATCTTTCCCTCTTTTTTGTATTTTATTGATTTTTTACAGAGAGGAAGCGAGAGGGACAGAGAGTTAGAAACATCGATGAGAGAGAGACATCAATCAGTCGCCTCCTGCACGCCCCCCACTGGGGATGTGCCCGCAACCAAGGCACCTGCCCTTGACCGGAACCGAACCTGAGACCCTTCAGTCTGCAGGCCGACACTCTAGCCACTGAGCCACACCGGTTTCGGCAACAACCATCTTTCCTGTCTGTACATGGGTGGCTGCTGACCCGAGCTGGGTGAGGCTTTAGGAGTGGCTGGGGAAGAAACAGACATTGGTGCTGCCAGCCCAGGCGTCCCCAGCTTCTCCATGGAGAATTCATTCATCCCTCAGCAGGGATCCAGGTCACCTAAGGGAAGCATCTGGAAGTTTCTACGTTCCACTTCCATCGCCACTAACAGGTACCTGCCGGTCCGGGGAAACGCAGGAAGACACGGTCTGGACTGCTTTAGTCTTGCAACCTGTGAGTCAGGGATCTGTCAGGAGGACGAGGAAGTTGCATCGCAAGAGCCTGGCGCATCTGTGCGGAACACAATGCCATCACCGCTGTGCAGGCTGGCGCCCCGAGAGAGGGAATGGCGGGTCCCTGTGGGCAGCAATTTTTGTGCCTCATCATTTGCTTTACGTCTTGACAATAGTCTGTGATGTCTGCAAAAGGGGTCCCTGCGCTCAGCTAATAGAGAGCGTTGAGTGACACCGTTAAAATAGGGGGGCGGGGGAGGGAGGCATGCACAGACCCCACGGGATGTCACCTGAAGTGGACTTCGGATGGAAATGCCCAGCGAACCGCGGGCAGAGCTTAGAATCGGTCCGGGAATGAAGACAGTCTGGGTGCTCCCCAAACATAATTCCACGGGCACCGGCTTCCCACCGCAGGGGTGCGGTCTGTGGAGTGTGCAAACAAACAGAAGCCAACGCTCTGCAGAAGCAGTTGTTACATAAAAACACCCAACGCCGTCCGACTGATGTGGATTGCATCCAATTTGCTGTTGTTATTTTCCTTCCACGCCAATCTGTCCACAAAGCAATTTAAGCAGGAAATGTATTAGGAACTACCTGGTGCAAAAGAAAGAACACCAGCTTCAAGAGGGAGGGGGGAGGTTTCAGAGACGGTGCGGACTCCCCTCTTCCAAGATGCTCAGCACGCAGAGGGAAGAAGAGGTTACGTGTATCCGTCAGCGTTCTTAGGAGCAAGAACAAAAGTCACTTGTTTTGTTTTTCTCTTGGGGTGTGTGGCAAACGACCCCAAAACTTCATGGCTTAGAGGAAAAATTCAGCCCCGCTGGCGTGGCTCAGTGGCTGATGATGAGCCGTGAACCAGGAGGTCACGGTGCGATTCCCGGTCAGGGCCCATGCCCGGGTTGCAGGCTCCATCCCCAGTGGGAGGTGTGTTGGAGGCAGCAGATCGATAATTCCCTCTCGTTATTTTAAAAAAATATATATTTTATTGATTTTTTACAGAAAGGAAGGAAGAGGGATAGAGAGTTAGAAACATCGATGAGAGAGAGACATTGATCAGCTGCCTCCTGCACGCCCCCTACTGGAGATGTGCCCACAACCAAGATACATGGCCTTGACCGGAATCGAACCCTGGACCCTTCAGTCTGCAAGCCGACGCTCCATCCACTGAGCCAAACCGGTTTCGGGTCTCTCTCAACATTGATATTTCTATGTCTCTCACCCTCTCTCTTCCTCTCTGAAATCAATGAACACATATTTTAAAAAAAGAACAATCACTCATTGGCTGTCGTGAGTAATTGGGCTCAGCCAGGAGGCTCTGGCTTGGAGTCTGTCACATGGTGTGACCGGTCCTTGGCCGTGACTGTGGCAGCTGAGGGCTCAAGGGCTAGATGTCCCGGATGGCACACTCTCCTGCCTGCCAGTCGGTGCTGTCCGCCAACAGCGACCTCAGCTGGGCTACAACCAGTGTCTACTCTTGGAAAGTATAATTTCTTTTCCTTTTAAAAAATATTTTATTGATTTTTTACAGAGAGGAAGGGAGAGAGATAGTTAGAAACATCGACGAGAGAGAGACATCAATCAGCTGCCTCCTGCACACCTCCCACTGGGGATGTGCCCAGCACCAAGGTACATGCCCTGGATCGGAATCGAACCTGGGACCCTTCAGTCCGCAGGCCGACACTCTGTCCACTGAGCCACGCCGGTTTCGGCGGGAAGTATAATTACAAATGGAGTCTACTCCCCACCCAGAAGGCCTGGCCCCACAGACAGGGAGAAGGACAGTGTCATCATGCCATGAACACGGAACCAGCTCGCGATGCACGGCGGGCCGTCCGCCCGAAGACTGCGGGGCAGGACCCCTCGCCTTGTCCTCCAGCCAAGCAGGTGCCGCCACTGCCAACTTGTTCCCAAGACAGGCCATGCCCAGTCCTCCGCTGGGGGACCTGATGGCACCACCTGTTGCACATCGTTCACTCTAACCTCACCCGTGAGCACTGGGTCAGCTGACTGGCTCTATTCCTCCGCATGACAAGCCTGTTCTCTATGGCAGGAGGTGGCTTTGCAATAGAGAGAAAGCCACCCACTCCGGCTAGGCTTCCACCCTCTCAGAGCCACTGTGAGAGTGTGTGTTTATGAGAGAGAGAGAGAGAGAATATAAGAGAGAGAGAGAAGGAGGGAGAGAGAGAGAGAGAGAGAGAGAATGAGAGAGAGAGAATATGAGAGAGAGAGAATATGAGAGAGAGAGAGAATATGAGAGAGAGAATATGAGAGAGAGAGAGAGAAGACAGAGAGAGAGAGAATATGAGAGAGAGAATATGAGAGAGGGGGGAAAAGAAAATATGAGAGAGAGAGGAGGAGAGAGGGGGAGAGGTGTTATTTATCTTGATGTTTATATTTTCAAAGAAATGGCTCCTTGAGAAAAACATTCCTGGATCATAAAGCTGATAAGAGACCTCCCTACTTTTCAAAGGGGTCTCTATACGTTTCAGAGGGAGGTGCTTACAATTGCGAGTTTTCCAAAGTCACCCGTTCCACATGGCTTCACTCCTGCGTGGGACATAGAACTGAAAGCAACACACGAACAAACAAGACAAACAACAAACAGCAAACTCGCAGACACAGACCACAGCAGGGGTTTCAGAGAGGACAGGGGGGAGGGAGGGGAGTGGGGAGCAGAGGGGTCCGGTGTGTGGTGACAGAAGGAGAGGCGACCTGGGGCGGCGGGCATGTAGTGCAAGGTCTCTCCCTTTCCATCCGGTTTGTCCTGACCCGACCCAGCCGCTCGGTGAGGCTCACGCTCCCCACAGGATGGCAGCTGGCTCCCCAGGAGCCTCCCAGGAGCCCGCCTGGCCAGAGGCACCGCAGAGGCGGCCAGGATCCTGTGGGAGGCATTTCCGGTGCATTCCTGCAGCTCATCCTGGCAAGCACCCCGAACCTCCTCACCCATGAGAACCTTGCGGCCCAGAGGCTGACAAGTTGATGCGCACGTGGACAGGGCATGACCGGGGTGGGCCCAGGTCCCAGTGTGGCCGAGCCTCCAGGGCGAGTGCTTTGCTGGGCCAATGGCCTGGCAGAGCCAAGAACACCAGTGGCAGGAGACCTGGGGTCTGACCCGGTGACTCAGTGGCCCCCCAAGGGCACAGCTAGTTAATGAATGAGCTAATTAATTTACTACCATCTCTTTCCCGTCCCGGTGATGGTGTTGGTGTCAAAGCCAGACAATCAGCAAAACACATGATGAAAAAACCTGCAGTGTGTCAGACGGGGGTACGCTCCGTGGAGAAGAAGAGAGAGCAGGGACCCGGGATGGGGGTGGGGGTGAGGGTGGGGCGATGGGTAGGGAAGTTAGGGAGCGTTTTCCTTGTTACCTGGGCCATCCATCAGGAAAGGCCTGGCTAGCAACTTGCTGAGTGAGCGAATGCAAACGGTAGGTGGCGCTGTAGGGGAGGCGGAAAGCGGTGCAGAAGGTCAGCCTGCACGGGGCTGCGTGCAGGGGGAGAGGCCTTTCCATTTTCACAGCAGAAAACGGGGTCCTCTCACCGGAGGGGTCGCTGTGACTGTTGAGGGGGACCGGGCAGAATCTGCACATTCCAGCGTTAGAGCTGAGAGAGATTTACATGCGCGTTGCAAAGCAGGTGCCGCAGAGAAGCGGCATCTTGGGAATGCAAGGAGCCAAATTCCCAGGAGCAGCGCCTTCTGCGTCCCCTGAACAGCGCAGATCCCCCTGATAAAGCACAGAGTGGCCTTTCTTGCTGCCTGTAAGAAACGCCTCCCCTTTTGATCCCGAATTTTCCAGCCACAGCCCGGGAAACAGACTCAGGCACACAGCCCCCTCAGGAGGCCCCAATCTCTGCAGACGGGGCTGTTTGGGAGGAGGGAGCTTGCTGTCTCCACCGGGGGGTGACCTGCACCTTCTTCGGGATGTCTGGGTGATCTGTCTGCGCCAGCTGTCACCCACTGACCTCTGGCAACGAGTCACTGATCTGGCTGGCTGGAGGGGGGTAGGGGGCGGCCTGGGGTCCTCACTGCTGCGTGCCTATCAGTCCTGAGCTCTTCCTTCAGTTCAGGAGCACACACATCCTTCAGCCCCCCACGAACACGGGGCCCTTACTTCTTGGGGATGGAGCTCTAAGTCACTGATCTGGCTGGCTGGAGGGGAGCAGCCTGGGGTCCTCACTGCTCTGAGCATATCATTCCTGAGCTCTTCCTTCAGTTCAGGAGGACACACATCCTTCAGCCCCCCAAGAACACGGGGCCCTTACTTCTTGGGGATGGAGCTCTAAGTCATCTTCCCGACGAAACCTTCCCCGCGTGGCTCCCAGGGTGGGAAACCGCCCTCGGGGAGTACGTTAGGGGTTCAGCCTTGCATTCGGCTCTTCCACACAGACGTTCTATCATCCTGGCAACACGAGGCGGCCGTTTTCGCAGAAGAAACAGACTCCGAGGCCTAAGGTTGCGTGACTTAGAGCCCACCGCGAGGAAACGTCAGAGCTGCGATTCGGCCCCTGGTTGGCTGGCATCTGATTTTGGTATCGAGTTCATTGTCAAGTTCACGGTTCCTTCGGTGTTCCCACAGACCTTGACGTTTGCTTTTATTGGCGGTGGGTGCTGTTGCATTAGATGCCCTGGCCCCCTGTGCCTTATCGGAACTGCCAGCTGAGCATCTACCTCCCGCGTCTCCTGGTCCACATGAATGGCAGCCCCTCAGCATGAGGAGTTTGGGATCTGCCTCTGCTGACTGCCTCTCGGTAGGGTCTCTGCAGGCTGTATCCTGACTGGGCATAGGAACGCTCCACACCCTCCTACCCTCTTTCTTTTCGTTCCCAATCCACCCTCTCTCTTTCCACACATACAATGAATGACGGCGTCATGTAACTTGGCAATGAATCCAAGTGAGTTTGAGCTGGGAGGGAGTCTCTTACTCTTTCGGCGGTGGAGGACGCGAGCAGCCAGCCAGGTGCTGGCTTCGCAACACTGGGTGGCACTGTTTATCTTCATCCACAGCAGTGAAGCTGTGTGGGGCCCCTCCACTTCCGCACTGCTGAGTCCCGAGACCCGCCTCCAATGCCAGGCCCGTTTCCTTGGCCTTTTAAGTGCAGACACTTCTCCTGGGATATAGGCACTCCCTCTGGTGCCCTTGAGGTCATGAATGATGGCCCGCTGGCCCCCGAATCCTTTCTGTGGAAAACTGATGTTCATGGAGCATTCAGCTGTCCTCAGTACCTTCCACCCTCGCCCTAAAAAAAGCCACCAATTCCATGCTGACAATTTTCTAATTTCATGCAGGCTGGGGCTGCATTTGCCCACCACCTGGTTCTCTTTCCTTTCTTCTCTAGTTTCCTTTTCTTCCTGTGAATTCTCTTAATTTTGTCAAGGAGCCTCAATGCTCACTGGCACGTTTCTAGCTTTCCTCTCGCCCCCGTTAGTCTCCCAGGAGTGTCTCAGTCAATCTTTACACTCTGTCCCTTTCCAAAGCTCATTCGTGGCCCTCAGTGATCATCTATAATAATAAAAGCATAATATGCTAATTAACCAGACAGCTGAACATCCTTCCAGACAACCTTCAGGCAGCAGGGGCCGGGACAGAGGTGGTTAGGGGCAATCAGGCAGGCAGGCACAGGCAGTGAGGGGTGATGAGGCAGGCAGGCAGGCCAGCAGTTAGGAGCCAGCGGTCTTGGATTGTGAGTCAGACATTCCCCGATGGGTCCCGGATTGCGAGAGGGTGCAGGCGAATTTCATGCACCGGGTCTCTAGTTGGTAATAACAACACAAAGCAAGTGCAGAGGGAAACTAGACGACCCTCAGAGGCTGACTGGAGGGAGAAGCACGGGCTCACAGAGATGATGGTGTGGAGGTGAGTAGAGAAAATTCTTTCTGCTGTAACATATGAATGTTATTGAGCTTTTTTAACAGATGAGAACACTGAGACACAGGAAGTAGAGAGAACAAGAGGTTTTCTATAAAAGAGAGCAAGGAGATACTGTATTAGCTCTCAGGGGATGGAGGAGGCTTATTAAATGAAGGTGGGAGAGAGTCAGTGCTTATGCTCACTGACGGGAGTGGTCTAAGATAGAAGGGAGAAAGTGGAGGGGAGAAACTGGATCAGGGGTGTTGAGCAGGAAGGAGGGATGAGGGCTAGAGCACACAGGGGAGAATTGGCTTTGGATAGGGTCATGGAAAGTCCATCTATGGTCTCACACAAGAAAGAGATGCAGCCCCACGGGCATGGGTCAGTGGTTGAGTGTCAACCTATGAACCAGGAGGTCACTGTTTGATTCCCTGTCAGGGCACATGCCCAGGTTCCAGAATGGATCCCCAGTAGGGGGCGTGCGGGAGGCAGCCGATCGATGATTCTCTATCACCATCATCATCATCATCATGTAGCACTGTTTCTCTCCCTCCTTCCCACCCTCCCTCCCCTTCCTCCCTTCTTTCTTCCCACCTTTCCTCCAAATCTAAATATTGGGGCCTGCCTCTGGACTGGATCTGCACAATTACCCATCTAGGTATATAAAAATAGTGAAGTTTGTCTCACGAACCAATTTTAGGCAAAACAAAGAACAAAGAGGGCGAAAGAACAAGTTAGAAAATCGGCAGGCAGCGATGGTGCGAAATATCTCATGCTCTTCCCAATCTCCTGACGTCCTGTGGGTGAAAGGGAGACACAGACCAGACCAGGTCATTCTCTCCGACCCTCAGGAGCTGGGACAGAGTGGCAGTCCCCTTGGCAGCCTGTGGGCCTCGGGAGGAAAGTGGGCTGAGAGGTAGGCAACGTCTTCCTGCCTAAGGAAGAAAGACGCTGAGCGCACCCTCTGTATCTTCAGGGGGTACGGTGGGTCCTGCTGCCATACTTGTGCCTGGCCCATTGATCACGCATGTGTACTATGTTACTCTGTGTCACTCCAGAATCTACCACAGCTCCGTTTCCATTGCAGAGGCCTGACTACTTGGTAGACAGTGACAGGGGATCAGATTGTCATGGAGGAAAGCACACAGGGCAGCGGAGAACAGGACACTTCTGCCAGCACAAGCCCAAGTGATAGAACAGCTGGAGCATTTTATTATTTTAAAATAATTATGGATAGGTTATCTCATTGGATGCCTAGACAACACTATAAGAAGATGACTTGTGTTATCCTGTTTGTCAAAATGATGGCATTCATGATTATAATTGTCAAAGGGTGGACGGAGGGCAGAAAAAGAAAGTATGTTGGCACCCAAAAGTCCTACACAGAGTGAGATTTTTTTTCTCTTATTAATCTCACCCAAGGACATTTTTCCATTGATTTTTAGAAATAGTGGACGAGAGAGGGAAAGACAGAGAGAAATACTGATGTGAGAGAGACACGTTGATGGGTTGCCTCCTGCATGCACCCTGACCAGGGCCCAGATCTGGGGAGGGGGGCAAGGGGGACAGAGTAGTCTACAACTGAGGTATGTGCCCTTGACGGGAATCAAATCCAGAACCCTCCGATCCACAGGCCAATGCTCTCTCCACTGAGCCAAACTGCCTCGGGCTGTAAGGTGAGTTTTAAAACCACTCCCACACTGGCATTATAAAGATTATATTTCTTGAGATAATTTATTTCCCGCAACTATTCTATTGCTTTATCTTATCACTTAATATCGGATGCTTCATACTATGGTGCTTTGCCATTTTAATGAGTTTTGAAGAAAGGATTTATTTTCTTTTTATAGCCAGGCGGTGAAATGGTAAACATAAAAAATGTAGGATTAGCTCAAAATTCTGTGAAGCTTTGCAAGAATCTGATGCAAGGAAGCGAAACGTCCTTTTTCATTTTCGATCATTTTCCCCAACATGTTAATGTTTTTTTTAGATCTAGGTGAAAATGCTGTATGGGCTCTGTCATTAGGTAGGTGTTTGCTCCTGGATGAGAAGACGGTATAATTTCCCCCCTCAAGTTCAATTGCATTCCATTGCAACTCTGGCCCACGAGGAATGGTCCTCGTAGATGAGTGTGGCCAAAGGTTCCCGTGACATCTTGTTACCTGGGAAAAAAATTGCCCACAATCTGAAAAGTACAGACTCTGAGGGGAAATATTAAAGGCCATTTCTCAGACTACATGGAGGGTTTGTTAGTAAACTCATAGGCTGTTAGAGCTTAGAAAAGTCCCTACTCATTCTCCAGTTTTTCTCTAGTAGTTTGCAAGGCCTGTCACCAATGTCCAGCTCACACACACAAATATCTGGGCACAAAAGTAGAAAAGTTGGCCACCTGCCATTCTCTCTGCTTCCGATGGCATGTCCATCCTGAGTTTATCACACGAAAGTGGCCTTCGTGTGAACACGAAAGTATAATGGGGTGATGGCTCCCTATTTTCTCTCTGCTCCCTTGTGGCAGTAATCAATCCCACAAAAGGCAGTGGGTAACTCTAGCTTCTCTTCTTCCTTCATGTGTCTGAAAAGATGCTATGTTGTCAGCCTAACCCATTTCGTTGACTTCTTGGGCACACAGGAAGACCGTATTTCAAAGATTCCCTGGCAGTTAGATGGAAGCATTGTGACTGAGTTTGCACAGGACAATGTGTGCAGAAGCAGGCCAGACCTAACCAAATGCCTCCCTGTGCATGGCAACTTCCATGCTTGCTTTCTCTTCCACGAACATTTTAACGACCGATGGTGGAAGATGGTTGTGCCACAAGATGGAGACATAAATAACTGCGTGGAACAGGGCTCTCTGCCTACTGGACTGGACTGTGAGGTGAGCAAGCAAATGGAATGATTGTATTAATCCACTGACCTGCTGTTTGTTATTATGTCTGCTCAACCCAAAAATATTTAATGTTGCCATCCCTCTTGTTTGTATTATTTGGAGGAACATTAAATTACACATTGGGATTAACAGATTAATAAGTGACCCCTCCAGTGCTAGTCTTTCCATTTTATTTATTTTTTTAAAAATTAAAATTGATTTAGAGAGAGAGAGAGAGAGAGAGAGAGAGAGAGAGATTGATTTGTTGTTCCACTTATTGATGCCTCAGCCATTGGTTGATTCCTATATGTGCCCTGACTGAGATCGAACCTGTAACCTTGGTGGATGGGGATGACCCTCTAACCAGCTGAGCTACCCGCTGGGGCTAGCCTTCCCATGTTAAACACATGGAAAATCGGACCAAACATGAGAGCTATTGGAGTCACCTGGGTCGAAGATGGGAGACTGGCATGTTAGCTCACCAAAGACGGTACCGGCCTTTGAGTTGTGGCAACACAGGTGCTCAACCAGCAAAGACCTTCAGAAGCAGCACACAGAGGATCTTGGCAGTGACAGCGGAAACCATCTTTGCCCAATGCTTCATTTTCTTTGTTTGTAAGTGGTTTCCCAGTAGAAAGAAATGTCTCTTCTTTTGTCTGAGTGACAGGTGGTTAGGATTGTTATTTTTTTCTCAGCAACACCCCCCTGGAGAAGATGCAAACGCTCCTGGTCTGGAGCTGGGGATGAAACTAAATATAAAGATCCGGTCCTAAGACTTAGCCGCCACAAATAGACACAACCTCCCACCACCAGCGCTCCCCAATCCTTCACCTAGGACTCAGTCATACCCCATGACTCGGAGCTTTCCCAAGAATGCCAGGAGCCGTCTGCCTCAAATCTTGGTTCAGGATGTACTCCCTGCTCTCACAGCCTCCATCCTGACACAGGTGGTGCTTAGAGGTCCTTCAGCACAGAAGGGCATTATCCCCTCTGACCCCCGAGCTAATAAGAGCTCTTCTCCTTGGTGCTCTCATGGCACAGTACTTAATCCTTCTCTCGGAAATTATCAGCCTGCATGATAAATATTGATGTATGTCTTCCCAGTAGGCTAGGAACGCTGGAGCAGAGGGTTGCCTTTTGTTCATCTCTGCACCCCTAGGGCTGACAAAAGCTTCACATTTTGGAGGGGATCCGTAAGTTCATATTGAATAAGCCTGAGCGGACCGAGCAACAGGAGTATCAGAAACAGAACAAGTTAAAATGTCATCTATAACTGCCCTGCCAGCGTGGCTCAATGGTTGAGCGTTGACCGATGAACCATGTGTTACAGTTCGATTCCCTGTTGATCCCCAGTTGGGAGCATGGAAGAGGCAGCCAATCAATGATTCACTCTCATCGTTCATGTTTCTCTCTCTCTCTCTCTCTCTCTCTCTCTCTCTCTCTCTCTGCAATCAATAAAAATATATTTAAAAAATAATAAAATCTCATCTATAATCTATGGACAAGGCAACCTCCACCCCTCTAACCATGTGGTTGGTGCTCCTGGCAACCACTCCCATGCTGAGGTGCCTTCCACAGGTCACCTCATTAACATGGATCTCATCCCTTAGGAAATTCCAAGGGTTTTAGGGTCTTTGTGCCAGAGACAAGACCACATACATACATATAGTTGTTATTATACGTCACAGTCAATGAAATGCTTTCAACAGTAACAGTCACTCACTCATTAGCTGGGTGCCAATTCCACTGTGTCAATTATCTCTGGTTTTCACACCAGCCCTACCTGGTATTTTCCTCATTGATTTTCCAGATGAGGAAACTGAGCTGAGATCTATTAACAGCCTTGACCATATCAGCTTGATAACGAAGGAGCAAAGCTGGGGATCTCAATCCTGGTCAAGACTGACTTCAAAGACCATGTTCTTCCTTCCTTCCTTCCTTCCTTCCTTCCTTCCTTCCTTCCTTCCTTCCTTCCTTCCTTCCTTCCTTTCCTTCCTCCCCTCCCTTCCCTTCCCTTCCTTCCTTTTTCTTTTTTTAATATATTTTATTGATTTTTTACAGAGAGGAAGGGAGACAGAAAGTCAGAAACTTCGATGAGAGAGAGACATCGATCAGCTACCTCCTGCACACCCCACAGTGGAGATGTGCCCGCAACCAAGGTATATGCCCCCGACCGGAATCGAACCCGGGACCCTTCAGTCCGCAAGTCGACGCTCTATCCACTGAGCCAAACTGGTTTCGGCCATGTTCTTTCTTGCAATCCTTTCATCCATCATGGAAGATAGGCAACATTTTATCCCCATTTTTCTGGGGAAGGATGGGAGGCTAATCCAATGACTCGACATGAGAATAATAAGGACTAAGGCTTGAGAACCCACTAGTCTAAAGTCCCAGGATGCCTCGTCTCTTCCACCTGCGCAATTTATGCCAAGAATAATTTTATTCTTTCCAATTGCCATATTTTCCAGCGTATAAGACGACTTTTAATCCAGGAAAATCTTCTCAAAAGTCGGGGGTCCTCTTAGACGCCGGGTGTCATCTTATAGGGCAAGTATATCCCAAACTCTATATTTTAACTGGAAAAGTTGGGGGTTATCTTATACACTGGAAAATACAGTAATATTGAACTGGAAGCTAAAAAAAAAAAAAAATGCCCTATGCCTATTGACTCACTGACACAGCAACTGGAGGCCCGATGGAGGGAGAGTGACAATTCCTTTCTTTGCTGGAGGCTTATGGGAAAGAACAGACAGGATTTCTCCGGTTTAGTTTAGTGTTTGAGCTGGGAGATGACAAACGGATCTCTGGTGTCCCTTCTCCGGTCCCCAGCCTTGGTGATTCAAGACCATTTCGGGGAAATATGATTTCATTTTCGCCGATTTCTTTAATTAGCAGCCCTGCCGGCCTTCTGTGGATCCTCCCCACGTTACGATTAGAGATGGGGGAACTTCGGATCACACAGCACTTTCAGAAACGTCATTGATTTTTTTAATTGAATTTTTATGGAACTTCTCGGTTCACACACATAAAAAAACAAGCGAGGAAGCGCCGTGCATCTCCGGTTTTTAATCTTTCCCAAGCACCGGAAATAAAGAACAGATATTTTATGAAAGTAATCAGGCTTCCCGGGGCCCGTGCCCAGGATTTACTTTCCTGTTGTTCCAGAGAAAGAGCACGCTGCCCCTGAGAGCACTGTCCACTGCCCTGCTTATGCCCAAGGCGGACGTGCGGCCTTTATGGCCTTGCCCTCTCCCTCCTTTTCCCTTCCTTCTTTCTGGAACCTTCTGCAAGCACTCCACCGAAACCTACATCACATGAATCTCCGTGTCTCCTGCCTGCCAGGGACAGATGGGATGGAGCGCGCGCATGAAAATTAAATTAGAGAGAGAGAGTTCATGGAAGAATATTTGAGGCTGCAATTCAGAAGGGAAACCATCAATCAAAAATAACTCCGAAGAGTTATACAACCTTATAAACGGGTGCATATAAGAGAATCAGGGCATCGAAAGGGAGTGGACTGACAGTTCTCAGGGGGAAAGGGGTGAGAGGGGGGTTCGGGGAGAGACTGGACAAAAATCGTACACCTATGGATGAGGACAATGCAGGGGGTGGGGAGGTAAGGGCAGAGGGAGGGGTGGGAGCCGGGTGGAGGGGAGCTATGGGGGGAAAAAGAGGAACGGTTTTAATAATCTGAACAATAAAGATTTTTTTTTAAAGTGATACAACCCCAAGAATCTGACAAATCGAGGCCCCAGAAGAACCACAGTTCTCCATCCTGACCCTCTTTTAGCCGAGCACCTGCGAAGGAATGTGACGTCACCACAGCCCCCCAAGAGCGTGAGCAGGACCACCACACACGTGCGGGGGTCACTCGGCCTCCCAGGCTTTTCCTGCAGCAGGAGCGGTGCGCTCTGCTCAGCACCCCAGGGGTAGCGGCGAGGGTCATGAGGACCGGAGTCTGCAAAAGGGAAGAAGCGTTTCAATTTAGCAGCAACTCACCCTTTTGCAGAACCCAGTGCGTTGGCCTCTGGTTTATCCGCACATCCTGGCCACGGTGCAGTTGATCTGGTCATTTCAGGCTCCAGCATCCCCTGACCGGACTGGCATTAAGCTGATGAAAAAAGAAAACGTGTTATTTGTGGTAATAACAATCTGTGCTCTCTCCCCTCCTCCTCCCTCCCTCCCTTCCTCCCTCCCTCGGACTGGGACTATGCATGTCCACACAGCTGGCTTGCTGACTGCAGGACTTGGGACTGCTAGGCCTCTTATAATCATGTGAGCCAATTCCTTCAAATCTCTCTCTCTCCCCCACCCTCTCTCTCCCTTCTTCCCATCCTCCCTCCCTCTCTTCCTCCTTCGGTCTGGGACTATGCATGTCCATACAGTCGGCTTGTTGACTGCAGGCCTTGGGACTGCTAGGCCTCTATAATCATGTGAGCCAATTCCTTCAAATCTCTCTCTCTCTCCCCCACCCCCCTCTCTCCCCCTCTCTCCCCCTCGTTCCATCTTTCCCTCCTTCCCTCCCTCCTTCTTTCGCTCCCTCTCTCCTCCCCTCCCTCCTGGCCTCTCTCTCTTTATCTCTTTCAACCTTTAGGTCCCTTGCATCATCAAACCCCAGGCAGCAGTGTGGGAACTGTCATTCACTGGCTCCCAGAGACCGTGGCCTCTGCAATGTCATGCGGTGCCTGGCGGCAGCCTGGACAGGGCGCAGGCCGTCTGACCTTTGCCGGCACTCAGAGCGGTGAACTGAAACAGGAGCACACACACACACAGAGCCAACAGCCACCGGGAGCCAGAGACGGAGGGTGTAGCGGAGGACCAGTGCTAACAGGCCGTGTGGCCAGGCTGTCACCTCTCCGAGCCTGCATTTCTGCAGCTGCATGTGGAGGGTGTGCACCCCGTGAATGCGAGCCGCCTCCCTCCCCTGGTTCTAAAGAGCGATCCCTGGAGGAGGGACTCGGCCTGTCTCTGGGGGAGGGTGCGCTGAACTTGAGCTCATCCTCCCCACCCTTCACAGAAGACTGACTCCCCCAGGCCTGTGCGAGGAGACAGGTTTAATCCGCTCCTTGCCCAGATAAGAACACCGAAGCTCAAGGAGCTGACGGAACTCAGCCGTGGCCAGAAGAGAGTGGAAATGGGATCTGGATGTCTGATTGCAAAGGCCCGGGACTTTGGGCACAGACTCGAGAAGCTGCCCAGCTGTTGGCTGTGGGGGACTATGCGGTGTTTTATGGCCGGGCATTATTCGGGTGAAAAACAAGTGGGTCAAATACACAGGAGGAGCAGTGAGTTACATGTTAAAATGCAGGTCACAGGTATAGGGGCAGAACACGGTCTGCATGGAGCTGGTTTAAATAACCCTGCCTGTTAGCTCCCCTCCTCCCCAGTGTCCCCCCTAACCCCCCATTCCTGGCTCCCCTCGCCTTATCCCCAGTGTCACTCATTTTATTCTCTCTCCTCTTCGTCCCTCATCTCCTCGCTTTCCTTTGCCTCCTTTCTCTTCCACCTCCTCCTGTGTTCTGCTCCCTCGTCTGGGAGCGCATCCACGTTCCTGACCTGCACGGCTCCCAACAGGCCCTCCTGGATTTCGGGGTCTCTGCTGGGTCCCTCCCCCCCTCTCCCAGCCCCTCATCCAGCCTGGGCTGGTGCCATCTTCCTAACCGGGGATTCTGCCTCTGAAATCCAGGGTCGGCATTTCTCCCCCACGAGGGCTGAACTGCAGGGCGTGGTTTTCAGACCCATCACGTTGGGAGGAGGAAAAGCCCAGCTCCCCGTGGGCAGGTTCACGAATCCCCGGGAGCGTCCAGAGGAAAACAACTGAGAGACAATTCCACTCCTGAGTGATTTAATAGTTTCTTGGCTCGGTGGGGACATTATTTTGGTAAGTTAGGATGAAAAACTTCTTTTTTTTTCCATGATAGCAAAACCAATCATTCTTTCTCATAAAAAATAAAAAAAAAGGAAATACAAACAACAACAAAACAAGGAAGCCCGGCCGGTGTGGCTCAGTGGTTGAGTGTCGACCCACAAACCAAGAGGTCACTGGTCGGATTCCTGGTCAGGGTACACGCCTGGGTTGTGGGCTCGATCCCCGGTAGGGGGTGTGAGGGAGACAGCCAATCAATATTTCTCTCCAATCGATGGATGTTTCTATCTCCTTCTCCCTCTCTCTCTCAAATCAATAAAAAAAAAATTCTTTAAAAAAAACAACAAGAAGGAAGAAAATGGCAACATATATGATACTTCCTTCTGGAGACAGCCAGGCTGGCCTCATCGGTGTCTGCCCTGGTGGTATTTTGTACCCATTTGTACACATTTGTGACTCTGATAAAACCGAAGGCATGCTGGATAGATTAGTGCATGAGACTTTTGTATTAATATTTCATAGACCTTTCCTCTAATATAACTATTAATTGCTACATAATATTCAGGGATATCGATATTCTACAATTTGGATAAAACTTAGAACACACTTTAAGAGACCCAGAGACATTATTTATGAAGAGTGGCCAACATTACCAGCACTCTAAAAATATTCTGTGCTCTCTCCCAGTGACCATGTGGCAGAGAGAAGACTTAAGAATTTGACAAATCCTGTTCCTCGTTCCTCCCATCTGGACCTATGGGGACTCCATTGCTCAGTCCCCATGGAGGTCAGAGGAGACCCTGGAGCCAAGTTTTGGCCAGAAATGTGAGTGAAAGTGGAGCGTGTTGCTTCTAAATGAGGGGAAGGAGTGAGGAAGCATCATTGAGGTTGTCCAGTCTTTCCTTGGCTGCCATGGAGATCATGGAAGCCTTGATTTGGGATGGCGGAGTCACAGCATGAAGCATCCTTGGTCACTGAGTCACAACGTGGAGCACAGGTGCTCTGGAGAGATGCCCGACCTCTGGGTCACTCGGGAAGAGCGAGAAACAAACTCAGAGGGTTTGACACCCAAGATTGTGAACTGTACGTTTCTCAGCAGAGGGCTAGTCTACACTGACTGGGACAGACCAAAAATAAAAGGATTTAATATAATTCTGAGTATTTCTTCCCTGATAATTTTCAGGATAGAGCAATTACTGATTATCATTTAGCACTTACTGACTGAGGATTGTACATGCAGGCATAATATTGGCCCCAAAGGAACACAAAGTAGAAAGAGATAGAATCTGGCTCCCAAAGTAATCACAAGAGGATGGCATCTCTGTATATAAAAAGCCAACGACTGGAATGCAGAAACAATCAGTTGCTATGATGTCCACTGCGGCCAGCGAACTGGCCCGATACGGGGTGGGGCTGGCCGGCCAATCTCCTGCTGTCTCCTCCTTCTGACAGGCCTGACCCCGGTCTGCTCCCATTGGGGCCGGGCCAGCAGGACCCCACCCGTGCATGAATTCGTGCACTGGGCCTCTAGTATATTATAAAATTTAGAACAATAAGGTGCCTTCATAGAGGATGAGCAACCTTTTACAGGATCACAGAGAATGGGATCATTTTGGGGGAAGGATTCTGAGAACTTCTAACCTTGGCATGGTAATGACCATGAGTACATGTGGGGGGAGGAGGGGAGGAGGTCATTCTAGGAAGTGGAGACAGCATACATAAGCCACAGAGACTTGAAATGATACAGCATATCCGAAACCCAGTAGATCCACGGGCAGAGATGAGAAGGCAATGAAACTATAGTGTTTCTAACAATAGGAAACGCATTATCTTTCAAGTGTAACTGTTTCATTTTTAAGTGGATCCAATCAGTAGAAAAACCTTTCTTGTGCAAAATGAAAATGCTCCACCTTCTAATTTTTCTTGACTTGGCCCTCGTTTTTCTCTCTGGAGATGTTAAGATGAAAATTAAGTCCTTTTTATGCCATTTCTTCAAATCATGCCACTTTCTATGTCCCTTTAAAATTCTGTGTTGTTTTTTTTTTCAGATTAGTTTTACTCTTTTACAGGTGGTACGATCTTACACAAAACCTGGCACAGAGTAGCTATTCAATGTATGTTTGATGAATGAATGTACAGATCAATTCAGAGGTAGACAGCGGTAGTCTCGGCTCGGTAAAAAACTCATGAAGGACAGTAATTGATTATACTGATTAGTTAGCATTTATTGAACACCTACACTTCTGCCAGGCAATTTATCAAGTTCTCTACATGCATATTAGCACAATTCATCCTCACTGCAACTCTATGATGTAGATCCTACTATTATTTCTGTTTCAGAGATGAGGATTACGAGGTTTGCAGAGGCGAAGTACCTTGCTCAGTCACCAAGCGAATGAGCGGCAGGGTCAGGATTGGAACCCATGCCTGTTGAACTTCAGAGCCCATCTTTACTGTTTTCAGAATGTCTCCTGATCTCTTCTGACTCCCTGCAAACACTGTCAGGCGGGCATCTCACCTCATTTTCCGCCCGAGTGCAGTGAGCGTCAGAGGAGCTAAAGCACTTGCTCAAGGTCACACACCTTGCTCAGTTGGGAGCTAGGATTTGTCCAATGTCAAAACCTGGGACTGCGTGATCCTTTCATGCTATTCTGCCGAGAGAATGTCTTCGTTGATGAGTTTGTTGGGATTTTCCTGTTGAAACAACTGAACACCAATTCACTCTGGTCTTTAATAGCTTCGTCTGCCCTTACTCTGATCAACATTCAGTGAATGAATTAAAAAACACACACACAGGGATGTAGCTGCTCATTGTCATTCTAAAAGCTCCTCAAATACCTGTATTGATGTTCGGGCTAAGGATCACCTTTTCCTGCCACCGCTGGATCTACTTACGACTCTAGGGCCCCTGTCATGGTTGAGCACAGGGGTCTCTCCTTGCTAGTAGATGAGATGATGTGGGGCAGAAATCACCCCTAATGATTATTAGGTAGAAGACTTCAGATATTATCCTTGAATGGTGACCATTTGGCCTTATGAACTTGGGGAAGTCACAAACTCTCTTTGGACTTTGGTTTCTTTATGTATAACGTCATAGGAAATTAAGTACTGAGATTATATCGTTGTAGTTACTATATTTTGCCTGTTTTATACATGTCTCACACTGTGTGAGACTCTTATACATAATCCTCATGATAACCTGATGAGATGGTTAGTAACTCTATTTCCAGGTGAAGAATCCAAGGACCAGAGGAGGAAGATAACTTGCCTAAGGCCATACAGAGAGCCTGTGGGGTGAAATTCCCCACGTCAACCGTGGTACCACAGGGCTGTGGTTAAGAGCAGATGTGGGAGCAAGAACTGCTGAGGTTGGAATTTGCCCTCCAAACAAAGTCAAGTCCAATATTCTCCTTATGCCTCAGCTATCTCACCTAGAATATGAGGACAATAAAAGCACCTACCTTCTAAGGCTATTTTTGCAATTAAAAGAGAAAATATTTGTACAATTTTTAAGTACTGTACTTGGCGTGTAATACGTCGTCAAAACCAGTAATTGATATAATTACCGGGCTGTAGAGCAGTGGCTAAGGGGTTGCTAACTATTTCAGGGGAGTTATATATCTGATCACAGAAAAACAGAGGCTTGAAAAATAATCTTATTTAACCTTTCAAGGATTTATGGATTTACATCTGTAGGCATCCAAGTGTTAATAAATCCAGGGTTAATATTTCCTGGGGAAGAGAGACTCTCTCAGATGGGAAATTTGAGAACTGATTATTCTCGAAATGTCTCTTCCGTGGCTTAAAGCAAAAACAGAAACACAGAACAGTAACAAAAGCCTTCAGTTAGTGACCACTTCTTCCATCAACAGACAACACTCGTTTCTTCCCCTGGGGGCGTCAAAGTCACCTTTGCTGCCTGGAGCTCCGGGGAATTTTCCGATTTTGTGTACTTACACGTTCAGCAGCCGCTCTTGCATTTCCTGCCTCAGCTCCTTCCATATAATTATCTCCACATAATATTTCTATCTGTAAAAATGCATGCTATCTGTCAGTGTTCAGCGAGCAGGGCTGTGCTTTGCTGCTGGGGTTTGCTTTATCGATTTTTTTCCCATTTGTGGAAAAAACTGAGAGTGGCCTGGAATTTTGTATTAACTTGCAAACCCTACTCTTGGGGGGGATGGGAAAGCGATGCGATGGAGGGTGAGAAGGAAAAATACAAAACAACAACCACAACAAAACCCCACACACCACCCTACGATTCCAGCACCAAGGACAGAGCCAGGACATGGCGGAGCTCAGTAAATAACGGTTGAATCAAGGAAGTCAGGGAAACAGGTGAAGGGAATGACCTCCAGTTCTTCTTGGACTGCTCATTTATTCAGCCACCATCTCCCAGCCCCTGTTATGTCACCGCTATGCCATGACATAGCGTGACATTGGACGTGTAACTTTAAACAGTACCTATGGGGTCACAGCTGACCTGAAGCCAGTCATCTATTGTATATGTCAATTCGATACTATGAAGTCCATAGACCCAGTTTTCCTTCACAAAGTAGAAAGCAGAAGCAAAATATTAGCATGATGGTGACTACCTTCATCCATCCACGCCTTCATTTAGTTTTTCATTTAGTTGCAGACATTTGTTGACAACCTAAGGTGGAATGTATTTCTAATTGTTTCTTCCCCCCACAAGTGTAGTGTTATTTTTTTCAGCATTTATCTTTCTTTTCTTTTTTTTTCTGTTTCACTTCATTACTGCTGTGTATGTGAGTGTTTTTTTTTTCTTTGTGAAAAGACTGCTCCAAAGCCTCACGTAGCTCCAGATTCTGTGGCTGGGCTCATTTCAGCATTTTGCCTGCACCTCACACAACATGGCTACCCTACTACTCAGGTAAGCAGGCAGTTCCCTGTGGCTGAGAGCTTCCTCTTCATCACAGCCCCTTGTCTTCTTTATCATCCTTGTTTTGTTTTGTTTTAAAAGGGACCAAGGAAGGTGAGCATCTTCTGCGGAAGGGACTCATTGCCCATCAAACTGAAAGCGAGGCTAAGCTAGTGTCTTAGAGGTCTCAGGGGGGCGGGGGCCCCTCAGTCTGGTCCACAGAAGGATGGAGTCACTGCTTGGACAATCAATGGGCCGTGTCCTAGGAGCCGAGTGACTCTGTACGGTTCAGGATGAATTTCTCTAACGGTTTATGATACCCTTGAATTCCTTCTCCTGTTTGTAGGCTCTAGGGTTGACATCGTGGACTGGGCACTGGTCACTGGTCCATTGCCACAATAGATGGCTTTGTAAGTGCGATAGTTGGCATGGCTCAGGGGAAGACAGGATTGGAATCAGAGACTGTAGAGTCTGTTCACTAATGACCTGACCTTGGGCAAGTCTCTGACTTATTCTGAGCTTCGGTTGGTAATAAAAGCTGCATTTCTGGGGGACTCGCCATGCACCAGGCACATTACAACTATTACTTGTAATCCGGAGACCACCCCTGAAAGGTATTGGATCCATTAAGTGGCCAGCTCAGGGCAACAGTGCTGGTCAGAGCCAGGTCTAGACTGAATGGAAGTCTGGTTGGCTTCAAAGCTCACAGTCTTCCCAGGACGTTTCTCTGTTTCCTTGATCACATGAAGCTAAAACTAAAAATCCCTCCCAACTCCCAACGTTGTTTTAAGGTTGAAATCAGCTTAAATAAATGTAAAAATCCTGAATGCTGTTAGGTACTGATGATGATCATTGTCATTTTATAAATATCTATATATCTATATATATATTATTGATTTCAGAGAAGAAGGGTGAGGGAGGGAGAAAGGGAGAAACATCAATGATGAGAATCATTGATTGGCTGCCTCCTGCATGCTTCCAACTGGGGATTGAGCCTACAACTCAGGCATGAACCCTTGACTGAAATCCAACCCAGGACCCTTGAGTCCACAGGCTGACACTCTATCCACGGAGCCAGCTCGGCTAGGGTCATTTTTATTTTAGCAGCCCGAAAAGCCTAACTGTTTATTGTTACCACAGCCCTTCTTACAAGCGCACATGTATTAGGCTATTTCCCTGGTCTCCCGTGCTACAGGGTGAGCAAATCTTGCAAGAGCGGATCTTGACTTGCGTGGTTGTGTGCCGCTAATGACTGATACCGTGCTCCGCGTGGAATTAATGGTTCAGTTGTTGGTGTGCTGCAGTGAAAAGATGTAAATTTCCAGCCCATCACTATGCAGAATATTTCTATATTTAGAGCCATGTCTGTATTTCAAGAATTCACATTGTAAATGGCAAGAGTTTTTTTTTTTTTAAAAGATCTGGTAACATAGGCCTCGGCTTATTAACAGGAATTTGGGGTGAATTCTATTTTCTCCCTTTCCTTATATTTTCTAAGTTTCTTTAATAAACATATTGTATTTGTTCCATTCAGATTGTTGGTTGTTTTGTTTAATTTCACTAGAAAGAATGTTGGCTATTTTTTTTTCTCTTGGTAGAATAAAGGAAAGTCAGAATTATTCTTCCTGGACCACCTAGCTCTTTGAGTGAAGAGCATTAAATCACACACACACACACACACACACACACACACTCACTCCTCCGGCCTCCTGACTGTAGACCAGCCGCCCCTTGGGTGAGGCCCTGTCTAAGCTATCCTTGGTCCCTCTGCCCTGCCTGGCCATTTGTTAGGAAATTGCCTCTCCCTGCGAGAAATCGGGGTGCGGAGATATTAAAATGCCTCCAAGAGAAAGAACCCAAAGCGGAGGTGAGCCCTAGCCGGTGTGGCTCAGTGGACAGAGTGTCGACCTTCAGACCAAAGGTTCCCGGGTTTGATTCCAGTCAAGGGCACCTCCCTCGTTTGCAGGCTCCTCCCTGACCTGGGCTGGTGCAGGAGGCAACCAATCGATGTGTTTCTCTCACATCGGTGTTTCTCTCTGGCTTTTTCCTCTCTCTTCCACTCTCCCTAAAAAAAAAAAAAAAAAAATCAATGGAAAAATACCCTCAGGTGAGGATTAATAAACACAAAATAGATAAACACATGAAATAAAGTGGAGGTGAGAGGCAGAGCTCTCTCGAAAACCCAATCTGAGTGCGACCCTTTCATCATGCTAAGAGATGTTTCTATTACCTTCCATCAACAGGCAAAGAGCCTAAATCAGGTTAGTGGGAACATTCATTTATCTGCTAGTGCTACAATCTGACTGTGGATGTGTGTGTGTGTGTGTGTGTGTGTGTGTGTGTGTGTGTGTGTATTTGTGATCTGCTAGTGCTACAGTCTGACTGTGGATGTGTGTGTGTGTGTATTTGTGATACATCTTTCCCACAATGTATTTTTAAATGTCCTCATGATATTGTTCAAAGAAATTGATGGCGGAGGTATAGGACATTTCTCAGGAAAACACACACAAAGCCAGACTTAAATCATGCAAATTGCTTCATTGGTGGGGATAAATAAAACCAAATCGCTCGGCGAGGCGGCGAGGCGGAGAGAACAGAAGCGATCCGGAGGGAGCGGTGGAGGCATGATTAGTACCTTTTCCTTATTATTTGTCAAAACGGAACACACCCCTTCCTGTTTTATGTTCTCGGCTCTCTACGCAAGGCAATCAATGGCTTTATAAATACGTCGCGCTTTGTTATGGGCAGCAGGCTGCTCGGGGGAATGGAACAGAAAATCACTTTCCAGTCTGGCCTCAAAATCAATTTCCCCAAATTATTTCCCTTACCGAACCTTTATTTGTCTCTCCTGGAATTGTCTTTCATTTACCAACACCCCTGCCTCTCCTTTTTTAAGGTATCTCCCTTCCTCTCTTGCTCCCTGTCTTTGTTCTGTCAATCCTCACCTCAGGATGTTTTCCCACTGATTTTTAGAGAGAGTGGAAAGGAGGGAGAGAGATAGAGAGAAGTGTGGATGTCAGAGAGACACAGGGATGGGTGGCTTCCCACATGCGGCCACAACCGGTACATGCCCTTGGCTGGAATCGAACCCGGGGGTCCTTCAGTTCGGGGGCCCACACTCTCTCTATGGAGCCCACACTGGTAGAGCTCCCTTTCTCTTTTGACACGTGCAATTCTTGTCATAAAATCCAGCCCCTGGATTTCGTGTTGACATGTTTCTCATCCTGTCTGTAAGGTTCCTGAAGGCAGCCGTCTTGTCTCGTGTGCTTCTCTCTCCTCCGTGGAGTGCAGCTTGGCCAGCGATGGAGCAGGTGCATAGGGAACAGCGAGCTCCTCTCTGTCCCGCAGTGATGATGTATTCAGTGCCAGTATGTGTCACAGAGTGAGCAAACGGCTTTTTGTCACGTCATCTGCATCCATAGACTTGTCTCCTGGGTCAACGGTGGGTGGCTCCTTCACCTTTCCCTCCCCAGCCCACTGGGCCACGGCCCATTGGTTCAGGGAAAGAGACAAACCAAAGCTCGGCCAATCAGATGCCTCCTGACAGGCGTGTGAAACTTAGGGTGGATTTCCTGGCACGCCCATCTTCCCAGGTACAGTCCCCAGGCCTCTGGGCCCACTCTGGTTTCTGCACTCACTGTCTTCCTATAGCATTCCTTGTCGTGTCCTCTGGAAAGTTCTTCCTCATCTCAGAGAAGTCTACACTCTCCTCCCATGGGCTCGAAAGCTCTATCTTGTACTGACATTGCTTGTTCGTTTTCTGTCCCTCCCCAGCGCTCTAGGGTGGACGCTCTTGAGGGCAGGGACTTTGCTCTGTTTATGGCTGGATCTCTGGTAGTCGACATCACAGATGAGAAAACTCGGGCAAGAGGTAGGAAGAGACTGGCCAAAAGTCAGGCCCTGGTCAGTGCCAGAGATTCACTAGAAAGGGTATTCTACCCACAAACAGATTGGTTGATACCTTCTTCTCTTTCCATGAATATTCACTGAAGGGCTTCTCTGCTCCGTGTGGCATACACAAGTGAGGGGTCGAGGCCCCACCACACAGCTCAGGCTCCCGACCAATGGGAGGGGAAACAATTCTAAAGCAGAAACAATTCCAAAACATGGCGATTGGTTGTGGGAGCAGAGCTACCAAACCTGTCAAGGGGGGTGGTCCAGGAAAGGCTTTTCAGTGGTGACATCTAAAACGAACCCCGCAAAGTGAGAGGACCGGTAAGTAAGGAAAAGAAGGGGCTCGGGAAGCATCAAAAACAAAGTTCTCTGAGGGCCTCCTGGGTTATAGTAGGACACCGAGGCACTCCTTGTCTTCCGAGCAAAGGGGAGCCAATGAGGGCTGGAATTTCAACACGTAAAGATGGGGGAAGGTGGTGAGGGAGTTTTCTGGAGAAGAGAACAGCCCAGCCACCCCTAAAAGCCAGATGCTGTTTGTGGTTAGATTGACTGTGGGTTATTAACAAGGAGCCAGAACTGGGAACCCAGCTCAGGGTCCATAGGGCATGGTGTCTCTCCTTTCTCCAAGCCTCCCCTGGCAGAAATTGACCTGCAAAGTGGGCTTCTGTGGAGAGAACTGAATTCGCAGAGCAAGCGTCAGTTTCACTTATGTTTTAAGGAGAGAGGAGAGATGGGGAGACCCAGAAATGACAGAGCATCTGCTGGTGATGTTTTGCGTCACTTCTTCCCATCTGCAGCCCCACTCCCGCTCTTGAGCCTCCTGGATGAAGAGGGGTAAATTGTGCCAAATGAATCAAGGAGACAAGACTTGTTCAGAAATGGCCCTAGGAGGAGCAGGGGAAGTGCCCCCTCCATGCAGTAGGTGGCACTGTTGTCTGTGTCTCAGTACTTGCTTGGTTGAACTATTTGTCAAATTTGTTTATTCTCTGCTTTGGGGATCTCAGCCTCAGGAGGGATGTCTTGTAACCTATTCAAGGAGGGAGGAAAGAAATGGTGCCTAACAGATATTCAAGTGGTATTATGTGCCAGGTATGTGCTAGACACATGGAAATACAGCACCTTACGCAGTCAGAACAGTAACTCTGACCCTCCTCCTACTCCATTCTTATTCTTCCCTCCCTTCGTTTTCTGTCCTCTCTCCTCATTCTTCCCTTTCCATCTGAATTTTTATCATCACCATTGCAGCCACCATCTACTGGGGATCTACTGGGAGCCAGAAACCAAGCCGAGCCCTCTCCTGCATGATTCCACTTAATCCCCACGCCAAACTTCTCTGGTAGGTTCCATCATTGCCCCCTCCCCTTTTTTTTTTTTGCAAATAAGGGAGTTGAGCCACCGAGAGATAAGTAGTTTTGCAAGATGACACAAATCATAAACAGTAGAGCAAAAGATCTGAGCCTCATTCAGCCTTCCTCAACAGGAGGGCTCCTTTTTTTCCCTGTTATATCATGTTATTTATTTGTGTGATTTTTTTTAAGGTTCAGATTTACAAACATAATCTCTCCTCTGCTACATTAGTCCTTTGCTCCACACGATGGACCGAAGGCTGCATTATATTGAAACTCAGGCTTATGTGCATCTTCAAAGTAATCCGAGGAAAGTCAAAACAGCCCCTCCCCACCTCAGACACATTCAGATCTGGAGTCCTGAGACCAGGAGACAGCCTGTCTGACTCTGCTCCTGTCCTTCTCCCACTTCAGTCAATCCCAGTGTGAGCAGTGCACCTCCATGTTGTTTTTGGTAGATTGCATGCTTGACTGTTATTATTTATTTTAATTCACTTCCTCATTCATTCGTCATTTCAGTTAACATTTAATGAATACCTACTATGTGCCAGGTGATGTTCTAGAGGGGCATCTCTATATATAAAAGGCTAAGTGTCTGTCTGTCTGACCGATAGCTATGAATGTGCACAGAATACCAGAGAGCAGATGCTCAATGCAAGAGCTGCCATGACATGCAATGGCCATCCTATACAATAAAAGCCTAATATGCAAATCTACTGAACTGCAGAATGACCAGTGGAACGACCAGTCGCATGACATTCACTGACCACGAGGGGCACACACTATCTACCTATCATCTATATTCCCTACCTGCCATCTATCTACTATTTATTGAACCTTCATCATAATTCCAGATAACACAGAAAGAATTAAAATTAATCCCTACCCCTCAAAAAACTCATGCTCTAATAAAAAAGACAAATAAGGAGAGAATTCAAGATGGTGGCATAGGTAAACACCTACACTGCTGCCTCGCACAACAATTTCAAAACTACAACTAAAAGACAGAATGGACATCATCCAGAACCACAGGAAAGCTGGCTGAGTGGAAGTTCTACAACTAGAAGGAAAGAGAGGGGCTCACAGAGGCCCAGAGAAGCTGCAAAAAGCTGAGGTACGGAGACATGCGTGTGGAGAGAGTGGGTGCCAGAGTACCTGGCTGGCTTTCTCTGGTGGGAGGGAGACAGAGACTCCAAAGGCATTGAACCCCTTGTCCCACAGTACTGAACCCCAGGTCCAGGCGAGATTCATATAGGGGGAGTTTAGACTGTGAAAAGGGAGAAGTGCATGGAAATTTAGGGGAGTCAGGAAAGGGCAGAAATCTGGTGGCACACACAGCACTGTGCGCAGAAGACTGACTGCTGATTGTGCTGCTGGCTTTCACCAGTGGGCAGGAGACAGAGCCTCCCAACTGCACCACTTCTAACTCCAGTAAACCCCAGTTTCAGGTGAAACCATGGGGATCCAGACCCATATGGTCCTGGAGCACAGGGGAGCCGGAAAGGCAGCGGTCTAGAGGTACTGCATGCACGCACAGCGACCGATCCAGCGACTACCCAGAGTCACGTGAGACCCAGGGGTTGTGGAGGGTGGGGCCAACTGGAAGGCAAGGCGGTCTGTTAAGCCCTGAGACTCCACCCACCCTAAGCTCAACAGAGAGGCTTTTGCAGTTTTTGCAAGTCTGGTATCATAAGGCTGAATCCAACACAGAAGTTCTCCCAGCATAGTGAAAATGCTGAGACAAGGGAAGAGATCACAAACAAAAGAAATGGAGGAAAACATACAACTGGATATAGAGTTCAAAACCATGTTTATAAGGTTTTTCAAGAATATCCTAGAAAAGATGGATAAAGTTAGCAAGACCCAAGAGGAAATGAAAAAGAACCAACTAGAGATGGAAAAGGACCAACTAGAAATTAAAAATACACTGACTGAAATAAAAAAATATTATACAGAGACCTAACAGCAGATTAGAGGAAGGCAAGAATCAAGTCACAAATTTGAAATATAAAGAATCAGAAAACACTCAACTGGAAAAGCAAGAAGAAAAAAGAATCCAAAAATGTTAAGATAATGTAAGGAGCCTCTGGGACAGCTTCAAGCATACCAACATCAGAATTGTGGGGGTGCCAGAAGAAGAGAGAGAGCAAGATACTGAAAACCTATTTGAAGAAATAATGACTGAAAACTTCCCACAACTGGTGAAAGAAATAGACTTACAAGTCCAGGAACCACACAGAACCCCATATAAAAGGAATCCAAAGAGGACTACACCAAGACACATCATAATTAAAATACCAAGAGCAAAAGAGAAAGAGAGAATATTAAAAGCAGCAAGAGAAAAACAATTAATTACCTACAAGGGAACACCCATATGATTGTCAGCTGATTTCTCAACAGAAACGATGCAGGCCAGACGGGAGTGGCAAGAAATATTCCCTGTGATGAATAGCAAGAACCTACAACCAAGAATACTCTATCCAGCAAAGCTATCATTCAGAATTGAAGGGCAGATAAAGAGCTTCACAGACAAGAAAAAGCTGAGGGAGTTTATCAACCCCAAACCAGTATTATATGAAATGCTGAAAGGTACTCTTTAAGAAGAGGAAGAATAAAAAGGTAAAAAATAAAAAATTATGAACAATAAATACATATCTATCAACAAATGAATCTAAAAATTAAGTGAATTAAAAATTTGATCAACAGAATAAACTGGTGAATATAATAGAATCAGGAGCACAGAAAGGGAGTGGACTGATAATTCACAGAGGGAAAGGGGTGAGGAGGGTGCAGGGAGAGACTGGACAAAAATCATACACCTATGGTGAGGTCAATGGGGGGGGAGGTAAGAGTAGAGGGAAGGTGGGAGCCAGGTGGAGGGGAGCTATGGAGGGGGGAAAAGAGAAACAAATGTAGTAATCTGAATAATAAAGATTTAATTAAAAAAAGACAAATAAGTAAATGATTACACAGCATAGCATGAGACATTACTCCATTAATACAGAAAAGAAGTCCAATGGGGCCCCAGAGGAGGAGGCACTTAATTTTTTTAAATTGATTTTTTATAGAGAGGAAGGGAGAGGGATAGAGTTAGAAACATCGATGAGAGAGAGACATCGATCAGCCGCCTCCTGCACGCCCCCTACTGGGGATGTCCTTGCAACCAAGATACATGCCCTTGACCAGAATCGAACCTGGGACCTTTCAGTCCAGTCCATAGGCCTACGCTCTATCCACTGAGCCAAATCAGTTTTGGCAGGATGCACTTAATTTTGAGGTGAAAGGTTAGAGAAGTCCGCATAAAGGAAGTGATGCTGGAGCTGGGTGTTAGAAGGCTGAGCAGGAGTTGGCCAAGTGGACAAGGAAGGGCCTTGCTCCTACCAACTGCCTGTCCAACCAGCAGCCGGGTTCTTTTTAACCCTCAACCCTCCCAAAGAGTAGCTGCTGTGGACTGAATTGTGTTCCCTCCAAATTCCTATGCTGAAGCCCCAACCCCCACTGGGCTGGGTTGGCAGACAGGTCTTTAGGTGATTAAGGTTAAAGGAGGTCATAAGGATGGGGCTCCCTCCCAGCGGGATTGGTGCCCTCACAAGAAGAGGAAGAGACTCCAGAGTGCCTCTCTCCATGATGGGAGGACACAGTGAGAAGGTGGCCGCCTGCAAACCAAGAAAAGAGCTCTGTCTTGGAACCCCATCAGCTTCCTGGGCTTCCAGCCTCCAGAATAGTGAGAAATCAATGTCCGCTCTGTGAACCCATTTCTCGTATTTTGTGATGACAGCGCGGTGACTAATAGAGCAGCTAAAGGAAAGATGATGCGCATTGCTGGACACGAACTAGTACTGACTGAATGTAAAGAGGACACGTGTGTACATATGCCACTTGCCTGATCTTCATTATGATCTGGGATTTTATCCCCATTTTATGGATGAAAAAACTGAGGCTCAGACTGGGTCAGTGACTTGCCTGAGGACACCTAGCAGAGCTGGGATTTAAACTCACATCTGTCCGGTGCAAAGTTGGAGCATCGGTTCTGGTGCCTAGATAAGGACTGTGCCTCGGTCCCATTCAACCGTGTGTGGCACTCACTCTGGATCCGTCCTAGCTACTAGAAGGAGGTGGAGGCCGCCCTAAATTTTTGGGGTGAGCTCTGTCAACTCCTGAGCTCCGTCCTCTCCACCCCCAAACCAGCCTCAGAACAGTTTCCTAGGGCGCCCTCCTTCCACTGTGTGCATTGATGAGCACACCCCATAAATCTCAGGGACTGAAATAACTCACCCCCCTCGAGCCTGCTGCTTAATAACTGCACTGGCCCACGTGATGAATGGCTCCAGCTCTGTGCCGCAGGAAGAATAAATAACAGTCACCCTCTGAGACGAGGGAAATGAAACCCGGGCCTGCCCCTCTCTGCCTTAAGGAGGGGAAGGCGGTCTTGACAGGGGAAGTGTGCCAGGTTTCATCAGGGCACACAAGGATGGAAGCCCTGATAGGCGCCCGGGGGCCAGGGGAAGAATAAGACAGCCTGCCCCCACAAGGGAACCCACGTTTCAATGCATGTACCTCTGTCTGGTGCTCTGTGCAGCTGCGTGCCACCGGAGGCCTTGGGCCTGTCGAAGGCTCAGTGTGCTGACCTGAAAATGGAATCAAGAGATTAGTTTTTTGTTGTTCCAGAACTGCATACCCAGAGCTGTGCTGGCACCAGGGGAGGTGCCAATGGTTTGTGTGTCCTGTTACATCCGCGCGAGGCAGGGGGATGGGTGTGGTGGGCATTTGTCTTTAGAGGAACTGAAGCTACAGCTGAGCTCCGAAGGGCGCAGTTTATAGACACTCGCGGCCCTCCCGACTTGTCTGACAGGGGAGGGAAGCGACCTGTTCCTTCATCAACCTGCATGCAGAGGGATGACTGAATCACTTCCAGGTCAGGAGGTGTGGGGGGCTCTGGGTTAAGTCCTACCTCGACTGGTTTTACAGCTAAAAGTCTCTCTGAGCATGTGCTCTATGGATGCACTCTAAGCCAGTGGGTTTAAGGTCATTGCCTAGTCCTGGTGAACTTTAGAGGATGAGGAGTCGGAATAGAGACGCGATAAAAGGGGGCATCTGTAATACTTTCAACAATAAAGATGCATAAACAAAAAAGACAAAAGTCGCCAAAACCGGTTTGGTTTGGTGGATAGAGAGAGCGTCGGCCTGCGGACTGAAGTGTCCCGGGTTCTATTCCGGTCAGGGCCATGTATCTTGGTTGCGGGCACATTCCCCAGTAGGGGGCATGCAGGAGGCAGCTGATCGATGCCTCTCTCTCATCGATGTTTCTGGCTCTCTATGCCTCTCGCTTCCTCTCTGTAACAAATCAATAAAATATATATTTTTAAAAAAAGACAAAGGTCTATGCTGATAACGGTTGGAAGAGCGGCTACCTTTTTTGGCAATGGGCAAGAAATATGACTCAGGTCTGAAGGGTTTAATGCCTGGCCCAAGGACCAAAGGACAGAGTTGGTGTTTAACAATGACAAAGAAACAACTTTATTGAGTTATAATTGACATGTGAAGAGCTCTACATATTTAATGTATGTAATGTGATGAGCTTGGGATAAGTCTATACCCATGAAACCATCACCACCATAAACTTGCATCACTTCCCAAAGTTTCTTCCCACCCTCTTCTTCTTCTTCCTCCTCCTCCTCCTCCTCATCATCATCATCACCATCGTCGTCGTTATCACTATCATCGTCATCATCATGGTAGAAACAGTAAACATAAGAGCCATCCTCTCAGCAAAGTTTAAGCACGCAGTTCAGTATCGTTGGCTCAGTGCACTCTGTGGCAGAGATCTCAGAGCCCATTCATCTTGCATCGACTGCAGCTTTGTACCCCTCCACCGGCGCCTTCTGTCTCCCCTCCCCTGGCCCCCACCTGTCCACTCTCTGCTTCCAGGAGTTCGACTATTTGAGATGCCACATCCACACCGCACCTGGGGTTTTAAATCCCGAAGGTGTGCGTCCCCAACCCCACGACCTCCATTATCACCGGAGCAGAGTGGCTGGGATTTATTTGTTGACATTACGTATCAGCTTCTCCCTCTAGACGCCTCTGAGGCGTGAACGCTGATCTATTTATCTTGGTAGCTTTTGTACATAACAGCTCCAGGCAGAAAAAGGTGCTCGATCAGAACGGATGTGGGAATCCGGAGCCAAGAGAAGCGAGGGCACAGCAGGCTGAAGGGAAAGAGAGGGGACCACTTTATGGTCTCCGGTGCTGGGCTCCGAGGCATTTTACTTGCCTCCTCCTGGGGGGCCCGCTCCCCTGCTGAGGTTCCGAAGCGAAAAGCTCCAGTTTCAGATGACCCTGCAGCTACCATAGACTCATCCGTCCCCGTGAACTTGAGGGAGATCAGGGAGGCCGAGTCCGGCTTGCTGGTCCCTTTGTCGTGGCATCCTTTCTTCCCTTCCGGCCCATCTTCCCTCTTCTTTCCTTTCCGAGTCTTCCCCTTCCCGGCCTGATGGTTTTTGTCTGTTCTCCTGCGTGTCTGGATTCTCTGCTGGGAACGTGACTCTTCTTGTTATTTTCTTCTTGGGTGATTCCTCCTACTTCTTTAGAACTCTGCTCAGATGGCACTTCCTCCAGGCAGCCTTCCATGACTGACAGTCTGTGTGAGGTGCCTTGCTGTGGTAAGCAGAATTCTTAAGATGCTCCTGAATTCTGCTGCCAACCTGGATAACTTTGAAATAAAAACGAGAGAGAGAGAGAGAGAGAGAGAGAGAGAGAGAGAGAGAGAGAGAAAATAAAGATGCTCCCACAGCTTCCGTTCCTCAGTTATTCAAACTAACAATATTGCAGGTCTTGCTGGGAAAGGATGCTGAAGATATAATCAACCTCCCACGTTAGTGGATATTAAAAGGCAAGGGAGAGGGGGAGGAGGGGTTCCAGGTTCGCCAGCGGGTCTTCAGAGGGCTGAAGGGAGTTTGTCCAGCTGGAGGAGGAGCTGGCCGGCTCTGTGATATTCAGGGAGGCGAATTGCAGCTCATGCCTGAAAGCCATCTGAAGCCATCTGAGCTCTCTACCGGGCATCTAAGGTCACTCATGAAGAATAAATTCTTTCAGTTATTCGAGCAGGGGTTCCATATCCGCCTCTCAGGGACACTGTAGAGGGGAAACTTTTCCTGTGTATTTCAAAATTCCTTGAAACTAAAATGTCTGAAATTTGACATTCAGCCTGTCCCCTTCCAAAGAGGAAGGAATCAGAGCTCATGCCTTCTTCCTGGGCATAATCTTAGAGGATCATCGAACAATGCATCTCTCGTCACATCCTCAAAGGAAAGATCTGAGAGCTTGGTACCGTGAGTACCAAGCACAATGTAAACTCTTCATTGTGTCACATGAGCTCCAAAGCTCACAGAAGTCGCCTGCTGTTGTTCTAGAATTTCCACCATAAAAATCTATTCCATTTAAGACTTGCGCCCCTTATGCAGTCGGTCAGCCAGAAACAGTGGCTCTTAGGAAGGCAACTCTACGTGACTTGTATTCAATTGCCTTATCTGCACATTAGAAAGACAAATGAATGTCTCCGGAAAATTCACGTAGTTTCATGGTTCCATACATAGAGAAGGTGTTTATGTAAATGGCATGAGCCGCAACGCAAGTAGCGGGCTGAGTAAATGGCATTCTGGGATGGCGCATAGAGAGAGACAGGCAGTACCGTAGCAATGGGCTCCAAGCTGTTACTCTTGAGACAAGAGATGCAAGTGGAAGGATCAACAAATAAACAATAAACTCGGCAACAGGACATCCATCTTCCTTTCCAGATTACATTCTCAGTAAGTAGTTAAATGTCTAATCCACAGTGGGCATGCCATGAATATATGTTATGTTGGATGTGATTACATCTGCCTCTTGCCTTAGCCAAACCAAATGAGTCCCGATTGCCAGAGCCTTCCCATGATTCCTGTGCTTCCCTGTGATTCTGACATGGAGGCCAGAGAGCAATGGGGAGCTTTTCAGGAAGACTTCCCAGCTGATAAGTCTACATGGAGATGTGGCTTGGTGCGTTTCCGGGGAGGGGGATGAGGGCATAATTGCTGGGATGTGTATGTGGCAATGAGTAAACACCAAACACCCACCTGCCAAGGCCGTGCAGCTACTGGCATGGACACCAAGTGAGCGCTCACCGGCAGGCACACCTGGTCTGTCTTTGCAGGCCGCACATCCCCGCAAGGGTCCGAGGGAGCTGTGCTCCTGTCTGAGAGCAAGCTGCCCACCCTCTGATCGCAGCTCTGCGCTCTGAGAGAGACCAAGACGTGTCAATGTGGCGGCTGCCGCATCTCCTCCCTGCGTCCACTTCACAGCAGAATCTTTGGCACAAAATAAAAAAAAAAAAAAGGACAAAGATAAAAAGTCACTCTTGAAAGTAGAAGAATCCACAGATGTCCTGGATATTTTTAAACCAATTACCAAGGCCTTCCTGCCTCAGCAGGCCCATGAAATATAGATGCGGCTTCCCGCACCCCTCTAATTTCTTCGTGTGATCGCTCCTTCATCGCAGCTGGAGCCGCGTCCCCCAGGATTCCCGAGCTGGCCGAGGAGCCGCCAGGGCATTCCTGGCTGTTAGTGACCCCGCAGACCCTTCCCCGGGCCTGGGACTGCCTTCGGCTTTAAGAACAATTACCGCCCAGCTCTGTCTGTCCACCGCGCGCTGGGAGCAGGAAGGACTGATTGCTCGGACCCTCTGCCATGGCTGTTTAAGTCAGCGGAGCCCTCCTTCTGACCTCTGCCCTCCTGATCTCTTTCCTCCTTCTGACCTCTGCCCTCCTTCTGACCTCTGCCCTCCTTCTGATCTCTTTCCTCCTTCTGACCTCTGCCCTCCTTCTCGGGCGGGTCTGATTGGACACGAACACGCCGGGGGAGCAGTGCCCAGGACCACGGTCGCAGATTTGGGGGGGAGGCTCTCTGAGGATTTTTAACCCCTAACCTCTGCTCCCCCCACAATAAGACCTCGCCGCCTGGAGGCAGGGCCAGGTGCTCTGGGTGATGGAGAGGCCCCATTAGTCAGGACAGGTGTTTAATCAAACTCATTAACAAATGATCATTGCACTCCTCCCGGGCGCGAGGCACTGGGGGCCTGGCTGTCCATCAGACAGACAAGGTGACCGTCCTCCTGGAATTTTGGGGAAACACCATTCCATAAGGAGCAGGAATGCCGTGAGCAGTACGAAGAGCCTTGCTCGCCCTTTCCCCCTTCCTGCGTTGAATGCAATGGCTCTCAAAGCGTGGTCTCCGGACCAGCCGTAGCCTCACCTGAGAACTTGCTGGAAATGCACATGCCCAGGCCCTGCCCAGGCCCTGCTGACTCAGAAACTCTGGGGGTGTGGGGGAGCCCCTCAGTCGGTGTTGAGACAAGCCCTCCTGGTGGTCTGATGCTTGATTTAACCAAATCGGCTAGATATAGCCAGGACCGGTTTGGTTCAGTGGCTAGAGCGTCAGTCTGTGGACTGGAAGGTCCCAGGTTTGATTCCGGTCAAGGGCAGGTACCTTGGTTGCGGGCACATCCCCAGTGGGGGGCTTGCAGGAGGCAGCTGATCGATGTCTCTCTCTCATCCATGTTTCTAACTCTCTATCCCTCTCCCAGAGCAGGTGAACTTCCACCCGGGTCCAGGCTTTGGAGCCGACCTGTAGGCGCAGGCGACGCCAGCCAGCAGGGTCCCAGGCAGCACGGCCGGACTGCCTTACACCCTTGGCAGCGCAGGGCATTGCAGGCCTGCACTGTCCAACGCAGGATGACTGAGTGGCTGGCCTCACCCCAGGAGGGTGCGAGTGGAGGGGGCACCCTTCTGACGCCCCTGAGGCGGGCGGTGGAAGAGCAGCAGAGGCAGCTGGGCCGGGATGAAAGGACGACTCCAACACACGGGTCCCCGCCTTCAGGGAGACCTGGTTGGGGCTTAGGTTCTCAACAGTTAGAGGCGCCATTCCTTCTGGGGGAGGGAGGGAGGTGTGGAGCATGTGGGAGGGTCTTGGGCTTCCTTCCTTCCTTCCTTCCTTCCTTCCTTCCTTCCTTCCTTCTTTCCTTCCTTCCTTCCTTCCTTTTAAAATATATTTTTATTGATTTTTTACAGAAAGGAAGGGAGAGGGATAGAGAATTAGAAACATCGATGAGAGAAACATCAGCCGCCTCCTGCACACCGCCCACCGGGATGTACCCGCAACCAAGGTACATGCCCTTGATGGGAATCGAACCCAGGTCCTTTCAGTCCACAGGCCAATGCTCTATCCACTGAGCCAAGCGGTCAGGGCAGGGTTTCCTCTTTTTCGTTGGAGGAGGGGGCAGATGTCTCTCGCTCTGTGGGAATAAGGGATGGGGTGTATGATTCCTTAAAAGGGGGAAAGAGACAACACTTCAAGGAGAGGCTGGGGCAGGTGTTGAAAATGGGGGCGAGGTCGGCAACCTCCTGGAGCCCCAGAGAGGACCCCCTGTTTTAGTTCAGGCGATTGGATTGTTCCCCACTGATTGCCTTCTAACCATTTTTCTTTCTTCCCGACATTCCTCTCTTTCTCTCCCTTTGTTTCCTGAGGTTCTGTCTCCCAAACCGTTGTCCTTCTGCCAGGCAATGCCACTGACAGCGGCTCACAGGCCTTTGAAACGCCGGCCAATCCCTGCCGCAGGGACGCAGGGCTCGGGGGATGTGGGAGCTTGGGCAGAGCGATTAAGAGAAGACGGTGGCTGCATGCACAGGCCAGCCATGACCTTGAATATTAATCAGCGACTTGCTGAGGAGGTTGGCTCCCGGGTCCAGGATGCGGCGTTGGATCTCCTCAGGCGACTGTCATGGGACTGGATGAGAACGGAGCACAGAGGGGGGGAGGGCATCTACCGGTGAGGACGGAGAAGCAGGCTCACCACCGACAGCCCGCTGGAGGCCAGGCCTGATTGCGTGCCGTGTCACAGGCAAGCGGCAGGTACCCCAGGAAGCCGGGTGAAGCCAAACTCTCCCTGAACGTAAGGAAAGGCCTTGGTCACCTTTTGTACCGAGAATTCTATTTTCTACTCAGGGCCTCGGCCACCACCTGGGTACCAAGGTCTCCTATTGCTCACGCACATCCTGTTACAATCTCGGCTCCTCAACCTGAATCCCCGTCACCTCTTCCGTGTTTCCTATCACAAGCGGATCCCACACAACGGGGCACGTGCTAGCCAGGTCAACAAAGCAGATACCCGGTTTCTCTACTGCATTGTGAGGGCTCTTTTAGGGAGCCCCCAATATGGCGCTCCTCTTTCCCCACGTGGGTTGGAAACCAGTGGAGACATGAGACAAAGTGGGCAGCACACGGAGGCACAGGACATCTCTGTATTAATGATACAGGATAGGTTGGAAGGCGGTGTTTATTTATTTATTTTTAAAATACATTTTATTGATTTTTTACAGAAAGGGAGAGGGATAGAAAGTCAAAAACATCAATGAGAGAGAGACATCCATCAGCCACCTCCTGCACGCCTCACACTGGAAATGTACCCGCCACCAAGGTACATGCCCCTGACCGGAATCGAACCTGGGACTTTTCAGTCCGCAGGAAGACGATCTATCCACTGAGCCAAACCGGTTTCAGCTAGAAGGTGTTTAGTTTGAGAGCCAAAGTGAGCTGGCTCGTTCTTGGAAGAGCCAATCGGAGGGGAAATCTGAGTGTTCCCAGGAGACACCCAGATCCCCACGTCCCACGGGTCCCAGTGGGAAAGGAAGGAGAGACGGAAGAACTGAAGTTCAGGGGCTCTGACAGACTACTCCGGCCTCTTCACACACCGGGTTTGTCCTCCGACCACTCTGCCACTGTGGGAGGGACAGAGGCAGAAGGCCAAGGCCATACAGGAGTCATCTTGCAGGTCGAAGACCGTGTTAAGAAACGAGAAGGTTCTGCACAATAGCCACCTTCCTTAATACTTCCTTAACCTCCTTCCTCTTCTCTTCTCCAGACTGAAGGGTGCATAATGAGGCTGAGAATTCAGCTCAGAGAACAAACAGTTGTGAGAGCCTCGCGTGGGGATAATTAATTTGACCTGACAGTTTGCAGAAAAGTTTCCCCGAAGAGATGATGTATGGGGTGGGCCCTGGAAGAGGAGCTGGTGTTTGCGAGGAAGGGAAAGGACGCATTCTTGGCACAGGGATGGCAGGTGTGGAAATGTGGTGTATTACAGTTCATCTTGTTTGGGGGATACCAAAATGTCCTGCATCTATTTTTTTAAAATATATTTTATTTTTAATTTTAATTTTAATTTTATTGATAGAGAGTTAGAAACATCAATGAGAGAGAAACATCGATCAGCTGCCTCCTGCACACCCCCTACTGGGGATGTGCCCGCAACCAAGGTACATGCTCTTGGCCGGAATCGAACTTGGGACCCTTTAGTCCGCAGGCCGATGCTCTATCCACTGAGCCAAACCGGTTAGAGCCATGTCCAGTATCTTGAACGTGGGAAATGTGGAGGAACTTGGGGGTGAAGGATGGGGTTCTTATTAGACAAAGAGCAAAGAGAAAGGTAAGTTTGGGGGGAAGGAGGGTCCAGGACAGGTGTATCTCTCAGGCATCATCTTGTTGGTTAGAGACTAGTCCCCCTGGCTGTCCTGCCAGCACGGTCGCTGTTATAATCCCGGCTGCCATCACTTGGTACAGGAGAGCCTGCTTCTTTTAAAGAACCTCATGGCAGGTCACAGAGAGGACGGAGCGAGATGTTCCTTCCAACTCTTCACCGGCCCTTAGGTTTTCTAAAGAGATGGGCAGCACGCCAGGGCAGAAATAGGATCTTGTGAAGCTGCCAAACGCAGTTCTGTTTCATCTTCTAGGGTCCAGGGAGCGAGAAGCCTTATTGTTGTTCGCAGAAATTCTCCACTAGAGCCACTTTGCAGCGTCTGGAGTCACACCGAGGGCACTTATGTTTCAGCCTGGGAAGGGAAGGTGCGTCTCACCTCGCTTCCGCTTTAAGGAGCGAGGTTTCTCTGCTCTTGTGAGAGAGGGCTGGGTGACTTTTCTCTCAACAAAGCTCCTCCTCTATTTTCAGAGGCCGCCGGAGACAGAAACGTCCAGAAAAGCACAAGGAAGGCGTGAGAAGTGGGCTGTGTGTGTGTCTGTTCTTGACGGCTCCTGCGGCAATGCTGGCACGGGGGAAAATAACACCAGAAGTCCCCCAAATGTGCCAGGTGTGGCACCAGGCACTCGAGGCACTTTTTTTGTGAAGCCTAAGAAAATAGAGTAGAGTTATTCCCATTACACAGGTGAGAACACTGAGCCCCAGGACTGTCCCATTCATGATGCCAAGATCTGTGCTCTCTCAAAGGGACCAGACTTGTTCTGAACACTGGACCGGAAATCAGGTTCAATCTTTTTTTTTTTTTCCCTCCTACACTCAGTTTCTGCATTTCTTCTGTCGCTCAGAGCCAGGGGCTAGCACTTTTCCTTGTCCCTGGCACACCTGGGAGAAATAATCCAGGTGAGACTTTTATAAAAGTGAGAGAGATGGTCAAGGATAGGGTGTGTCTCTCAGGCATCATTTGTCCAACATCCCAGGGGTTGGTGTATTCCATGGCAAGTTCTCATTCCCACACCTGTGACATTATTTTTTTTTAAATATATTTGATTGATTTTTTACAGAGAGGAAGGGAGAGGGATAGAGAGTTAGAAACATCGATGAGAGAGAAACATCAATCAGCTGCCTCCTGCACACCCCCTACTGGGGATGTGCCCACAACCAAGGTACATGCCCTTGACCAGAATCGAACCTGGACCTTTCTGTCCGCAGGCCAATGCTCTTTCTACAGAGCCAATCCGGTTTCGGCCTCTGACATTATTAGAAATGACAGCCTTCATAATCTGAACCCCTGGACTCACAAACTCCCAAATAACTGTCAAGTTGTTTTCTGTTGTTGTTTTTTAATCGATGGCACTGCTACAACATCTGTGGCGCCTTTCACGAGAAATTGCTGTTAGTGTATGAACCACACAGGAGGCATCACTACAGGATACCCCAAACCTCTCTTTAATGTGTACATTTAAACTTCCAAGTTCATATGTGCCCCTCAAAGATAATTTTAAAAAGCAAAAAAATGGAAAAATAAAAAAATTCTTCAAATTTCTACAAAGCACCACAATAACGATCTAGCCATCTTTTTCCAGGTTTAATGATAAAAACCATCTTGAGCCCAGCCGGTGTGGCTTAGTGGCTGAGCGTTGACGTATGAACCAGGAGGTCACGGTTCCATTCCCGGTCAGGGCACAGGCCCGAGTTGTGGACTCAATTCCACTGAAGTGTGGAGGAGGGAGCTGATCAATGGTTCTCTCTCTCTCTCTCCCTTTCCCTTCCTCTCTGAAGCCAATAAAAACATATTCAAGGAAACAGAAAAACCATCCTGAACCAACACATTCAAACCCTGACTTCTTCATCTATAAGCTGGTCCAGAACAAATTCTCAGTCTCAGTCTCCTGCTGCTCCTTGGTTGGCGTGAAGATGAAATGAAATTCCACGTGGCGAGTGTCCGGCACAGCGCCTGACGCAGAATTGGGCTTTGATACATAGTGGCCAGCACCCTGCCCTCCGAGTTTAGGCAGCTGCCCCTAGCTGATGGCGAGCATTATTAGTTGAGCGGAGTTAAAAGTGAGGAGTAGCTCATGCAGGACACTGACAGAGGTTTCGAACCCAGTTCAGACCATCTTTGTAGTTCCTGAGAAGGTTGGAGAAAGTCACTGTGTTTGCCAGACGTCATGTGATATATACTTTTTTTCCCAGAGACCCAATGACTTTCTATGTGGGGTTTGGTGGGATTTAAAAAGGATCATTTGCCCACCACAGGAACCCTCCCTCCCCCCCCAGGCCAGGGCTCTTGTCTCTCCGATTCCTCGCCTGTATTCCCAGTACCCGGAGAAGCAACTGGCACGTAGTCATCTCTCCGGATTGATGGTTGAATCAATGAATGAGTCAGTAGGCACTCAACCACTTCTGGCACTTTTCATCCATTCACTCACTCATCAGCAGTTGTGAAATGTGTGCCATGTTCTGGGCATCAGAGCACATGACTGTCGAGGGGCCATGTAAATTGGGCTCAGATCCTGCTGTGAAGGAGCTCTGGGGCCCAGAAGGGAGCTAAACTCCAAAAGAGAAATGTCACGTGACTGGGGAGGTGGTTAGACAGCCTGACAGGACGTAAGGAGGGGGACATCCCTTCTGGCGGAGGGGACTGGGGTCTGGCAATGACATTTGCGCAGAACCTTGGCAGACACTACATTGACTTACTCAGTCCATTTAGGAAAATAACCAGCCACTCCGTGGATCAATGAGTTGGGATTTTGCTTTGAAAAAAAATATCGTAAAGGTAAATGATCAACTGAATTGACCAACTGTCTCACCGAAGAGCCATTGATTCGATCCACCAGTCGATGTTGTTTGGGTACCAGTGCTGGCCTGGCAAAGGAGAAATTAGCCGGGCCCGGGCTCCTGCCTCCAGCCTCCGCGCTGGGAGTTCTTCCTTCAACAATTCATTAAAAACCCGCATCTGGGCCAAGATCTCCTTCGCTTCCTTCACTCCGCTCCCTTCATTAACACAGCGATGACGCAATCCTCTTCTCCTGCCCAGGGCTCATTCTAAAAATGTCCCCTGCGAAGGCCGCAGCTGCTGCCGAATGGCGCGAGGAGATGGGGGGCGGGGGGCGGGCAGAACCAGCATCACCTCTTCTCCTGAGTCTACTTTGGCACAATGTTTGCTCAGGAATGAACTCTGGGTCACTCTCAGCCCCAACCGCACAGACAGGCGGGAGTCCGTGGGAGAGGAAGGCGGTGAGGAGAAGGTGAGGCTGAATGGATGACACTCAACCCTTGAAGGGCTCAGCAGAGCTCCCAAGAAGCTCTGCAGCCTGTGGTGCAGAGGGAGAAACTGAGGACCCGAACAGGAGCCGGTTCTGCCCAAGAGCCCAGGCTGGTGGTGGGAACCCCAGGGACCTGGAGCTCTGGTGTTTTGCCACCGGAAGGACCCCCCTCAAGTTCAATCCTGGAGACCCAGCATCATCTCCTAGGACTTGGGGAGGAGCAGGGAGAGGCCGGGGGGTTGGGGGGGCTGCTTAGGAAATCTTCGCTAGCTTTTGCAGAAACCCATCATGGCTGAGATCCTGGACTATCCGCTCCAGTCCACGAGCTAAGTCAAGGCATTGCAAAACAGGCAACTAAGAGTTCCAGGTTGAAACAAGTTCAACGTAAGGAACGAGAAAGAAGGAACACAGCGTGGAAGCCCAGACTCCAGATGATCCCTCATGTTGAGATGCTTCCTGCAAACTCAGAGTAAGATCAGTGCTTCCCACTTACTTTATTGGGAGGTGAATAATGGCTTCCTGGGGGCGCTGATGCTCCATCATTGTCAGGGCTACAATCTAACGGCTTATTAAGTGGGAGCAGAGTGCTGTTTGGGGAGCAAGTCCATGTCCCTGAGCCCATCTTGACTTACGTTGGCTTTAATGATCTCTTTCCTTCACGGCAGGCTCTGGCTTCTGCTCGGCACGGTCTTAGTACCTTCTCCCTGACCATCAGGTCAATGGAGGGGCTGCTGACATCGGCCCCTTGTTCTCAGCGCTCTTCCAAAATGGATGCTCCAAACCTCTGGTTTCCTCTGCTTTGACTGAGCCCCATGCCTCAAAGATTTAGTCCACAGATAGTGATATTTGTCAAAAAATACAGAGGTCCTAGAAGGTCACTTTATTTTTTGTCTATCTGTGCATTCATCCACTTATCCATCCATCCATCCATCCATCCATGCCAATCCCCCTGAGTATTCACCCTATGCTAGTTGGAGCAACAAAAACAACTCAAAGTGCCAAAACCAGTTTGGCTCAGTGGATAGAGCATCGGTCTGCGGACTGAAGGGTACCAGGTCTGATTCCGGTCAAGGAGGCAGCTGATCGATGTCTCTCTCTCATCGATGTTTCTAACTCTATCCCTCTCCCTTCCTCTCTGTAAAGAATCAATAAAATATATAAAAACAAACAAACAAACAAAAAACCTCAAAGTGCCTGCGTTTGTAATGAGCTCGGCCTATTTGAGGGAGAGAAGGGAGGAAATGTGTTCGGAAGATGGGGAACTGGAGGGATACTAGAGAGGGAGGCAAGGGCCACCATGGTAAGATTATAGATTTTAATCTAATTACAGTTGCATGTCATTGCAGAGTTCTAAGCACTCTGAGCCGGTTCTGTGCTAAGAAGACCACCATTGCTTCTGTTGGAACATAGACTGGGGGTTAACACAGCATCAGAGAGGCTGGTAGGCAGGACTTGCGGTGTCCCAAGCATGATGGTGGCTTGACCTGAACCGGAAGGCAGCAATGGCGTCTGCAGGAAGTCACTGTATCTGGGATATAATTTGTAGGTAGAGCTAACAGGGCTTGCTGGTGGGGAAAAGGGATGATAACAGGTTACAAGGCCCAAGTAACCGCCGTTGTGTGAGAATGGGCCAGCCGGGATTTGGGTAAGATTGGAGAACCGAAGGTCCTTCTAGCTTTAACTGTACTTGACCCTCAGTAGAAGCCCAAAGCAGGTACAAGGATGGCTCCCCGCTTAGCCCCGACTTTATTTTAGGTTTTCTTTGGCAAGCGTTGCAGGCATCACAGGAGCAGTGCCTGCTGGGCCTGCGGGCCTGCTGAGGGCTGAGAAGCGAGGACCTTGGCCCACGGGCCAAGCCTCAGAGCAGACTCGCTGAGCCAGCACGGGGCGAGGCAGAGATGCCCCATCGCCCGGCGTGTCCTTTGCTGCTGAGGGCAGACGGGGATTAATTAGGAGACGTCAAGAGGTGTCTTGAAGGCCTTGGAAAAATCTGGGCTGGAGCGAGCATCACCATTTTACTCGCCTGCTCGTAGGCAGTGGTTCGCGGAGTGTGTTCACACACATCATGCAATTTGCTCCTCGCTCTAATTTAGAAGAAATAGTCCCCAAGATGGAGAAACTTTGACTGGAATTATGGAACATGCCTAAGAATAGTCAGAGGGTTGGGAAGATGTAGAGAGATGAGGGGAATGAGGGTAGAGAGAAGAGTTAAACATTTTTTATATATTTTATTGATTTTTTACAGAGAGGAAGGGAGAGGGATAGAGAGTTAGAAACATGGATGAGAGAGACATCAATCAGCTGCCTCCTGCACGCCCCCTACTGGGGATGTGCCCGAAACCAGGATACATGCCCTTAACCGGAATCGAACCTGGGACCCTCAGTCCGCAGGCCGATGCTCTATCCACTGAGCCAAACCGACTTCGGCAAGAGTTAAACATTTTTTTAAAAAGAAGAAATTGAGTGTAGGCGCTGAAAGAGGGCTAATATTCGCTTTATGAAGTTTTTAGAGAGGCGAAGATCTGAGCAAGCTTATATATGGCAGGGAAGACAAGACCCAGTTCATCCCAATGCGCCGGATAAAGGGTTCGAGTCTCCTTGCCTTGGTTGGTCTGTCTCGTCCATCTCTAAACTTCATCTCCGCTGTTCACTGTGAGAACGCCCATTCCTCCTTCAAAACTTAGCTCAGAGCAGAGGGACGAGAAGAGATACACCGGAGAACTTATATACTTATATGCATAGCCCCTGGACACAGGCAACCGGGTAGTGAAGACCTGGGGTGGGGTGGGCCGGGGCTGGGAGGAGGGCAGTACAGGGAAGGAAAATGGGAGACATCTCTAATACTGTCAACAATAAAAAAAATATCTATTAAAAAAATAAATAGCCGAAACCGGTGTGGCTCAGTGGATAGAGCGTCGGTCTGCGGACTAAAGGGTCCCAGGTTTGATTCCGGTCAAAGGCATGTATCCTGGTTGCGGGCACATCCCCAGTGGGGGGTGTGCAGGAGGCAGCTGATCGATGTCTCTCTCTCATTGATGTTTCTAATTCTCTATCCCTCTCCCTTCCTCTCTGTAAAAAAATCAATAAAATATATTTTTAAATAAATAAATAAATAAAGCCGAGTTCAGATATTATAAGCTGACAGGCCCCAGGGTGGTTTTCTGACTTCAAAGTCTCTCTCTTTGTGAAATGTTCCTCCCCAGGAGAAGGAACGGATGGAGGGAGTCACCTTTGGATCAAGCTCCTTACAGGCACATGTGTGTGTGGATGGGGTAGCGTCAGTGGGCTTTGCCGTTGTCACCGGTGAGGTCTGTTTCGTGTTCCTCTCATGGGAACGAGGGCTGTGGCGAGGCCATGGCCATCCCCACTTGCATCGCTTCCATTCATGGAAAAATTCAGATATCGCAGTTGGTAACACAACCCGGAAACAGGAGAAAGCTAGAATTCTGTGCCGACAGGGACCCCTGCCTCACTTGACTATAATACTGCAGCTTTTTACAAAGTCAGAGCCACTAACCGTTCAATAATAGAAAAGAAGGAAACAGCTATTTGTCCCAAAATTAGAAATAAAAAGTTACACATGACAGTAACAATTTGGGAACAACCAGTATTCAACAACAGGAAAGTAGTTGAATATATTACAGTGCACTCGATGTTTGATAAAAGTATAGGAATGAGAGAATCTGGTTAGTGATAAAGCTCGGTGATAAAAGCAGGTTGCAGGAGTATTTTTTCAGTGTGCTCTGAGTGATATAAAAGCCTTTAAAAACCCACGGCGTGAAATAATATATCAACCTATGACTGTCTTGGCAAAGGCACTGAGGAAGAAAACAGTAAGTACATGGATGATTTCTCCCCTTCTTCTGCTTTCTTGTTTATTGTTGTTGGCAAATTTTGAAGGTCGAACATACTTTAATTTTACAATAGAAAAGAAGCTTTGATTACACCACACACAAAAACAAACTCAAAATGGATATAGGACTGAAACATAAGACAGGAAACCATAAAAATACTAGAGGAATCCATAGGCAGCACAATCTCAGACATATGCCGAAGGAACTTCTTCACTGATACTGCTCCTAGGGCAATAGAAGCTAACGAAAAAATAAACAAATGGGACTACATCAAAATAAAAAGCTTTTGCTCAGCAAAAGAAACCATCAAAAAACAATAAGAAAGCCCACTGTATGGGAGAACATATTTGCAAATGTTATCACTGATAAAGGTTTAATCTCCGACATCTACAGGCAACTTACACATCGTAAGAAAAGGAAGATAAATGATCCAATAAGAAAATGGGCAAGGACCTAAATAGAATCTTTTTTAAAGAAGTCAAAGGAAGGCCAAGAGACACATGAAAACATGTTCAAAGTCACTAATTATCCTAGAGATGCAAATCCAAACAGCAATGTGATACCATCTCTCACCTGTCAGAGTGGCAATCATCAACAAATCAACAAACCACAAGTGCTGGCGAGGATGCGGAGAAAAAGGAACCCTAGTACACTGCTGGTGGGAATGCAGACTGGTGCAGCCACTGTGGAGAACTGTATGGAGTTTCCTCAAAAAACTAAAAATGGATCTCCCATTTGACCCAGCAATCCCACTCTTAGGAATATATCCCAAGAAACTAGAAACACCAATCAGAAAGGATATATGCACCCCTATGTATATAGCAGCACAATTTACAATAGATAAGATCTGGAAACAGCCTAGGTGCTGGTCAGCAGATGAGTGGATTAGAAAACTGTGGTACATCTATACAATGGAATTCTATGCTGCCATAAAAAAAGAAGGAATTCTTACCATTTGCAGCAACCTGGATGGAACTGGAGGGCATTATGATAAGTGAAATAAGCCAGTCAATGAAAGAAAAACACCACATGATCTCACTCATTTGTGGATAATAAAGAACATTATAAACCGATCAACAAAAAGATAGATACAGAGGCAGTAAAGCATCAAACAGACTGTCAAACTACTGCGGGAAGGTTAGGGAGAGGTGGGGAGATAAGAGATCAACCGAAGGACTTGTATGCATGCATGTAAGCACAACCAATGGACACAAGACACTGGGGGGTTAGGGCATGCATGGGAGTGGGGTGGGCAATGGGAAGATATGTACACATGTAATACATGAATAAAAAAATTTAAAAAATTAAAAAAGAAGAAGCTTTGATAACCTTGGTATGGACTAAACACCGCTTCTCTGACATATATTTTTATTTTTTTTGGGGGGGGGAGGAACAAATCCTATGCCACCTGAGCAAATGCTCTGCATCCTACCCAGTGCCACAGACACATCTGGAGCCTTGCTCAGTTTCCCTCAGTTTTGGCAGAAATAGCTAAAAACACACACTTGTCATGACTGCCATTCTATTTTTGCTGATTTCCTTATTTTGGAATTTTGTTATGCTTATTTATTTTTTAAATGTGTTTATATTGATTTTAGAGAGAGAGGAATGCAGAAGGAGAGAGGGAGAGAGACATTGATGTGGGAAATATTGATTGGTCGCCTCTCATAAGCACCTTTCCTGGGGGTCGAACCTGCCACCTTTTGGTGTACCGGATGGTGCACAACCAACTCAGCCACACTGGCCAGGTCTGCTCCGCTTGTTTAGTATTTGTTTTTGTTCCGGAGAAAGAAAGCAGCATTTTTTTTTTAAAGCCACTTCACTGAGGTCTGATCGCCATGGGAAAAGCTATACATATTTAATGAACACAGCTCGGTGATTGTGGGGATAAGTATGTACTGCCAAACCATTTGACATATTTTTTTTCTCCTCGAGCCTAGTGATGATGAAATGGCCTAACTACTTGCTTTAAAATATGTTTCCTTGTTTTTTCTCTTACCATTTTTTTTTTAAATCCTGCCTTGGTTTCTTCCTCTTACTTTTCATCATTAAAAAGCAAAACAAAGTATTTGGCACTTGCTCTGTGCAGAGGATGTGAATGAGAAGTGACTAAGACATCGTCCTTGCCTCTGGAATGAACATTCAGCCCAGTGGGGAGACAGGGCACTAGAGAAGGAACCAATGGTCACGTTTGCCAGCTCGGTGCCAGGCCTGGGCTCCGTACGCTATGCATCCGCTCTTCGCCAGAGCTCCTTCGGGTAGACTTATTGCCCGAATGTAGATGAGGAGCTGGGTGACTTTGTTCAAGGTCACATCCCCGGAAAACAGAGGTGCTGGGATTAAAATGCTTCATTCACGGATCACAGAGCGGACATTCTTGAGAAGTCTAGTGCCTTCCCCCGGATTCGGATTGCTGGTCAACTCCAGTCACACAGCGCCATGCGATGCGGCCTGAAATCATTAGCATCACATCACATTCTACTTCCCAGTCCCCTCACACGTGGCCTGCTGTCTCCCCTGGGGACTGGCAGGAGCCAGGGGATCAGAGGGGCCTTCTCTTTATTCCCACTTGAGGTCTTTGCCTCTCAGGTGAGATCCTGACCAGCAATGGCAATGACCAGACCCTGTGGCTCAGGAATACAGAGAGAGGGCTTCCTCCCTCTCTCCTTCCTTCTCCACCTTCTTCCCTCCGGGGATCGGAGGTCCTCACCCTGTGTGTGTGGGTGACACTCTTATGATCGCCAGGTAAATGCTCCCTCAGGCTCCCGTAGACACAGGGAGGCCTTCGTAAGGATTCCCCAGGTTGGCATTTTGTGGACCTGGAAGCTGCCAGGGCCACTTGGATGGATGTGCTGGTCTTTCCTGTACTGCTCTTTCTCCTGAGTCTCTCTCTGGGCACTCCCATTTCTCTCCATTCTCTTCCCATTCATGGCTGGCCAAGCCTCCCCCTGGCCTCCACCACCAATTCTGGAGGGGCCTCTATATATCACGGCCCCGCTCGTTATTCTCTCCCCTGTTCTGCCCTTGGCTCCAGCTTCGCTCAGAGATCACTCATCAGCCTGCTAATGGCCTCTCTGGGGTCAGACTTCCTTCTTGGTTCAATCGCAAGCCTTTCCTGAACAAAGATGTCCGTAGTGCTAGTTCCCTGAGCATGGAATTGTGGGTATGTGAGGAGCACCACGAGTGTTAGTACTGACACACAGGGAAAGCAGGAATCTGGGGTCACACCCTGCAGGTCAGGTATCTGCGTAGCACCAAGGAGGAACCTGTAGTCTCTGGCTCTTGGGGTTCTTTGTAAGAATGGAGGAATGTATGCCTTTTTATTTTATTTTATTATTTTTTGTATGCCTTTTGAAAATAACTACTCTCCTTTACGTTATCTTCTTCTCTTGGCTCCATCCCATGGAAAGTCACCATACCTGCTTCTGGATAGGCAGCAGATACCCGATTTACAGGGAAACAGCCTGGCCATTGAAGCAATTCCAAAGTTAGTTGATGGGATTTGTGCTTCTCCCTTTACTGAGGATAGCATGGTGGCCCAGAAAGGGGACACGGCTTAGTCAAGGTCACAGTCAATTAGTGGCAAAGCTGTGAGTCACGTCTGCTGACCCCTTGGGTTGCTCTGACCCTCTGATTGTGGGCGTATTTGGAGGGCTGGGTGACATTGGCGAGGGCGAATCTTGGCCTGAGCTGGCTGCATTTGGCAGAGGCTTCTTGTCCTCTCTGTTGACTCAGATCTGGGACAAGTTTCCTCCTGTGTTCCCTCAGCACTGGCTTGGGCCAGCTGTGGGTCCCCACTGTGAGGGATCCACGCAAAGGAGGTGGGCCAGCCTCCCCATTTCACAGGCCGTTAGCTCCTGGAATAGTAACTTCTTCTGTACCCCGGGCCTCCCAGGTCCTGTATCACCTGCTCGGTTGGTGGAGGAGGCTACGGTCTGGGAATCTGGGTGCACAGAGCCAATTAATGGAGCTGGATTTGGCTGGCTGAAAACTTTCCATCAGCTGCTGAGAACCTCACCCAGAGACACGCTGTCCTGGTTTTGATTATCTCCCCTCCTGCAGCTCCTGTTCACATACTCTTCTTCAAGATGAGAAAGGCACAGGGAGACAGAGGGAGACAGAGGGACAGGAAGGGAGACAGAAAAATTGAAGAAGGCAAAGAAACAAAGACCATGCAAGGTGAGAGAGAGAAAGAGAAAGAGATTCAGTCGGAGGGGCCAGAAAGGCAGGGAGAAAAACATAATCACTGAGGGGAAAAGAAGAAAGACATGGAGATGCAGGAACTGCAGAAGAGGTGAGACCACAGAATGCAATTCAGAGATTCTAATCCAACCCTTTCACGGCGTCACTAAGGAGATCCATTTCCCCTCGCTCACCCTGAACTAAGTCCTAGAGCCAGTCCCCCAAACAAGAATGTCTAATGCTTTCTGTGAAAAGCATTTAGTTTCTTGCAACCAACGATGCTCAATACATATTTACGGAGTAAGTAAGTGAGAGATGAATTAGTCAGGGGACATCAGCCACGTCAAATGAGCCACGTTTACAATGAGCCTTAGTCTGGGGAAGAGAACCCACACCGAGCAGAGAGGAGAAGCCACGGCCTCCTTTTCTGCCTCGTTTCCTCTTGGAAGGCGGCTGCACACAGAGACACAGAACCCTGCTCCCCCTTCTTGCCCGTCTTCCCTGGGTGGATACATCTGCCTGGTTCTTAAGTTCGGGCTCATTTACCTCTCGTACTAAGCCGCATCCTCCCACCCAACCTTTCTCAGCAGCGAAGACAATCTCTAGGTCTCCTCTGAGGATGTTTTTGTTGCTGTTTTAATTCTTCACTGGCTCGGAATTTGACAGAAGCAAGAACATCGCTACTCAACAGACACCTGAAGAACGAAGATCTGCAGCAACAAATGGAAGCGAGACAAGGAAGAGAGAGGAGGTCGTGCAAATCCCAGAAGCTCTTGCTCCTGAGAAGAATTTTTGTATTTTACAAGCTGCCTGGGTTCTCTCTCCAGCAAGTCAGCCGGTGTGTTTCCATTTAACTTTCCCCGGTCTGAGGGGAGTTTCCTGCAATAGAAACGAAACAGTCCTAAAACAGTGAGTTGCTTTTTCCTCTCTTTTTAAAAAAAAATATACATTTTATTGATTTTTTACAGAGAAGAAGGGAGAGGGATCGAGAGTTACAAACATCAATGAGAGAGAAACATTGATCAGCTGCCTCCTGCACGCCCCCTACTGGGGATGCGCCCACACCAAGTCATGTGTCCCCAACCAGAATCAAACCTGGGACCCTCTAGTCCACAGGCCGACGCTCTATCCACTGAGCCAAACCGGTTTTGGCTGCTTTTTCCTCTTGAAGTCATGTGTGCTACAGTTCCAGATGGGGCAGGTAACGGGGATACAGCTAGCCTTCCGAGGGAGGACTCAGCAAACCGGGCTTTGAGGGGCAAAGGGGAAGCAATACAGTGGTACCTCGAGATACGAGTGCCCTAACATACGAGATTTTTGAGATACGAGCCGTCGAGGGAGCGATTTTTGCTTTGAAATATGAGCAACATTTGAGATAGGAGTAATCTCACGGATGGGTCGGTTGCATACGACCCATCAGTTTACCGTGACTCGAGCGTCTCATAGTTTCCCACGCCTCAAGGTTACGGAACGAATTAAACTCGTATCTCGAGGTGCCACTGTACAGTTCTCGGTCTTTGCCCCAGTAATCTCTTGTCTTTGTCGGCATCCATGAAACCGGCGGGCTGACCTTTCCACTCTTACTTACACAGGGTGGGGTCTCAGAGCCTTTGCCGTCACTGACAACGGGGCTTACAGGCTCACCAGAGACTAAGAGGAAAGTGGAGACGTTTAATTAAATTTCCAGAAATGTCCTTGTTATTAATAGCTATTTCAGATACCTCTACTTCTGTCCCCAAATCCCCTTTCCGTGGTAATTGTAAGAAAGGTTCTTCTGTGCTGAGCTGGGGACGGTGCAGGGATGGTCTGTGACGGATTCGGAAGGATGCTGGTCTTTGTGTCTTCGATCCCAGCACGGTTTCAGTGTTTAATGCTGAGCAGCTACTAGATGCTAGACATGGTGTGCACGGCTTTTATACACATGATACCGTTTCATTGTCACAGCATTATTGTGTTCTGGACTTGCAGATTGGGGTGTTGTGGGAAGACGATGAAGCTGAGGGAGGCTGAACGGAGCGGAGGCCCCTGTTTCCAAAGCTCCCCCTGTTTCCACTATGCTCATGGCTTCCATGTGGAGCCGCATGATTCACCGGACTCACACATGGGGTATCATGGGACCAGGGCAAACCCAAAGGGGGAGGGGCTCTATATCTTCTCTTTTATCCCCTGAGATTTTGCTTCTGAAGACCAATTTGTGAACTCTAGCGCTCTCACCAAATGAGGGCACAGCTTCTAGAGTAAATTCTGCGACTCAGAGGACTAAGACAGCTGATTAGGGAAACAGAGAAAACAGTGACCCCCTCATTCCTGCATTCATTCCCCCCATAAACATTATGAAGTCCCCGTGGTGGGCTGTGGGAGCGCTAGAAAAATAGAACAAAGGTTGTAAACTGGCAAGCCACATATTGTATTTGTTTTCCTCATCTAAAGAATGTGTTGTTTTTTTAAAATATATTTTATTGCTTTTTTACAGAGAAGAAGGGAGAGGAATAGAGAGTCAGAAACATCAATGAGAGAGAGACATGATCAGCTGCCTCCTGCACATTCCCCACTAGGAATGTGACCGCAACCAAAGCACATGTCTTTGATCAGAATCAAACCTGGGACTCTTCAGTCTGCAGGCCGATGCTCTATCCACTGAGCCACACTGGTTTCGGCAAGAATTTTTTTGTTTGTTTGTTTTTTAATGCAGGACAGTCTTTAAAAGCACAGTGATTATACATGAAAACTTCTTTTGAAGAGTTATAAGTGCTGGCAGTACTGGTCACGTGGTAGCAATTGGCCACTCGGAGCATAGCTGCTCTATCCACTCTCAATTTTGTAGCGGTAGCCACCAACATTTTTTAAAACTATATTTTTATTGATTTTAGAGAGGAAGGTATAGGGATATAAAGACAGAATCATTGATGACAGAGAAACATCAACCGGCTGCCTCCACACACCTCCTACCGGGGATCAAGCCTGAAACCCAGGCGTGCGCTCTGACTGGGAATCGAACCAGTGACCTCTCAGTTCATGGGTTGATGCTCAACCACTGAGCCACGCTGACCGGCGCCGCCACGTTTTATGGCTCCCCGGCACTTAGGTCGAGTGTCAGCTGCCATTTATCATCCTACATAGGTGGGTGATTCGATCAAAGAACACTGTTTCCAGATACCCACGTCTTGAGGAAAAGTGAGAAAATGAAAGATGATAGGAGGACCCCATGGTTTGTAAGAAACTTACACAATTTACTTGGTTACGTAAGGTACCAGCCTGGCCCAGCATTTGAATTTCTGATGCGTAAACGAGAGGCAAAGATTCCTGCCCTCTGGGAACTGAGGATGGAGCAAAAGATGTAGTTTGACCCCAATATTTTTCTTTTCTGAGTTGCCTGTTTCTCAAATGCAACCAACAGGATGAAAGCCAGGCTCGCCGGCAGGAGGTCCATCATCTCTCGCACCTGCCCACTGTTCCAGCCCCTTCTCCCGCGGCGCTCCGTCTCAGGTTCCTGCTTTAGCAAAATTGAGCTGCTTAAGCCGCTCCCTCCGACTGTAACGCTTTCGCTCTTATTGAATGATGTTTCATCTCTGAAGACTAAACAGAGGTCTTGCCAGCTTGTGGAACATTCTGACTCTTCCTCTCTTAACTCTTTCGGGTTGGATTTTGAGGATCTCTCTTTCCCACTCCCCTGGGAGTTTCTCACTGGAAAAGAAATTCGTTATATGGGAAGGGAAGGTAGTCAAAGTTACTTGCTAGACAAAAAAATAAAATAAAAGTAAGTAGTTAGCCAAAACCGGTTTGGCTCAGTGGATAGAGTGTCGGCCTGCAGACCAAAAGATCCCAGGTTGGATTCTGGTCAAGGGCATGTACCTTGGTTGCGGGCACATCCCCAGTAGGGGGTGTGCAGGAGGCGGCTGATCGATGTCTCTCTCTCATCAATGTTTCTAACTCTATCCCTCTCCCTTCCTCTCTGTAAAAAAATCAATAAAATATATATTTTTAAAAAAATAAGTAGTTAAGTCAATCTGTTCAGCATTCAGGAAAAGATGAAGTGAAATAGTCAACCTGGAAAGGGAGAAATGAAACAAGGGGAGAAAAAGGCAGAGCTGTGGAATAGTTTACATTCTTTCAAGCATAGAGGGAGCACAGTCAAGGTCACAGAGGGAGCATAGTCAAGGTCACAGAGGGATGAGGACAAGCAGCGGTAAGATTCCCCACTGCAATGTATTTTTGGGGTCATTTCACTCCCTACTGCTCTGACTATAAGAGGTCCAGCCGAGGTGAGAAAAGCCAACCAGTCAACCAACCAACCAACCGACTAACCAACTAAGTAAACAAACACCTGCACATGAACTAACTAACTAACCAACTAACAATGTGGTCATCCGTATTGTGGTGGAGGCAGGTCTGGAGAGAAGGCCGTCAGCTAAGATGGAGATTCCACCTGCCTGTCGGTTAAACACTGTGATGCCTGCATTCTGTTTGGGACTCTCTTCTCTCTCCACGGGGTGAGCTTCTCCTGGCTGCTGACTCCTCATCCACATCTCCAGCCACACCCATCCCCCAAGCACCAGATACAGTGGTACCTCGAGATATGAGTGCCCTAACATACAAGATTTTTGAGATACAAGTCCTTGAGCGAGCGATTTTTGCTTTGAAATACGAGCAACAGTTGAGATAGGAGTCATCGTGTGGATCGGCCGGCTGCACACGACCCACCAGTTTATCGCGACTTGAGCGTCTCATAGTTTCCCACGCCTCAAGGTTACGGAATGAATGAAACTCGTATCTCGAGGTACCACTGTATGTGGCCCCAATTGCTGATGTCACAGCTCCAGCCACTAAGCATGTGCGATCCTGAGCGTTGGGATTGTGCCTGAGATGCTGGAGGAATCACGTGGTCCGGAGCTGCCTTCCAGCTCTCCGCCTGACTGCTTCCGCACAGGCAGGTGACTAACAGCATCAGGATAAAACCTCATGTTCTGAAGCCAAATCACCAAGGTTCACAGCTCAGCGCTACCCATTTGTCATGATTGACCAGATTAAGCACTTACCAAGTGTCCATATAATCCCCTACTTAATCAATTTCCTAGCTGCTTTGTTAGAAATAAAACATCTGTGAGGGCAGGGATCATCATGTCTTGTTTACCAGTACATTCCCAAGGTCAAGTGTAGTATCTTTCACAAAGGAACCACTGAGATATACCTGGGCATTGATTGGAAAGACTGGATGAATAAATAACAAGTGGACATATCCTGGACAATTTAGATACTTGACCCTTTTGGGGGCCACACTAATAATATTATGGCTAGGTGCTTGAATCATTTCTAAGTTTCTATTAATAAACCTTAGGGCAGTGGTTCTCAACCTTCCTAATGCCGCGACCCTTTAATACAGTTCCCCATGTAGTGGTGACCCCCAACCATAAAATTATTTTCATTGCTGCTTCCTAACAGTAATTTTGCTACTGGTGTGAATCGTAATGTAAATATCTGTGTTTTCTGATGGTCTTAGGCGACCCCTGTGATGGGGTCGATGGACCCCCAAAGGGGTTGCGACCCACAGGTTGAGAACCACTGCCTTAGGGGGTGGGCTTTATTATTATTATCCCCATTTTACAGATCAATAACCTGAGGCATGAAGAGGTTGAGCAGTTTGCTCAAGGTCACAGAGCTGGCTAAGCACCAGGCGCAGGGTTGAGACTCAGCGACATGGTGACACCAGAGTCCCTGGGATAGATCACCGACTGTGCCGCCCAAGTTATGGACCGGCGGGCACGTGCCCAGGTTGTGGACGTGGCTACCAGGACACTTCGGTCCAGAGCTTTTGTCTTGACAGGCCGTTGACTTTCTGGAGTTATTTTTTTTTCCCCCCAATTGTTCTCGTTTTTATTCTTTACATTCCAAATAGGATTCAGCCACCGGGCAACTGGGGATCATTTTTCAACGCCTCGCCTTTCCTTCTGTTTGCAGGGAAGGAGAGTTAAAAAGAGAGCCAGCAGTCTGGAAAACGAAACATCCTGCCTCTGCCTCTGAACACGACCAGGCCAAGCTGTAACTCCAATCATTCGTTATTCTGCTTGGTCGTAAATCCCTCCAAACGGAGCTGGCGTTAAAATTAATGGGAGAGCAGGGTCTGGTCATAAACCACAGTGAACTAAACAATCAGACCGCTGATAAAAACCTCTCTCCCTTTCTTTCTGACACTGATTTAAGGGGAGATGATTTATGACAACTCCAAGGCCCCGCTCAGCATGCCCCCAGCCAGCAGGCTCCTCGGCTCCGGTACATTAAGAGGGGTGTGCCCTCCTCCTTCGTGGCATCGGTGTGACGTTGCATCTCTGTGGGCCAGAGTGTCAGGGACAGATCTCAGGCTTGGGAGGCCACAGGCCCCGGCTCTCCCTGCTTCTACCACTCGCTTTCTGTGTTAGCATCGCCGAGAAATGTTATCACCTGCAGCTTTGGTTTTCTTGCTCATAAAACTAGAGCTATAATGCCTCATTTCTGGGCACTCAGGAGCCCGAACTTAAAATGCTCATTTTAATGTTCCCTCAGTCAATGGCTCTAGCCCAGTGGTTCTCAACCTTCCTAATGCCGTGACCCTTTCATACAGCTCCCCGTGTTGTGGTGACCCCCAACCATACAATTATTTTCCTTGCTACTTCATAACTGTAATTTTGCTGCTGTTAATGATCTGTAATGTAAATATCTGATTCACAGGATGTCTTAGGCGACCCTTCTGAAAAGATCGTTCGACCCCCAAAGGGGTCGCGACGCACAGGTTGAGAACCGCTGCTCTAGCCCTACCATTTCCATACCTCCTGGACGCCAGGCTAATCCATGTTCTGTCGCACCTCTGGCCCACAGCGCCCCTAGGCCTGATGAAGTGACTTGGCCAAAATCACTAAGTGAGATGATGAGACTTCGAGGAAGTATCAGCATCCTAGGGCTGCTGTGACAAAGACCACCCACCAGAGCGCTCAAAACAACAGACATTTAATCTCTGCCGGTTCAGAGGTCAGAGGTCGCAAACCGAGGTGGCGAGAAGGCTATGTTTTCTCTGACGTTCCCAGGGGAAGAGCCTTTTCTCCTCTCTTCCTCACTTCTGGTGGTTGTGGGCATTCTTTGGGGTGCATCGGCTTGTAGATACATCATTCCAATCTCTGCTCCGTTGTCACCTGGCTGTGTCCCTGTGTATTTTCTCTGGATCCAAATTTCTTTCTCTTATCAGTCATAGGGATAGAGCTCATCCTCATCCCATATGCCCTCGTTTTAATTTGTATGTCTGCAAAAACCCTTTGTCTTTCCACACAAGGTCACATTCACCAAGGTCAGGGGGTCAGACTTGAGTATGTCGTTCTGAGTGGCACAATGTAACCCACCATCCATGGGCTGTACCAGCACTCCTGGTCCAATCTTTGTGTCAGGCCAGGGGGTTGGGAAAGATGATACAGACACCTAAAACCAAGGTGTTAGGAGCTATTTGGGGCTAAAGGGCAATCACAATGAATAAAATACCTTATATGTACATGCTGCTTCTGATGGGGGTTTTGCGGCATTTATTTGACTTTCACCTAAACGTAAGGAGGTCGGTAAGGCAGGAACTGTATATGCGTTTTACAGAGGAAGAAGTTTGGATGCCCAGGTTCATCAGAGACATCCCCCAGGCACATTTACGGGTGGAGCTGAATGTGGGGAGAGTGGGGGATGAGCGGAGAGATGAGAGCTGAAGGAAAAATCTGTAATAATTACAGTGTAATATGCAAATCGACTCAACAGCCAAAGAGCAGAACCACCATCTGGACTACATGCCATGACACGCACTGGCGTCAGGCCAGCCAAGGTGGATGAAATGTGATTGTTGGGGGGACCCACCGTCGCCTCATGATTGCCCTGCGGAGGGAGGCCCAGGCCACTGTCTGTGGTGATCGATGGGGAGGCGAGGGGCAGAGGGGGTACCGGGGGGTGTGGCAGCAGAAGCGGGCAGTCCCAGACCAAGGTGGGGAGGGCAGGGGGCGGGGCCTCTAGTTATAAAATAACATGAGAGGGCCCTTGCCCGGACTAATAATAAGAGTGTGGCGAGACCAGAAAAATCTGATTGCCCCAATTCTCCAGACGCCAGCATCAACCCTCCAACTCAACCCCACACCATCTGCGATCCAGAGTGACTTATCTAAAGTCAACCAACTCATCAGGGGCAAAACCAGCTATTTCCCTAAACGTTTATTTTCTCACTCAGAATCTCCCATTCCAACATTCTCTTTTATGAAATGCCATCTTCAGGTAAGCCGCTTGTTTTGGTTCTAGGAATCCTCACTTTGTAGCCACCCCCCAAAAGCAAGCCATCTGCTCGGGATGCAGCTGGAATCTTCTTAATCAGCGAGGCAGCTCCCTGGGGCTGAGTAACTGTCCTCCAACCCGGTGAGGTCAAGGGCAGAGCTGCTGCAACTCTACGTTGCTTGCCGAGAGCTGGGAGGTTCCGGAGGCAGGCCTGTGTGGCCGAGAGACCCTGGTCCCCAGCCACAGCCACCGGCATCTCCTGCGCACAGAGGCCTGTGCGGCAAAGATGAGATTCGCTCAAGAAGAGGGACTTGCTTGCCAAGTTGGCCTCAGGCAGGTGTCTTGCAATATGGCTGGGAAACGGCTCCTAATATTGACATTAACTTTCTGCAGCTGAAATGGGTTTGGCTCAGTGGATGGAGCGTCGGCCTGCGGACTGAAAGGTCCCAGGTTTGATTCCGGTCAAGGGCATGTACCTTGGTTGTGGGCACATCCCCAGTAGGGGGTGTGCAGGAGGCAGCTGATTGATGTTTCTCTAATGGATGTTTCTAACTCTCTATCTCTCTCCCTTCCTCTCTGTAAAAAATCAATAAAATATATTTTAAAAAAGAAAAACTTTCTGCAACTGAGAAAGAGAGCTCGCATTGCCTCCGTGGTTTCCGCTTTCTTTCCGAGTCTGGAATTTGAATATGTGATAAGCAGAGGGTGCTTACATGAATACCCCTCCTCCGCCAGTAAAGACGTTGGTGCTGAACGTCTACAGAGCTCCCCCCGCAGACAGCACTTCCTCCGCCACAGCGAGGTCCTGGGAGGCTCCGCCGGGAGAGGGCGATTGGAAGCTTCTGTCTGTTTCCCTCCAGCCCGCCTGCCATGCACGTCTTCCTTTGGTCCGTTCGCTTTGTGTCCTGTCCCTGCAGTAAATCTTAGTCACGACTCCAGCGATCTGCTGAGTCTTGGGCGTTCTGGCCAGTCCCTGAAGCTGGGGGTGGTCTTGTGACCCCCAACGCAAGGCCCTTCTGTCCTCAGACCTTCCCTCCACAGTGCTCTGTCCTCTAGATTCTAGAAGACCTCTGGGGAAAGATTCTAGAAGACCTCTGGCTTAGACTGGAATTCCATCACTCCCGATGATAACCGACTACTGCCAGCTCGTTAGCTCGTCAGCTCGTCCCGTTAATGCTGCAGCCCGGCCTGGCTACGTGGCCGCGTGTCTTCTTACTTAGTGATCTCACGCAAGGGCTGTGGTTCTGGGCAAAGAGAAGCCGTTCTCTGCTTCTGGCTTTAGTTTATCTGAGAAAACAAACCTGAAGACATTTTGGTGAGCAAAATTATTTTATTTTTTTAAATATATTTTATTGATTTTTTTACAGAGAGAGAGGGAGAGGGATAGAGTTAGAAACATCGATGAGAGAGACATCGATCAGCCGCCTCCTGCACGCCCCCCACTGGGGTTGTGCTCGCAACCAAGATACATGCCCTTGACTGGAATCGAACCCGGGACCTTTCAGTCCACAGGCCAACACTCTATTCACTGAGCCAAACCGGTTTGGCAGCAAAATTATTTTAGATCCATATCCATATCCATATCCATATCCATATCTATGTCCCCTCTATTCAGTTCCTCACCATGTCTACATTTATTTTTTAATGTACATATTTTAATTAATTAATTAATTAATTAATTAATTAATTATTTTTATTGGTTTCAGAGAGGAAGGGAAAGGGAAAGAGACAGAAACATCAATGATGTGAAACAATAATTGATGGGCTGCTTCCTGCACGCCCCCTACTGGGGATCGAGCACAACAACCCAGGCACGTGCCCTGACCGGGAATCCAACTGTGATCTCCTCCTGGTTCATAGGTCAACACCCAACCACTGAACCACACCGGCTGGGCCCACCATCTCTACATTTATAAGCATCACCCACCCCAACAAACTAGCTCCATCATCAGCGTTTGATGGCCACCGTCCCCACCAGCACACCCACCTTCCTCTCAACCCCGTCACCGTCATCATAACCAATGAGGCCGTTGCCATTGTCACAGCCATTACCAACTCCACCTGTGCCACAAGCCCCACCGCCACCACTGCGCTGGGTCAGCACCCATTCAATGCCTTATTGTGACTGCTCAGTCATTCATTAGCAGGTAATCATTCAATCCACAGCCCTCCCCCCACCTTTACTAATGAACTTACCACTCTGCTAAGCATTGAAAATCAAGATAAACCAAAACAGCCCTTTAATTCTCGGGGAAAAAAATGGAATGCTTAACGGTGATCTGAACTGAGCAAATTTGTCTCTCTAAGAGCACCGACAAGCTGCTCTCCACTCGGAGGTGGAGGGATGGAAAAGTACTGGAGGACACAGAGGAAGGAATGAGCAGCTTTCCGAATAGAAATCAGGCCCAATCACCAGGCCAGTCCCCAGGCGTGGACATCAAAGGCGCTGGTCAGCAGTGTGTTGAAAATCTCCCAGTCGCTTGAAGAGAATTTAAACCAATCCCTCTTTTCTGCCTCCCACCCTATTTGGTTTTTATGAAAACATAGCTCATAAAAAATACTTTAACACTGTTTCTGTGAAGAGGTGGGTTAGCCAGCAGACTGGCAATGGCTGGGGTGAGACAATATCTGACTAAAAAATACCTGCCATGCCAAAACCGGTGTGGCTCAGTGGATAGAGCGTCGGCCTGCACACTGAAAGGTTCCAGGTTCGATTCCGGTCAAGGGCATGTACTTTGGTTTCGGGCACATCCCCAGTAGGGGGTGTGCAAGAGGCAGCTGATGGATGTTTCTCTCTCATCGATGTTTCTAACTCTCTATCCCTCTCCCTTCCTCTCTGTAGAAAATCAATAAAATATTAAAAAAATAAAATAAAAAATAAAAATACCTGCCAGGCAAATGAAATGCTGTGTTAGTTTCCTTCCTACCTGGACTTGGCCCCCTGGACAATCAGAGGCCGTTTGCTGTCCTGAGCTAGAGAACAGCACATCTGGCCTATAGGGCCCAGGACATTTTCATTCTCTCTCAGCGGCCACAGCAGGGGGGGATTCAGCCCAGAAAAGAAGAAATCAGAGCCTCTCATTTCACAAGCGGGGAAAGCAGGAGGCACGGGAGCCGAACCCAGCAGACCCGGGTCAAGCCCTCTGCCGCCCCGAGCTCTGCTTTCACCGGGATCACAGTGTTCTCAGCCGGCTTCCCCCGCCCTGGCCTCTCAAAACTCACCAAGGCTCTCCGGCTTCCCAAAATAGCGTAATCTTTTCGCTTTACTGTGTTTTTCCACAAAGGAACTTGGATAAAACTCCTCGGCTCCGGTCTCTGGAGCATTTGGGGACACTGGCAGGGCTTTCGCAAGGGCATTCTTTATTCACCGGGCTCCCCGGGGGACATCTAACTTGGGACCTGCTCCTCCCTTAGAGCATCCCTGTATCACTCTGTTTCTACCCTAGAGAGGGCATGGTCCAACCTGCCTCAGAACACATGTGTTTGCTCCTCCCTCTGCCTCTCCCTCTCCCTCTCCCTCTCCCTCTACCGGAAGTCTTTTGAGGTTAGAGATCTTGCTGTATTCATCTTTTCCCATCCCACAATCCCTGGCTCCTGGAGGTCATCCATACATTTATATGAGAGAGAATGAACCCATTAAACCGGCTGAGCAACACCACTCAATAGACTATTACCGCAGGATTGCAGATAATACAATGTTGGTTCCGATGGATTTTTGGTAATAACTCACTTTCATGTGTGGCTTAAATGGTGATGAGGCGATTCCCTCCGATAGTACTTTATTGTGAGCCTCATCCTCACATCCAACAGTCAGGCCCACAGAGCAGGTACCATTTCTGCCAGCCCACAGCTCAGGACACCCAGACTGGGATAGTTTGAGGTCACTGCAAGCCACACAATCAGGAAGTGGCGGGGCCTAGACCGGAAGCCAGTTTCCTCATTCTGAGGCCAGCGTCCCTTAGCATGGAGGGTCACCCTCTTGTTGGACACAGGGGGCACCAAGGCCGAGAGGTTAAGAGGCCTGGGCACGGCTGAGGGCTGAACGCGGGCTCCGGTGAGAGAGGCCTGCATTCACGGTCATTTGAGTCTGTAAGTAGGTTAAGTCATCTGAGCCCGAATTTCCTTCCCTATGAAGTAAGGATAATCGTATTCTGAATTTGTGGTGAAGATAAATGGGACGAGAGGAGAGTGCTGTGGCAGACAGTGGACTCAATTAAGTGCTGGCTATCCATCATGTTACTATTAGCTTTCGGAGAGCTGGGATCCAATTTTGAGACTCTTCAAAATAGTAATAATTTTTTAAATAATGTATCTGTTATGAAGCCAGCATTTTATATGCTTTATTATAACAGCCCGTCCACTGTACCTGGCAGGTAGATTGTGAAGCCAGCCATGCCCACTTTTCTTTTCTTTCCTTCTTTTTTAAAATATATGTATATTTTTATTGATTCCAGAGAGGAAGGGAGAGGGAGAGAGAGAGAAACATCGATGATGAGAGAGAATCCTTAATTGACTGCCTCCTGCACTCCCCCTACTGGGGATGGAGCCTGCAATCCAGGCATATGCCCTGACTGGGAACGGAACCATGACCTCCTGGTTCATAGGCTCAACCACGGAACCACACTGGCCAGGTGCGCCCACTTTTGTTGATGAAGAAATGGACCCTTTTCCATGAGCAAGAATGACCAGATTCTGAGCCATGTTTCCCTTTCCTGACTACAGTGGAGATGATGCAATCAGATTCTCTTTCTCAGGAGTTTACACTGGAAAATTCAGAGAGAATGAGCGGCTATGATTGGGGAAAGGGCAGATGGGACACGCACAGGCTAGTGGCAACCATAAATGGCACTGAGACTGGCCACTATGCCCTGGAGTGAAGAGCCAGGAGCTCCTACTCAGGGAGAGACCACAGCCTCCAGCCCCTGGTAGATTAGGGTGAATGAAGCTTCCATGGATTCTGAATGGATTCCCATTCTGGTCTCAGAGAGGCTTTGGGATCCAGTTATCCTGGTCTTCCTGTGGAAAGCTGCCTTCCTCTACCTCAGTGGTTCTCAACTTTCCTAAGGCCGCGACCCTGGCATACAGTTCCTCATGGGGTGGTGACCCCCAACCATGAAATTTTGCTACTGTGATGCATCGTGATGTAAATATCTGCATTTTCCGATGGTCTTAGGTGATCCCTGTGAAAGGGTCGTTTGAACCCCACAGGGGTCGAGAACCACAGGTTGAGAACCGCTGCTCTACCTGATTTTTCTACTCTTCTCTTTACACGAGGCAAACGGGAGACATCTTAGCTGCTTTTAGTGAAGAGGCAAACACAGGCAATCGCTATTATTTTCCCAGAGAAGAGAAGGAGATTTAGAGAGGTTGGTTATGTGCCTCAGACCATAAAACCGGCTGATGCTGAGCTGGGATTCAACCAAGGTTGTCCCAGTACCACGGTCTGTTCTCTCCCGATTGCACTGGAAACCCAACACTGGGTGAGTATCCCTGGATTACACCCAGTTTACCTTTTTTTAAACGAATTTTTTAAAGTGATATAAGCCATTTCCCACGAATCAGAAGGCATATGAGATCAGACGTGTATAGGCTCAGCTTTTATATAAGAGAAGTGAGCTTTGTGTTTTGACGATGTATTTGTCTGTTCAAATAGAGAAACTGAGAAAGCATCGTCAATTTTAGCACAGCGTGTTTGAAGGAATATCCAAGGCTGGTGGACCATAAACGTGTTTTGAAAGATGACTGGGACCTGACTCCTGCAGAAGTGATCCATCAGTAGATGGTTACACATAAAATCCTCTTTGACCGGGCAGGACAGCTTGTGGCCAATTTTCAGAGATTTTATCTCCTGGAGAAATTGCTTAATAATTTACATGGGAAGAATTTTCCTGTACCAACAAGATAAAGATGAAAAGAAAATCAGAGTTTAGTCACAGGGTAGTAATACGAGTAAAAGCATAGCGTTGTTGGAGGTAAATACAGGTGTCTTTTTACATTGGTTGAACATGATAAACTGGGGGGGAGGGGCGGCATTTTCACTGCGGTTAAGAGAGAAAGTTTGGAATAAGAATCCTTAATATGGAGTCTCGTCTTTGCCACTTAACTGCATGACCTAAGGACAATTATTTAACTTCTCTAAGCCTCAGGTTCCTCATAAATGGGAATAAAAATAGTAAATACCTTCCAGGTGAGGAAAATAAATTACTTAACTTAGCCTCATGCTTAGTACAGAGTGCTACAGGTGCTATATAGTGATCTCTACTGATATTGTGTTGTTTTTGGTGTTTTTTTTAATCTATTTTATTGATTTTTTTTTTACAGAGAGGAAGGGAGAGGGATAGAGAGTTAGAAACATCGATGAGAGAGAGACATCGATCAGCCATCTCCTGCACGCCCGCACTGGGGATGTGCCCACAACCAAGATACATGCCCTTGACCGGAATCGAACCTGGGACCTTTCAGTATGTAGGCCAACACTCTATCCACTGAGCCAAATCGGCTTCGGCTGTCTTTGGTGTTTTTATTATTTCTTTATAAATACAAATCTCTAAAAACTTCACCCAAGAAAGCCTTTGTGGAAATTTCTCAATATCTATGCTTCTCTTATCTCTCTCTCTCTCCCCTCTTTCTCTCTGTGTTTGCTCTTCATCCTTTCTTTTTCTCCCCCTTGTTTCTATGTCCTGTTCAACTGGATCAAATTTCCTGAAAGTCATTTACTTCCGTGTGTGAAAATGGTCAGGACCACGGTCAGCAGCACTCTGCTCTGGACTTCGCTTTCCATTCTATGGCCAATTCCTGAATTAGCTCGAGGTCTCCATGATCTGGCAGTAGGGAGGCAATATTGCCTCCAAGAAGTGAACTGGGAAATTAATACGCAATTAACAAGAGAAATCATATCCAAAATCATTAAACAGGGCCAAAAGATCTTGACCCTAATTTAATTAAAAGCGTTTTAACCTAACACCCAAGAGACACTAAGTTACACACCTGAAACTTTTACTGTTTAACAATCATCTCTCCATTTCCTCTGCCCCAGCCCCTGGAAAACACCATTCTACCCCTCTTCTTTGAGTTTGACTGTTTGAAGAAGAGAGAGAACAACAATGAGTTTCAAAAACAAAGTTCTTCAGCTACTCCAGGCACAGAAAACGGAGAATATGGGAGTAAGGTACAGGCATTGTCCACCCAAACCCTGATCAGAGAATGGGGAGACTTGGTCTTGGGATTATTTCTGCTTATATAAGGGTATGGGATATCTGTGAAGAAGAAGAAGTGGACATATTATCGAATAATGCCATGAAACATTCAACTATTTAGAGAAGTTCCTTGATATGAGTCTTTGTTCCCCAGGCAAAGTTGTGTGATTTTGTAGCTGGCTTATGGAAAGAAAATGTATCATCTTCTAAGTATGTGTGATTTCCATAGTTAGTAGGTTAATATGTTTATATAATGACTATAGAGTTTGAGGAAAGAAGCACACATTCTCCATTGAAAGTGATGTGCGAGGGGCCATTCACTTACAACCTGTGGTTTATGGGATTGCCTAGTCCAGCTACAGGAGACCTAGACATACAGTGGTGCCTCGAGATATGAGTGCCCTAACATACGAGATTTTTGAGATAAGAGCAGTCGAGCGAGCGATTTTTGCTTTGAAATCAGAGCAACATTTGAGATAGGAGTCATCGTGCGGATCGGCCGGCTGCACATGACCCACCAGTTTACCGAGACTCGAGTGTCTTATAGTTTCCCACACCTCAAGGTTACGGAACGAATTAAACTCATATCTCGAGGTACCACTGTATATGGTTGTCATTGGTTCAAAGCATGCACCACATTTGGAGACCACTTTAAACCACACACGGTGTTATTCTTAGGAGGGTGAGACAATCTCAAATGCTAATCTCTTCTGGAACACCTTCACAGACACACCCAGAAAGAATGTTTATCCATCTTCTGGGCATCCCTTTGCCCAGTCAAGTTGACACATAAAGCTAACCATCCACTCTCCACAGAAAAGAAAATTAAACTACAAACAGAAAATGGGGTACAGGGCTTTCAAATGAGCCTTTTAAAATACACATTTATCTATTCTTTTTATTGAATGTACTGGGGTGATATTGATTAATAAAATTATATAGGTTTCAAGTATACAATTCTATAATACATCATCTATATATTCTACCAGAGGCCCGGTGCATGAAAATTTGTGTACTCAGGGGGTCCCTCAGTCCACCCTGCACCCTCTGCAGTTTGGAGACCCTCAGGGGATAGCCACCTGCCAGCTTAGGCCCCCTCCCTCGGGTATCAGGCCTAAGCTAGCAGTCAGACATCCCTCTGGCAGCTGAGGAGCCCTCAGGGGAATATCCAACTGATGGCTTAAGCCTGTTCCCCACAGGGAGCAGGCCTAAGCTGCAGTTAGACACCCTTAGTGGTGCCCAGGAGGCAGGAGAGACTCCCACCACCGCCTCTGTGCTCGAAGCCATCAGCTTGGCTTGTGGCTGAGTGGAGCTCCCCCTGTGGGAATGCACTGACCACCAGGGAGCAGCTCCTGTATTGAGTCTCTGCCCCCTGGTGGTGGCAACTGGTCATTCTGCTGTTAGGGTCAATTTGCATATTAGCCTTTTATTATATAGGATGGTATGTTTACCACCCAAGTCAAGTCTCCTTCCATCACTGTGTATCTTCCCGTTTACCCTCTCTTACCTCCCTGACTTTCCTTCTGGTAATTGTCATGCCGTTGTCTGTGACTATGAGTATTTTCTGCTGAGTCCCTTCACCAGCCCCCTAACCCCCTTCCCTCTGTCAGTCTGTTCTCTCTCTATGAGTCTGTTTCTATTTTGTTTGTTTGCTTCGTAGTTAATCTGTTTCTGTTCCCATCACCCTTGAAGAGCCTACCTCTTATATTCTTGGGACAGTACAGAAATCTATGTAGTCTGTGTATGTGGTCGATAAACTCAGGTCCCCATCAATGCCCTTGCTCTTGTCATGTCCACCCCTGTTGTGGTCATGAATACTTCTGCGGTGGGGCCTGATTTCCTGGTGCTTCCTTGATTTTCCTGGATCTAATTCACAAGGCACCTATCAGGTGGTCTCATAAAAAGCTTTCAGTCAACAGCCAGGAGTCCGTCCTCAAACGGTCATCAAATAATTTGTTGACCGAAACGTTGAGGGCTGTGGGAGTCTCATTGTATCACCAGAAATGAACCAGGAAGTGTGAACATTTGCAGGAAGTGACACTCATGTTACCCCTGCTGTCTTCTGCTTCAAGGAGATAAGGTTGCTCAGGGTGTGAGAGTGACTGATGGGCCAGGAACTCACACCCAGGTGTCCTGAGTTCCCTTTTCATGCTTATAGAACATCTGCATTTGAAAAGCCTGCAGAAGGCATGGCCAGAGGCGCTGTGTATTTCTGGAGTGGAAGAAAGAAGCTTCTGTCTGGCAGGATGAGGGAAGATTCTCCCAGCAGCTGAGTGAGCCGATGCTACCTGAGAGGGTTTGGCCTTTGGTCAGCTGTCAGTTCGGTGAAAGCTCTTGGGTCCCCAGCGGGTCATGTCAGAGAGATGTCAGCCTTCCTCTGAAACGGTGGCGCTGCCAGCCCTCCCCGGTCTGCTCAGAATGCCACAAATCCCTGTTTGGCAAAGGCAAGTGCATTACCGTGCTTTGGTGAGGGTGGAATTAGTGTGGGAGGTGGGAAATTGCTGCCTTATTATTTTGATGACAGTCTGGAGGGTGAATTAGAAAATATATGACTTCAGATACTTTGATCTGTGTGCAATTTTAGATGTCTTAGTACATCTCTAATATTTTGATCCAAATGACATTTTTATTTGGACTCATTTGACTCTGTGTGGAGGGAGGGGGTAGCGACAAGCTGGTACTCTGCATGGCAATGTCTTCTGTCGGCCCTTCACCGGGACATCAGATGCACGAGGAGCCCCTTGTCCTGGGAGATTCCGTCCGGTCCTTTGCTCAGGAACAGGGAGAGACCTCAAGCCAGTCCCTTCCCCCCTCTACCTCTGACTCCCACACGAGGAATCTGACTCTTGCCTCTTGTTCCACTGGGAGCACTCTGCTGTTTTTAGGTAAAGAGAGAGCGGTGCCTGAAGATTCACTATGTTATCTTAGTATTCAAAGAAAATACAACCTGGAATTTGAATGTAATTTATGTCTACAGACAGATCCAGCAAGCTCTGTTTAGGATGCCTTCTGGCCCCGCCCTCCCCATTTAAGCCCTCTTGAAGCATCTTATTGGTGTTGAATTTTTATGTCCTGGATTCTTAGGGACAGTGAGACTGTTTTCAGTCCTTTTCAGCCCTATGTATTTCCTTGGGAGTCAGCTCTGCCTCATCTAGCAGATCTTGAGGGGAGTGTTTGTTTTTTAATATATTTTATTGATTTTGTACAGAGAGGGATAGAGAGTTAGAAACATCGATATGAGAGAGACATCAATCAGCCGCCTCCTGCACGCCCCCTACTGAAGATGTGCCCGCAACCAAGGTACATGCCCTTGACCAGAATCGAACTTGGGACCTTTCAGTCAGCAGGCCGAGGCTCTATCCACTGAGCCAAACCGGTCTCGGCGATGGGGGTGTGTTTGATGAGAGAGGGCTGAGCTCTGCCAAGGAAAGCAGGAGGAGGGCGCAGAGTGGATTCAGGAGAAGGTCCCCGAGGAGGCGGGAAGGAGTTTCTGAACAGGTTTAATTCCCGGGCTTTGCTTGGAGCCTCGCCACCTCCTTCTCTCAGGTGACATTCACTCTGTCCCCAGGGCCGAGTCCCCGTCCTCCCCTAGGATGCTTTGTTCTAACCAGGCCCCATTTCAGCTCCTCCCACCTGGAGATCCTGGAGGCCACAGCACAGACCATCCTCTGCCTGCAGCTTAGCCGTCCCTCAGAGTCTGCGCACACCATTCCGCAGACGCTGACAGCTGCATCTCACATTTAAATGGGATTCTGGCACATGCAACACATATCTACTAGGCTATGTGTCCATAATCTCAAGGAATCTTCACAATACTTCTAAGTCTGTTCTTACCACCTTTCACAGAGGCAGTAACTGACACTCTGGCTTAGCTCAGAGTCCCACAGCTGGCAAGTAGCAGGACTTGAACTTGGTCTTGCTCTTCCCTAAAGCAGGTATCTCCTTGTGCTCTGCCATGTGGGGTAGACTTCCCATCACCACTGAACTAACGGGGAAGGTGGATAGAACTCTTCTCTCCAATGTCCCCTACTTCTATTGAATGAGTAGACACTTCTCCCAACACTTCCGCCTTTTCAGGAAAGTGCTAGCAGGGGCTACTCTTAGTCCTCTCAACCCTTCTTAAAGGACAGAAGGCTCTTAAAGCATGTCCATAACGTATTTGTTTGGGGTCTGGGAGAGTTGTACTGAGGGGGGAAAGCCAGTAGATTTCCTGGACACAGTGACAGATGGGGGTCTTGGCCAGGGGCTACTCCATATCATGATATGCCGTCTCCTATTCATTTTGTCTGCAGAAATAGCACCGGGCAACTTGCTAAGAATCAGAAGCTCCTGGACTAAATAAACCAAGGGTTTTCTTATTGATTGCGAAGGGGACGGTGTATGATAAGCCATAAAGCGACATTAATGCTGGCAGGTGCCTGTCCTTTCCCAAGGAACCATCTTTCTGCATCTCAATGCCTTCCTCCACACGATAGACGCGTTCATTCTTATCTTTACAGACTGCGCCAAGCTTTGGGTGAAGACAGATGGGAATATGTATGAGAAGGAGTCCACTCTCCTCAGGAAGGAAGCCAGCTTTGGGCTCCAGCATATTTCTGCTATTACATTTCTTCAAAAATGAAAACTGGATTAGGAAGGCCGCAAAGGCATGGTATCGCTCTGAGCTGTGAGAAGATTCCAGCTGAATGAACTTATCCAATGCTTTCTCCAAATGAGCAGGATTAAGCTTTTTTTTTTTTTTTTTAAATCAATCTGGATGGTTTCTTTGACCGGCACAATTTTAAAAACCTCACTGTGATTCCCTGTGACTCTCAAAACTTGGGCTGAGCACAGCGTGATGGTGAGGCAGACAGGATTGACATCTTGCATAAGATGCCATGTGACGGGTGTCTAAGGCATGAAGGACACAGGGCGGAGGTGATTTGGTTGGCACTGGATGCCTATGGCAGGAAGGTCGAGAGTTTGCCTTCTTCAGCCAACCACCACCTTCTAGAAAATAAGAAAATCCGCCAAAACCGGTTTGGCTCAGTGGATAGAGCGTCGGTCTGCGGACTGAAAGGTCCCGGGTTCGATTCCGGTCAAGGGCATGTACCTTGGTTGCAGGCACATCCCCAGTAGGGGGCGTGCAAGAGGCAGCTGATCGATGTCTCTCTCATCGATGTTTCTAACTAACTCTGTTCCTCTCCCTTCATCTCTGTAAAAATCAATAAAATATATTAAAAAAAAAAGAAAATTCTAAGCTGGAGACTTGCTTGCACTACACATACATAAACATGACTTCAGATCTACTTTCCTTGTTCCTTTTCCAGGTGGCTGCCGGGAAACAGCATGGACACTTCATCAGCAGAATGTCAGCTCCTCCTGGACCAGGGAGTTGAACTTGCGTACAGATCGTTTCACCCCTCACGCCAGGCTCTGCATTTGTGAAAGGGAGGCATTAACGCCATCTCCCCTAGGGTCTCAGAGTGTGGCAGACACTCTGAAGCGACTTCTTAATATTTACTCTCTTTTTCTAGCTGAGGAATGTGCTCATTTGTTCAGAGCAGCAAATGCCCACCTGAATACTACACATTCTCAGCCTCCCACCTGCTAGGGTTGGCCCGTAGGAGCTAGATGGGGTTCTACCGTGGGTCTCTGGAGTAGCCTTTGATTTCCAGAGAAAAGGGGAGAGCAAGGTCTGGTGCCTCTTTCCCCACTTGGTTCCCCTTTGAAGGCGGAAGTGATGCCTGGAGCAGCGGCAGCTGTCTTGCAAGCATGCGAACAAAGCTCAGGACGGCAGAGCAGAGCGCCCTGTTAGTGGGCTTCCTAGTTCGCATGGACCTGGATGTAGTTCTGACCCATCAACAAAGCAAACAACACAACCCTCATAATGGTGTAACATGACGCTGTGGTATAACGCCAGAGCATGGGGCACTGGAAAAATTCATGGTTACTTCCGCCTCCTTGTGTTACCCAGGGAGCCTTTGAGCGAGGTAGAATTAATTAACATTTCTTTCAGAAATTAGCTTCACAAATATTAAATGTCAGCGATGTGCTAAACATGTGTGAAACTCTGGAAAGGCAGAGATACCCGAGACTGAGCCTGGCCACTGAGGTATTTAGAATTTCAATGGGAAGAAAATTAATTACCACTCAGGGTAATTAGCACTACTGTGGGAAAATACATATGACCCTTTAGGAGCATGAAGGGGAAAACGGAGCGTCAATCTGCAGAACAGACACAGGAGAGAAAGATACATCTTCCACGGCAGGAGAGTGGCCACCGGCATGTGACCATCGGAGGGTCCACCTACAGAGGTCGCTATAGCATCTGTGTCATGACATCGAGTTGCACAGGAACTTGAATGGAGCTGCCTGAATTATAACAATCCTATATAATACAACCTTAATATGCAAATCGACTGAATGGTGGAACAACTGGTCGCTATGGCACGCATTGACCACCAGGGGACAGATGCTCCACAGGGGGAGCGCCACTCAGCCAGAAGCCAGGCTCACGGTTGGCGAGCACAGTGGCGGTAGCAGGAGCCTCTCCTGCCTCTGTTGCTGGAGGGCAGTAAGGAGCGAGGGGCCCTGGACTGCGAGAGCCCTGAACTGTGAGAGAGATGGTTGCCTGCTGCTTTAGGCTGGGCCTAAGCCAGCAGGCAGACATCCCCCCAAGGGGTCCGAACTGCAAGAGGGCACAGGCCAGGCTGAGGGACCTTCCCACCCCCTGCTCACTGTGCACAAATTTCATTCATCGGGCCACTAGTAAAATAATAACAGTTAACATTTATAGGTCATTTCATTGGTGTCTGGTTTACCTCATTTAATACAAGAACCATCTGTGCTAGGAATTATAATTACTTTCCATTTTACAGGTGAGGAAACTGAGAGTCAGTGAGGGTAAGTGATTTGCCCAAAGCTTCCTAAGTGGTCTAAAAGGTGGAACCAGGATTGGAGCCTTGTAGATAGGACTCTACCTTGGATGTGGTATCATGAAGTCCATCCTATTAAAAATCTTGGCAGTGTCTATGGCATTGGGTCCCATTGCTCCCAAGATACGCTATGATTTAACTTGTAATATGACTCTCATGGTGAGGGGCTGATTTCTGGTCTGGCATCAGCAACCCCTACCTTTCTGTGGAAGTTACATTAAGTGGATGCCAAGAACCTATTTTCATTTCCATTTCCTTGCCTTGTCCTGTTCTTGCCTGTTTGCTTTTATGTCTCCACAGGACTAGTCACTTCACGGAGACCTGGAGTCCCAGGGACGTGAGGGCTGGGAGCCCTCAGAGGAGGATGAGAGAGAAGGCTTCCGGAGTTTGGTGGTGGTGGTTTGGGGGACGGGTTGACTCACAGAAGACTTCGGGAAGAGATGGCATTTGAGCTTCATTTAATTGGATTGGTTCATATTAATATGGCTTTGGGCTAGGCACCAAGTCCAGCCTGGTGATTTAAGGTCGGCTTTGAAGAGCTATTTCCAGATTCGTGTGGGGTGGGCTGGCTGAGTCTGAAGAATGAATCATACCGGAAAGGCTTTGTAAAACTGAGGCGTTGTAAGGTGGGGTGGGGGGGTGAGGGCGGAAGATGCAACATTCTTGAACGACCATCAAATCTGCATGTTCTCATGGACAGTGCTCTCTGTATAATGAGTTTCCCTCCAGGTGCGTACCTAGCCCTTTATTGTAGGTAAAACCTCGCATGTGCAGTATGTAGCTGAATGTAAGAAGTACATGAATTAGACAGGGAATGTATATCTGTTGCATCGTTAAGGAAACTGAGGCTCATGTACATTATGTATCTGAATGTAAGAAGTACATGAATTAGACAGGGAACATATATCTGTGGCATCATTAAGGAACCTGAGGCTCAGAGAGGTCAAACAACTTGCCCATGGCCACCCAGCTAGGAAACGGTCTGAGATGGAGTTTGTGAACTTTCCAGGACACGCTGGTGCCTTCCTGACCAGAGCACAGGAACCCGGACGCAGCCACGTCTCTTGGAGCAGAGGGCCACGAACTCCCTTCGCCCCTCAGGCCCCCTACATTGGGCATCTGGGAGGAAGCCAGAAGAAAGGGGGTGGGGAGCCAGCTGAGTCACACACAAGAGCCAAAGGAGCCGGTGAGCGAGGGCACGGGGGGCCCCCAGGGGTTCGGGTCAGAGAGGTGAGGACACTTGCAAGGAAAGCCCAAGGACACCACAGCCCAGGTGTGGACCTGTCCTCCAGCAGCATCCTCCTCTGTGGGCACAGGCTTTGGTAGCGCGCTCATCGGCATCATGGGTGGAAGGCCAGGCGTGTGGCAGGCACCGGGGAGCGCAGAGTGAACAAGACAAGCTGGCTGACCGGGAGGAGCCTGCGGTCTAGTCTGGACACAGACAGTTAACCAGGGACCTACAGTCCGATGCTGGAGGAGGCCGTGCAGGATGCTAAGCTGCTTCTGGGAGGAGACTTAACCGGAAGTGGAAGGTTCCAAATCAGAAAAGGCTTCCTGAGAGAGGCGGCACCGAACGTGAGAGCTCATAAACAGGCGGGAGTGGCCGGAAGAGTAGATGAAGAGGGACAGAGGAAGAAGGTCAGGCTTCGTCAGCAAGGATATTTCACCAACTGCCTTCCCCGTTTTGTCTGCCATCTTCCCTTCCACCTCCTCCCAACATTTCTGTGGCTCAGTGGAAATGTGTCCTCTCAGGGGTCCGCTCGCTGGGAAGTCCCAGCACTGTATCTGAGCTCCCCCAGGAAGATTTGAGGAAGTCCTTCCTTCCTGCACCCCTGAGGACCTTGTCCCTGCCCAGACACAGCATGGCTCCTAGGTGGACCTTCTTCATACGTATCAAGCTGACTGATGAAGTAGGACTTAAGTAATATTGACTCCTGTTTTTAAAAAATTCTACGTTTGAGAGTTGCTTCCACTTCTAGAGGCTGAAGCAAGGACTTAGTACAGAATGATTTTTCTGTGCTCTGGGAAGGCTCACCAGAGGGACCTGTCTCGGTTATGTTCATGAGATACAGGTGTGACGTCACCTGGGCCCTCTTGATGGCTTGGTCAAGGGACCCTTCTCGATCCCCTTTGGTCTGAAGAGTTCTAAGGTTCAGGGGACGCGGTGGCACATTTGCATGGGAGCTGAGTAATCTCCTGGAGAGAAAGGCACGGACGATGGCTAGAGATCATCTACATCGACTTCTGCTTGGGAGGGAATCACCAAGGAGCGAGGGAAGCCCGCACAGCGACCTGGTCCCAACACCGGGGCCCAGGATTTTTGTCTTATGGGGAGAGCTGGTCGGGGCACATTGCAAAGCAGGGTTGGGTATCAGTGGTGTGCAGGTAAGTGTTCAACAACTGACCTTTGAAAAAAGGCGTGCATATATATAAACATACATAAGTCTATTATAATGCTTACTGACATAAACTATATATACAGCACACTTTATAAATAATAATTATATAAACAATAACTCGTTATTATAAATGTTCTATAGCCAGTTGATTCCCAGAGAACGCTTCGGCTTGATTTTTGCCAAACTCTTGACTCTGCAGCCAACTCCGTGGCAACTTATGATGGAGTGTGGTCTCATGATGAATCGTTGGCACAGATTTTCATTCATGTTAATGAGCAAGATGAAAGGGAAGCAACTCAATTCATGATGAGAGGATTTCTTCAATGGATCAGATAATGGTCTTTAAACACTGAGAGAATGTTTACTCAAATTTTTCATAATGGCTACATTCAGGATGCATTTTAAAGTTCCATTTACATAATTACTTACGCCATGACTAACTAGGAGGATGAAGGCCTGGAGTCCTTGGGGGTCCCCAGAGAAACTGGTCCTGAGAATGGAGAGAAAGTAGAAAAAGGCACGACAGAGAAATGCAGCCGCTGAGGGAGGCTGCTGGCATCGCTGTGACCCCTGCATCCAGTCATGCCTGCAGACACCTCACTCTATAGTTTTGCTTGTTACATGAGCTCTTCTCAACCTCCCCCAACCCTGCCCCTGAAAAAAGAAAAAAAAAAAAGAGAGAGAAAGAGTCCTTTTTCTTTCTCTTACTTTTGACCTGAGGAGACCTAACTGATACATTTGCATCCTTTCCAATGGAGAACCCTTGATGAGTTCTTGGTCAAGGAGCTTGGACTTGGTGGAAACTGGGTCTCCAATGACGCATGGTTTCCCATTGTGTTTCCGGTGCCCCGTCCATCACCACCTTTTGTAGGCCCTCATTACTGGGTCTGTGAATGCCTGAATGTCTTGCTTTTTAAAATTCAGGCCTTGCTTGTTTTTCATGACTAGTGAGCCTCTGGTTCTTACATCCAGCCGACCTCATTTTCTCTCTCTCTCTCTCTTTTTAAAAAAAAAAATATATTTTATTGATTTTTTACAGAGAGGAAGGGAGAGGGTTAGAGAGCCAGAAACATCGATGAGAGAGAGACATGGATCAGCCGCCTCCTGCATACCCCCCAACAGGGGATATGCCCGCAACCAGGAAAGATGCCCTTGACCGGAATCGAACCTGGGACCCTTCAGTCCGCAGGCCGAGGCTCTCTCCACTGAGCCACACCAGTTTTGGCCGCATTTTCTCTTTTGCCGAGAGTCTGACATGGGCAGATTAGAAACGATTCTCGAAGCCTTTGGGGATGTCCATCATGGCCTCGGGTCCAGCATGGCCGCAGGTGACTTGCAGGAGGAGGCTCTTTCCTGTCTGGGGCGAATGACGTCATCAATGACCGGGGCACCGGGTTGCTTCCACCTGAAGTTTTTTCTTCCTCTTTCCCAGGAGCCCTCTGGAGCAGACAGGGATTATTTTTGGCTCAGACCCGTCTTGTCAAGCTTCCTGCCATCTCCAATTCACAGGCTGGCACACCAGGGGCAGCGACTGCAGCCGCCTGCCCAGTGGGCAGCTATTCTGGGATGTTTGCACTTGACACTCACAAGGGCTTCCTGCTGACTCACTCCCCAGTCCCAGAGCCCATTGGGCCGAGGCGGGGTGGCACAGCAGCCGGTTTTTATGCCCCTAATCAAAGAGCAGCGGCCTGGAGCTCGCCCTCAGCTGTGCAGACGGGCCTGGGAAGCAATTGTGGGCTGCTCGGTTTAACGGCAGCCACGCTAGGAAATGAGATGCTGAGATTCGGAGAATGGAAACTGGGGAGATTCTTTGTTTTTTTTCCTCCCTTTCATTTTTCTTCTGATATTTAAATCGACTGAGTTAAGCCCCGGTGAAGGATTCCTTCTTCGCTGTGCGATCTTCGGAAAGTTCCTTTATTGCTCTGAGCCTCAGCGTTCTTCCCTCTCCCAGCAAATGGGAATCATAAAATCCAAACAGCAGGGGTGTTTTCAGGATTAGAAACAAATAGCTTGTTTAAAGTGTCTGATACAGCGCCTGGCATCTTCTTGATACCCATGTCATCCTAACTTCCCGCTACATTTTCAGTCTCCAGCATGGGTCTAACACACGCTCATTACGCGCCAAGGGAATAGATGAGGAAAATAACGAGTGAATGCATAAATGATGCCATTATAACTCTTGTCCTTCTTTTCTGCCCAAGGTTGAGGATGTTAGATGAACTCCCAGTTCAACAATCTACCCGGAAACTCCCATGTTAACGTGTAACTGCCCGTCTGCCTACGTCCTTTAAACCCAGCTCTGCCCACTGCTCACCTGAGCTCCGACCCTCTCCCCAGGAGCCAGACCCTCCTAAGACTTGATCTGATGGACTTTCTTTCTTTCTTCTTAATATATTTTATTGATTTTTTACAGAAAGGAAGGGAGAGGGATAGAGTTAGAAACATCGATGAGAGAGACATCCATCAGCTGCTTCCTGCACGCCCCCTACTGGGGATGTGCCCGCCACCAAGGTACATGCCCTTGACCGGAATCGAACCTGGGACCTTTCAGTCCGCAGACCGACGCTCTATCCACTGAGCCAAACAAGTTTTGGCTGGACTTTCTTTCTCACTCCCATCGGCTTAAAGATGATGCTACCACCATCCTGGGATAGTCCCAGGGGTTCGCCTCTCACCCTGCCCTTCAGATGAGGAGGAGGCACTGCCTCTGAACCACAGGCACCGCAGCCTTCAGCTCCAGATCCTCTGCAATCACTCAGGATTATACATATATACACGCGCTGAATTCTTAACCTCGAGAGGTGACATCTCAGGTCTGGGGAGGGACTTTCATTTGGAATTGGGAGAAGAGGAACAAGAGATGTGACTGGGATGCATGACATGTGATGTCTGGAGAGCTCAGGTCATGGAAAACTGGGAGAAATGGGGTGAACGTGGAAAAATCAGAGTACTGCTTTCCCCAGGGGACACCCAGCTTTTACTCTTTTCTGCTCCCAGCCAGCTGTGTGGATGTGTCTGCCGCTGGGTTCTGCTCCTCCTGTTGGCGGGCTTTGGCCGAGAGAGAAGCATGAGCGAGGGAAAGTGAGTTAAATTTATCGAGCAAGGCAGCTGCCAGGCAACCACTTAGAGTCCCTCAGGGACAGGCATCAAGTTTTCTGGAAAAGAGAGAAAAGGGGAAAGGGAGAGCGATGGGTTGTGACAGACAGGCCAGTTTCCTTTGCCACCCGCTCCCTGAGTGGAGACCTGTGGAGAGCTTCCATTGATGACTGCTCAGTAAGAAGCCATTGAGCACCAGCTATGAGCCAAGTCCCCCGTCCCCCGTTAGACCCTGGGAAGCAGAAATGAACAGCACGCAGCACCTGCTTTCACGAATCACCATTTGGCAGGGCAGACGTACATAGAAGCAACCACCAGAATATACCATTAAAGGTCGTGATGGAGTTGTGTGCAAGGAGCGTCCGCATCAACAAGCACAGATAGCCCCACAGGAGCAGGAATGGTGAGGAGGGATCAGAGACAGGGAAGATCTGGGCTGGTTCTGGAAGGATCAGTGGTTGTTTCGGGACCAGAAGTGCCGTGCTAAGCATTACCAGCAGAGGGAACAGCATGTGCAAAACACCGAAACGGAGAGAAAAACAGCCACTTAACCGAATGTAGCCAACTCTCTGGGGAGATCGACTTTCTACTCCTCTGGGGGCGGGGAGGAGAGGAGGGAGCTGTGTTGTTGGAATAAAGATTTCCTCGCGCTCCTGTGTTTGCTTATGTGCTTTTCTCTGTCTTTCTTGTCCTTTTCCTAGATCACCTTGTATCTAATTGTCATCAGTCCCGGTTGCAGCTCTGAGAAGTCGGGGAAAGCGGCTTCCACGCTCATGTTGGTATTCTGTGCCCAGCACACACCTCAGAGACTGTTCCTTGAATGGAGCCAAAGACAGAAGGACTCCCCAGAAGGAGGTCAGAGCACAGGAGGGAAATATCTTCCAGGGCTGAGAAATCCCAACAGGCCCTCCAAGAAGAAACAAGGGCTCTTATGTCATCACACTCTCTCCCCAGCCCCGTTCCTCAGCCTTCCCCATCCAGGTCATGCATCCTAAAGCCTGAAATGGTTTTACTCTTGACTCAGAGTGACACTCCTCATCTCAGGTGGAGGCGGAAGGGAAGAGGTCCCGAGAGCCCCAAAGGTCAGGACTGTGCCCCTTCCTATGCTGACCACAGGTCTCCTGTCCTCAGTACTTAGATTTCTGGGAAACAGACCCACAATGGAGGTAATCTGGACTTACGGCAGTTACTTAGTCCAAAGAAACGAGAGCGTCCTTGACTTCACACAAAGAAGTGACAAATAGAATTTGAGAAACTGGGGGTGGTCGTGGAGGGAGCTCTCTCCTGCCAAGCAGGTCCCTGGCCAACTCCAACCCAGGCATGTAGGCAGCCGATCTGCTGGGTCTGTCCTTTAAAGAAACGAGCTCATTGAGAGCTACGTGGATCTTCAGCTCCAACTGCTTCCTTCAGTTTGTCTTTTTGTCGGTAAGCTATATAATTATTGATAACAGTAAGTGTCCAAATATTTGCGTAAAGAGCAATTTAAAGTCTCTGATTTATATTCATGAGTTGTTAAGTAGCTGCATAGTTTCTGTGTACTTTTTTCCCCTTTACCATAATGATGCATTGAGGTTTTAATGCAGATTTAAGAGGTTCTGGGTTTCTGACCTTGCTTTTTACTTTCTTTTTTAAAATATATTTTATTGATTTTTTACAGAGAGGAAGGGAGAGGGATAGAGAGTTAGAAACATCGATGAGAGAGAGACATCAATCAGCCGCCTCCTGCATGCCCCCTACTGGAATAGATACACGCCCTTGACAGGAATCGAACCTGGGACCCTTCAGTCCGCAGGCTGACGCTCTATCCACTGAGCCAAACCGATTTTGGCTCTTCTTTTATCTGTTGTAACTAAATGTCAGAAGCTTCTTAACATGTGTGTGGCATCTGGGTTACAGGGGACTGAGTTATTGACATACTAGCTCTGAGGCAGCTGGCAGGGCCTGGGGCAACCGAACTCCCTAAGCCAGTTGATTCTGGCCACATCACCTCATGGTGGAGTCTAGAATGCCCCATCCATGGACATCTTCCCTGACCTCGTCTCCTGACGAAACCTTACCCTCCATATCCTTCCACCCTGCTCCCAGGATTGTTGTGGGGAGCAGATTAACTGAATATGTGTCAAAATCCTGTGGAAAGTACAGAGCAACATAAGCATTAAGCTTTTGATTTTGGGAGGCTGCTAATGACGGGAGAGACACAGACTCTAGAATTAGAGGATGGAGTTAGTTAAATCCATTGAAGATTTAAGAGCGGAATCACATTGGGGGGGGGAAATTAGCATTTCAGAGTCTTATCTGTGAAGTAATGATAGCTAAAACACCTTCTTTGCAGGAAAAAGTATAAGTATGCTCTTTCGAAATGGTTAAGCATTCTATAAATATTTGGCGACTTTGTCCTCTCCCTCAAGCTCTCAACTCTTAAAAAGATAAATTAGATCTGGCCTCATGTCGGTTATGGAATCTGACTGAAGTGTATTTGGTTTCGATGCCTCAGTGTTATGTATATTTACACAGAGTAAGTGAGGAGACAATTACCTCCTGCCCAGTGTGTTCCCATGAGAATTTGATAAGCAGAACAATCATTTAATTGGCACATTTCTGCTACTGTCAGGCCGGGACGAGAGGCTACTTACGCAAATCAAGACATTCGGGGAGACATATGCTGGCTTTCTGTTTACCAATGAGAAGTCAACACATCTTCCTGACCTTGGGAACTCAGCTCAAAGAGAAAGGTCAAAGTCGCCGGCTCCAAAATGAGACAACACAGCAAAGAGTGGGCCCCAGCTGATTCATTAACATTCTAACTCACCTGTGAATATAAGAGAATTCACAAATACACATTGATATGGGCTGAATTTCGTTCCCCACAATTCAAATGCTGAAGCCCCAATTTCCAATGTGATGGTGGTGTTTTAGAAGATAATTAAAGTGAAATTAAGTCATAAGGGTGGAGTCTTAATCAGATCCTATTGGTGGTCTTATAAAAAGAGGAGGAGATATTTCTCTCTCTCTCTCTCTCTCTCTATCTATCTCTATCTCTATCTCTATCTTTATCTCTTTCTCCTTGTCTATGTCCACACACCCAGGAAAAGCCATATGAACACACAATGGGAGGGCAGCCGTCTGCAAACCAGGAAGAGAGCTCTCCCCAGAATCTGACCAAGCTGGTCTCTGCTCTTGGACTTGCAGTTTACACAACTGTGAGAACATACATTTTTGTTGTTTAAGCCTCAGGCGATGGCATTTTGTTATGTTTTGTTATGTACTCATGTTTTCAGAAAACTCTTTTTTGTGTGAATATAATCTGTGCTAAATACTGTTCTGGACCCCGGGTTCACCAGTGCTATTCGAACCTTATTTTTGCTTTCCCGTGATTCAGTTTAGTAAAATGGACATAATTTCAATAAATGTTTTTTTTTCAGTTATTGGAATTTTCAGCTCTATAATTCCTATGGGATTCGTTTTGATGACTTCTACTGTTTTGTTGGTCATCTCCATTTTACGTCCCTTTCATTCTTTAGATGTGGTTTTCTTGAGTTCTAAAAATATAGAAAACGGATGATTTAAAGTCTAGTAAGTTCAACATTTGTCTTCCTTGGGGACAGTGTCTCTCGACTGCTTTTTTTGTTTTTCCTGAGTATGGACCATATTTGTTCACATAGTTTTTAATTGTTTTTGTTGGAAACTGGATATTTAAAGTAATATAATGCAGTAACTTTTGGAAATCAATTTTTTCCCCCTACCCAATGTTTGTTATGATTATTGCTGTCTGTTTGGGTAGTGAATTTTCTGGACCACTTCTGTAAAGTCCATTTGATTGGTTATATGCAGGCACTAAAATCTCTACTCAATTAGCTTCCTCGGCAACTAATGATTAGAAAACGATAGCTTTAAGTCCTTTGAACCAAGAAGCATCCTCGTGGTCCAGGGGCTCTGCATTTGTCATCACACACCTTCTAAACGTTGGCAGTTGACACTTCCAGCTTGTCCAGATGTTCAATGCTTTGCTCAGTGAGCTAGACAATTAATGACAGACCCATGATCTCTACTCTGGTTCCTCAGCCCTCCATTTATTATTCTTTCCACTGTCATATAATGCAAAAGTTGTTAGCCATGTCACAGCGAGCCCCAGTGCCAAGGGAAGCCAGTCGCAACTGATTTTGTCAGAGATGATTGTTAGAATGTGAGACTCTCGCCCACAAAGCCAACAGCAAAACGTGCCAGATCTTCTGAGGGCTCTTCAACCTTCCTGTGGAAAAAAAGGAAACCCTACTTCCTCTTTACTTAACACTGATGTCACAGTTTTGGTGAGGGCCTTGTCACAACTGGCAAAATTCGTTTTCAGCTGAAAGCTGCTCATGCATATACAGGAATGCAAATTAGAATATGTGCCCTTCGCTGGAAAGAAGTTAATAGCCTGTAATAGCTGCCTCTGGCACTCCAGCGTTCTCGCGTCTTCATTAAGCAGCAACAAATGAGGGTGGTTTCTCATGACAACCAGTTTTGTCTCTGGGTGTGTGTGTGTATTAATAACCTGATGGTTTATATTTCTGATAACGGGACACCTTCTTCTTGGGCTTTTATTTTCCATTTGAAATTTAAAAGATTCAAAAAGAAGCTTGCACTCTTTCAAGGATAGGGTCTGAGAATGGGGCATCCTGGTTTAGCAATCTTTTTATTTTATTAGCCAAGGAAACTGAGTCCCAGAGAAGCAATGCGATTTTCTGAGGTCCCCCAGCCCAAGCTGGGAATTATTTTGCCATTGTTTACTTTCCTTGAACACACACTATAATCTCTCAGTCAATTGTTTTGCATTTGTGCCACATCATCGTTAAATTTGCATCCTTAAAAAACAATACATCAAGAATTGATTCTAGACTATTTTCTGGGTCAGCTCTTCAGACTGATGAGATACAGAGACTCATAATTAGGTAGAGGAAACACACAAAAGTTATTGTATATTGTTCCTTCAGGGAGGATATCCATATGGTTAGTTGATGAAACATCTAATTGTTTTCCATTTGTTGAACACATATTATGAAAATACAATGTGACAAATGTTCTGGAAGGTAATAATGTGAATGAGACACAGCCCTTGCCTACCTAGAGCCTGCAATTTTTAATAAAGCAACCAGCATACAGGCAAATATGCTAACAGATGGATGTCCTCACACACCAAACACACAAATACAAATAGTCAAGACTATGGATGACCTAGTCCTACACTGTACCCGTATGTCCTCTTATATCTTTTCATTATTTTAGCCATGTTTTGCTATTTCAGCCATTCTGGCATCTTATTCATCTCGAATCATAGCTTGTGAGACAGTCTAGCAGAGTGTGGAAGCAGGTGGGTGTGGAAGCCACAGAGCCTGGTGTGTATGCCAGCTCTACTGCTTACTAATCGGTGGGATAAGTTAACCTCTCTGTTCCTCTGTTTCTTTCCTTCTTCCTTTCTTTCTTTTTATACATATATATTTTTAATGATTTCAGAGAGAAAGCGAGCGTGAGAAAGAGATAGAAACATCAGTGATGAGAGAGAATCATTGACCAGCTGCCTCCTGCACACCCCACACTGGGGATGGAGCCCACAACCCGGGCATGTGCCCTGATCGGGAATTGAACCATGACCTCTTGGTTCATAGATCGACGCTCAACCACTGAGCCACACCAGCCGGGCTGCTCCTCTCTTTCTTCATCTCTATTGCATAATGCTATCAAGTGCCCATACAGATGATGATTAAGTCTTGCAGATTAATTTGCAACTTAATGAGCACCTGAATACTTCGATGGGACCATTTGAAGAGCATTGCATTTGATAATCTTCAAGGTCCCATTTCAGGTAGAAGTTTCTAAGATCATTAACAAAACCTGCACTTCGAATATAAGGAAATAGGACCAAGTAGAGCTACGAGTAAAAGGCTTGAGTTACTTTCTACACCTGATGCTCCCATACCTGATGTTTGCTCCACCTCATTTCTGATACTTTCCAGCTTTAGCTTGGACGTTGGTTCTTGGCAACTTAACTTCCTAGCACTTCAGTTTTCCTATCTGTGACACAATAATAGTAGTACCCACATAATTATAACTTTTCTAAGCATGAAATGAGGTAATATACAGAGAAGTCCTGGCATATAAAATGTATCTAAGAAATGCTGATTTTCACCTCTTTCCATGTTCATTCCTTTTCTTATATGTAGTAGGGTAATTAATGAAGATGTTTCTTTTCTTGCAAGAACATTATTGCCTTGAACAGACATTCCATAGTTTATTACCGTTCGTATAATTCTTTCATCCTTCTATTAATAGCTCACACATAATCAGTGCTTAATAAATGTTAGTTGTAGGGATAGATAATGGAAACTTCTGGAACTCAGATATTCTGGGGGATGAGGTGGATGTAAATTGTTTTTACAGAGTTAAATATTCCATTTTATTAATTGATAAACTTGGATGGTTTAATATTCATTGCTGTCAGCTATTTCTTAGCATAAATTGCTTGGTAAGATTGAAAACTTCAGGGCAAATTACCTTAGGGACCTCCTGTAGAGCAACACAACTGTTGGTAATGACCGACAATGACTCCTCTCATCTTTCATTTTTATCAATTATTCAATAAACATTCTTTGCAGTTCCTACCCCATACCTTTGTGTACAGGGATGTACAAGTGATTAAAATAAGATCCTTGCTCTCAGCTACCTCACAGTACAATAGGGAAGATAGACTACGCAGTACAGAGTGGAATGTGTCATTAGTGGACATAGTAATACTATTATCTCCTCTAATTGCTTAACACAGACTAAGCAGTCTTCTAAATGCTGTTCTTAAATTAACTCACTTAACACTCACAGCCCTCTCTTCCAGGAGGTAGTGTTAACATTTGAGTCTTACACACACGGGGATTGGAACCAAGTGAAGGAGCTGGCGAGAAATAACCCCATTAGTAACGGACAGAGCTGGGGGCTGAATCTCAGCAGTCTTCCCCGGGTCATGGAAGGCCCTTTTCCAAAGGAGAGAGTCTGCAGACGGGAAGGTGGAGGCTTTGTGGACCAGCAGTAGCTCAGCGAGGAAAACAGCAGAGCTTAGCAACGAGAAGCAGCGTCTCCGGGTTACACGGACGGGATCTGAATCCTGTCTCTGCTCTTGACCAGCTGTATTTTGGGGAGCAAGTTATTTAATTTTGTTACGTGTCAGGTTCCTCAACCAGAAAATGGGATTCATGATGCCTATGTTGCCGATTTACAGATATAGATCAGATGAGAAACTAGGAAGAAGCAAGACCATTACCTAGCGCGGATGCAGACAGAAAAGGGTGTTCCAGGGAGCAAAGAAAAGTTCTCAGTGGGTCTCCACAGCATCCCCAGATTTGAGGGCGAGGTGACTCAGGGAACCTTCACCTGTTCCATCGATGTTGGTCTGGTAGTGACTTTCTTTCTTTTAATATACTTTATTGATTTTTTTTTACAGAGAGGAAGTAAGAGGGATAGAGTTAGAAACATCGATGAGAGACATCAATCAGCTGCCTCCTGCATGCCCCCTACTGGGGATGTGCCCACAATCAAGGTACATGCCCTTGACTGGAATTGAACCCAGGATCTTTCAGTCCACAGGCCGATGCTCTATCCACTGAGCCAAACCGGTTTCGGCAAGTAGTGACTTTCTTTCTGAAACTCAAGTATTCCATTTCTGAAATGGGCATAAGAATACTGGACTGTAATGTGTCAGGTTATGCAAGGCCGAGCAGAGAAAGAATTTGGCACGGCTCAGATGCTCAGATTCTCGTGGTTAAATCTACATCAGATCATGGTCCAAGTGCTTACAGGGTCCATGTCATTAGCCAGACTCACATGTCCATTGTCCTGGTGTCAATCAGTGTCAGGGTCAGTGGTTGGCGCTGAGAAAGCCAAATCAACGCTTCTTCAGGATGAGGAACTACCTTGCCTCCTGGGCTGCTCTCTACTCGGGGGTGGGGAGGGGGGTTGCAGGGTGGGGGACGGCAGCCCTGACCAGCTGGATTCTGTGTCTCTGTTCCCTGAGGCACTAAGTCTGGGTTGAGAGGAAGGTTTCACAAGTGTGAAGAGCAGACTCCTTTAGAAACTGGCACGCAGCAAATGGAAAAGCACGGTACTGCCCTTCGTGAGCTGCTGACCAATGTCAGCGTTTGGGAAAGCCTGCAGGACACTCGTTTCCGGTTTCTTGCTTTATCCTCAGACACAAAGCACAGTGGAGCCATTGCAAACGAACCTGATTCAGTGACAGGCATTTTTATGCAACTCACCTCCACTGCACGCGTCCACTGTGTGATGTGTTGGGCTGGGTTTCATGAATAGAGAAGGCAATGCTGGGGTCAGTCTTTCCAGGAAAAGGATCAGCGTACCATACAGTGTCAAAGTGCCAGGAGAGATACATTCAGCTTGAGGCAGGGGGCTTTGGGAAGATGTCCTTTTGACTGATGAGCAAGAGTTCAAAGAAAGAAGAGGATAAATTCACTAGAATACATGTCCCGAAATAATGACCTTAGAGGCTACTGAGCATCTGGGGACTCCTTCATGTACTTCAGTGGGGTTGTAAATTCCAACGTTGAAGGACAGAGAGGCAAGAAAAGAATTACTGTATTTTTTCCGGCGTATAAGACGACCTCCAACTTTTCCAGTTAAAATATAGAGTTTGGGATATACTCGCCCTATAAGACGACACCCCGTGTATAAGACGACCCCCAACTTTTGAGAAGATTTTCCTGGGTTAAAAGGTCGTCTTACACGCCGGAAAATACGCTAAGTATTTGGAGATAGAAAATACAGGATCTCTGATTCTCTGGATGAGATATGATCTATTGACTCACTTTCAACAGCCAGGACTTAAAGGCGAACATAGAAAGCATACGTAGTACATTACCCAGAGCTGTAGGAACAGCTACATGCTGGGGAAAGAATCAATACTTAAAGCCTCTCCTTGGGCTGAGAAGATTTCTCCAATGTGGATAAAGAAAGTCTTGCTGAATTAGAATTGAAAGAGTCCATTGCAGCAAAATGGGAGTGGAGTCCTGGTCTCTACATGTACATACAAACTTGCCTGTGCACACATCGAGGAGGACATGATAGCATATGTGTCCGTAAGATCAAAAGAAGCCTAAAGTGTGACATGGCTGTGAAAAAAGCTAATACTGTCTTAGACTACAGAGATGGGTGGTGCCAAGTTCACGGACACAGTGTGATGCGGAGGAAAGAACAGAGTCTTAGGAGGTAAGGTTAACATCTGTCTGGTCTTGTCCGTTCTGTGGCCTCGGTGTAATCACCTATAAAATGAGGCTGGCTGCTAACTGCCCACGCATGTGAATGCTTCATGTGAACACATGTAAAGTGCTTCTCAGGGTGCCTGACATGTGAGGGGCCAAGAAACATTCATTTTCTCCTCCATGTTGATTCCATTTCCTGAACTGATGCTGAGCAAATTCCAACAAGACATCAGTACACGAATCAGGAGTTACCCTGGGAAGGAAGATTGACAGGGTCAGACCAGGGGCTGGCCTTAGCATGCTTATTATTTTGCTCAAGAGAAAATAAACACACGAATATGAAATAGTTGAGAACTTTCATGTGGAAGGAGAAGAAGCGTAGTTAGACCAGCTTTAGAAGACAGAAGGGCCTTACCGGTTTACCTCAGTGGATAGAGCGTCGGCTTATGGACTGAAGGGTCCCAGGTTCGATTCTGGTCAAGGGCATATACCTTGGTGGCGGCCACATCCCCAGTAGTGGGTGTGCAGGAGGGAGCTGATCGATGTTCCTCTCCCATCGATGTTTCTAAATCTCTATCCCTCTCCCTTCCTCTCTGTAAAAAATCAATAAAATATATTTTAAAAAAAGTAGAAGACAGAATGAAGTCTACCCCCCCTCCTCTTCTCCTTGTGGCCGCTTACCCCCCGCTCTCATCCTTCAGATCCATCAGATGCCATTTCTTCCCAGCAAGCCTTTCTTTACAACCACATTTTTACAGAGCTGAGTGTCGTATTTGTCTGATTATCTGACTAAGGTCCATCTCCCCACTGAACTGTAAGCTCCAGAGGGCTGGGCCAGGCCCATTTCCTGAATCATGCAGCCAATCCGTGGACGCCCCTCTTCTATTTGTTGAATACGGTGCCTGCCCGCAAGCCTCCCAGTCCTGGGAGTGGGACTTCAGAGGAAACCCGCCACATGGAGATGCTGCAGCTTCTGAAAAAGTAGAGAGAGGCCAGACTTCCACAACCTGGGGCCGCAGAGGCCAAATGACTGACCCGGAGTAACGGATGCCTCCCCATCGGAGGGTTCAGCTCTCCACCTCCAGTTCTGGCTCCTCCAGAGGGCCTTCCTCTGAGCCCGGGGCCAGATGGCCGCGGGTTGAAGGAGAGCGAGGGCTCTGCTCAGGGGAGGATATTTTTGGAGGTAACTGAATGGAAAACAGCGGAGTGAAACAAGGTCACGGCCCGGGAGAGGCTGTCAAGGGAAGGCAGCGATGGCAGGCCAGCCAGGACCACGGGGTCTTGCTTTGATTGGCAGGGCGTCTCAGCCAGGCAAACGCACGGGAAGGAATCAAGAGGGGGTTACCTTGGTGATGAGCAAGGATGGCAAGGGACAGGAGGCATATGGCAGAGGAGGAAATGCAAAGTGATGTCAGCGCGCGGTGATTCATAAATAACAGCACGCGGTCTGCACCGGCAGCTTGCAGGCATGCAGGGTGTTATGTAATCAGGCCCCAGCGAGGCATGCGGGCACGAAGCATCCTCACGCGCGGGGCCTGGCGCGCCTGCTCCGTGGCAGAAGCCGCGGGTTCGGGGGCTCTGGAGACGCAGGGTGTACAGCTGAAACACAACCTTTGAAAGATCATTTTCTCAATGCTCTGATCCGACGTTGGGTAGATCTCTCAAATACCTGTCGAATCCATTGCCATTTCCACCCAGGTCCACTCATTCATTCCTGCTCACTCAGCCATGCGCTTATTTACCCAACGAATAATTTAGCATCTAGTGCAGTGGTTCTCAACCTTTCTAATGCTGCAACCCTTTAATCCAGTTCCTCATGTTGTGGTGACCCCCCAACCATAACTTTATCTTCATTGCTACTTCATAACTGTCATTTTGCTACTGTTATGAATCGTAATGTAAAATATCTGTGTTTTCCAATGGTCTTAGGCTCATCGCGACCCACAGGTTGAGAACCGCTGATCTAGTGTGTGCCGGCCCGAGGCGAGGTGGCCTGTGACTTCTGGGGCTCAGGTGGCAATCATCTCTCCGTGAGATGAGTGCAACGGACTTCACCTTGATTCCTGTCTCCAGCGTGTCCGTGTCCAATCCTTTCCCACTCCTCCGCCAGGATGCTCGTTCTCCATTGTCATGCTGACTGTGTTTCTCCCTGTGGTCACTCACATTCTCCTACCTCTCCTAAACAGCATCTGCTCACCCTCTGCCTCAGTGACATTCTTGGCGATGTTCCCTAGGAGGGTTACTATTTATAAATCCCCTTACTTGTTATGACTCCATTGACTGGTCAAGAGGTGGGTTTATAGCCGAAACCGGTTTGGCTCAGTGGATAGAGCGTCGGCCTGGGGACTCAAGGGTCCCAGGTTTGATTCTGGTCGAGGGCATGTATCTTGGTTGCAGGCACATCCCCAGAAGGGGGCGTGCAAGAGGCAGCTGATGGATGTCTCACATCGATGTTTCTAACTCTCTATCCCTCTCCCTTTCTCTCTGTAAAAATCAATAAAATATATTTTTAAAAAATAAAAAAAAGAAGTCGGTTTATGGCCTGTCCAGACCAATCAGAGAACCCCGCTTTACTCCGGCTGTAGAGGGTGGGCTCAGGTGTAGGCATGTGCCACAAGCTGAGCCAATCACAGCCATTTTCTGAGGGCCAACTGGAGCCATAAGTCAGAAGCAGGATTCATTCCAGAGGCAAAGGCTCTCGGTGTTCATTTTCCATGGCTTTGTAACAAACCACCACAGCCCTAGTGGCTGAAACAGAGGTGGCTTATTAGCTCCCGCTCCGGAGGTGAGGAGGCCGCAGGGCACAGCTCAGTTCTCAGCCCGGACGGAAGAAGCTGAGATCAGGAGGCTGAACCCAGGGTGTGGGCAGGTCTGAGCTTTCCACGGGAGGATCGGGGGAAAGTTCGCTTTCAAGCCCATGTTGGCAGAATTGAGTCCTTCCAGTTGTAGGATGTGTTCCCGGATTCCTTACTGGTCATCAGCTAGGGCTGCTCTGAGTTCCTAGAGCAGTGGTTCTCAACCTTCCTAATGCCGTGACCCTTTAAGACAGCTCCTCATGTGGTGGTGACCCCCAACCATAAAATGATTTCCGTTGCTACTTCATCACTGTCATTTTGCTACTGTAATGAACTGTAATGTAAATATCTGATAGGCAGGATGCATTTTCATTTTACAAATTGAACATAATTAAAGCATAGGGATTAATCACAAAATAATATGTAATTATATATTGTGAAATATTTATTTCTAATGACAAATAAATGAAATTTTGTCTTGAATCGTGGTATAGCATGGGCAACAGTCTTCATATAACAACAGTAAAGTACATTGCTACATTTTGCTACACCGAGGAGTGGTGTGTTGGTTCCTAAGACCATGGGAAATAGGTGTTTTCTGATGGTCTTAGGCGACCCCTGTGAAAGGGTCGTTCAACCCCCAAAGGGGTCGAGACCCACAGGTTGAGAATCGCTGTCCTAGAGGCTCCTCATTTTCCTGGTCACACGGCACCTTTCACCTCTAAACCAGAAAGAGCGCGTCAGTTCCTTCTTCACCTTCTTTGAATCTCTTACTCCCACTTCTGCCAACATCTGGAGACAATGTGGTGCTTTAAAAAAAATGTATTGACTCTCTGGGGGTGACATTGGTTAATAAAATTATATGGGTTTCGGTGTATAATTTTATAATATATTGTCTGTATATTGTATTGTATGTTCACCACCCAAAATCATCGTCCATTTATACCTCTGTTCCCCTCTTCTACTCCATCACCCCCTTTCCCTCCAGTCATCACTATAGTGTTGTCTGTGTCTATCCATTGCTTTTTAAAAAAATATATATTTTATTAATTTTTTACAGAGAGGAAGAGAAAGGGAGAGAGAGCCAGAAACATCAATGAGAGAGAGGATGTGCCTCAACCGACCAGAATCAAACCCGGGACCTTTCAGTCTGCAGGCTGACGCTCTATCCACTGAGCCAAACCGGTTTCGGCACTTTTTTGTTTTTTTTCTTTGCTTAATCTCAAGCCCCCACCCAACCCTCTCCCAGGCTGAGAGCTGTCAGTCCGTTATCCGTAACTCTGAGTCTGTTTCTATTTTGTGTGTTAGATTCCACATGTAAGCGAAACCATGTGCTAACGTGTTCTGCTTTTAAAGAGCGTATGTCATTAGAGCACTCCTGCTTGCATCTCCTTATCTTATGGTCCACCGTGCTGCATCGCACGATCTAATAACATGTTTGCATTCTGCTCACCACAGTCTCCTCCTTCACTGCATAGGTTTTCAGAGCTGTGAGGGTGGAGCTTTAGGGTGCCTGTCTCCACATGTGAAGACACGTGTCTGCCGAGGAAGAGAAGGAACCCCACGGGCAGAGGGAAAATCAGAAGAGCCATGGACCCTTGTGGGGGTTAGATTTCAATTAAGCCTCTCTATGCAGCTGCCCGCGCAGTTAGGTGAGCCGACCATTCTTAGTGGGGTTATTGTAACTGGCAAAGGAAAAGCTTCCTCACTAATAAACATGCTGAAGGCCCCCCGTTATTCATGATTCTGGGGACAGGAACTGAACGTCGCACACAGGGTCACTTGGCATCTGGTCCCTGAATACCTCTCTGCTTTCATCTCTCAATGTTCGCTCCCTACACACACACACACACACACACACACACACCCCACCCACTCATGCATACACACGCAGAGTGGCACACATGGATGCACACACATGCACAGCTCGGTGCATGCCATGCTCTTCCTTGAGCCTGCCTCACTTTCTCTCACATAGGCTTCCGCCTTGGCCTTGAAGGGCACTTGCAACCCCGTCCCCCCAGACTGGCTCCTATTTGTCATTTTGTTTTCAACAGAGAGACTGGCTCCTCTAGCAGCTTTCCTTGACCACCCAGGACCCAGGTTCCCCACAATACCGCATGCTTTCTCTACAACAGTGGTTCTCAACCTGTGGGTCGCGACACGTTCACAGGGGTCGCCTAAGACCATCGGAAAACACAGGTATTTACATTATAATTCATAACAATAGCAAAATTACAGTTATGAAGTATGGTTGGGGGTCACCACAACATGAGGAGCTGTATTAAAGGGTCGCGGCATTAGAAAGGTTGAGAACCACTGCTGTACAACATTCCACAACGTTGTCATTGCAAATCTCTCGGCTGTTTCTCCTAACAGACTCGACGTTATGAAGGAAGGGGCCTATCTCATTCACACTTACATCTCTTGAACTTAGCTCAGCGCCTAGCGCACAGGGATCACTGAAGAAATATTTGTTGAATAAAAGAATAAATCTCGCATTACCCAGCAGGCATCTAATGCAAAACAAAACTCTCTCCAATTGGTGGTAATTCAGGTTTCACCCTGAGCGCTCTCGCTATAGCTTACCGTGGACTCCTTTTCTTAAAGTTTTCTGCTAATCTTGACCTCTTGCTGAACTGATGAACATGGGCTTAAAAATCACCTTTTGGGAAACCAAACACTCCTAGACATGCACTCAAAACTAAACACAAAAACTCATAGACACAGACAACAGTATGATCATTCCCAGACGGAAGGGGAGAGGGGTGTAGCAAAGAGTAAGGGAGTTCAAATAGATGGTGACGGATGATTTGCCTTGGCGGGTGAACACAGGGAAATATACAAATGATGTGTATTGTATACTTGAAACATATCATTTTATTAACCCATGTCACCCCAACACATTTAATGATATATTAAAAAAATCTTTTGGACCCGCTATTATTCCCTGCCTGGCCTTGGAATGTAGCCCCTTGTTTCTGCCTTTTTGATGGGGACCAACTCTGGCAATGCCTTGGCAACAACACAGCTGCTCTCTCTGGTCTGTGGCTCTGAACTTGGACTGCTTCCCCTGGCTGCCAACCTGCCAGATTGGACTTGGCTCTGGCCACAGGGAACCAGGCATCAGCTGTCAGACGATTATCTCCAGTCTCTTTGAACTGGGATCAATAATTTTTTCCCTTCCACATGGTTGGTTCCAATCATTTCCAGCCAGTTCTCGCCAGGACAGCAGTTACATCCTCAGCTTCAGTCCATCGATGGGCGAAGTCCTGGCTTGGTATCGCTGCTCAAAGTTGAGCCCCCAAAGACACTGAGATGAGCTCAAGTGCCTGTCAAATAAGAGCTTCACACTGCTTGGTTGTTAACTAGATTCTTACAAAGGAATATAACTCATCGCTTTGTCAAAGTACCATCACACCTTATCTCACTAACATATGCCATCTTCATGTATGTGTACTGCCTGCCAGATTGCATATGAATTTATTTGCTGGTCCATTCATACCTCGGAGCATTTGGATCCAATCATACTCCACATGGCTGTGTGTTCTGGAGGAGTCTTGCTGATAACACAGATTTGTACAAATGCCAACTTCCCGACTCCACTGGAAATCAACATCAACTGATAGCAACCTTGGTTCGCAACATCTCTTTAGGTGCTATTTATTAGGCTTACAGGTAACTTTTCACCTCTGTCTCTTCTCTCCCCTCCCCTCAATGGCCAACCATACCAAAGGTTCGTATAGGTTGACTACTTTCTTGTCTGCATCAATTTATTTCCACTCTTTTCCTAGTGGGAACATAGTTGAAGACTGAGAGTATCTCCTATATGAGTTCAAATAAATAGAAACACTGACTATATTGTGACCACTGGTCAAGCAACTTTCTCTTAACTTCACTCTTCTCACCAGCAAAATTAACATATTTAAACCCAGGACTCTCTCATGACCCTACTGGTCTCTAATTCAAAGTTCCAACTGAGTTCTGTCCTTCAATTTTCTTAGGTTAGTTTTGTCATCCATTTTCTACATTCTTCAATAAACTACCTTCTTTCCAATCTTACTTCTTATTGCATCAATGATGTTAAGCTTCAGTGACTGAGCACTGTCTCATTTCATGGGGTTCAATATGTACTGCATTAACTGTCTTATCTTTCTAATAGTCCCCAGTTTAGTAATTTTCTTGTCAATCAATGACTTATTTGGGAGGTTTTTATGGGTATGTGTTTGACTTTTTTAAAAGAATTACTTTTAATAAAAGCAATACAAAGAGAAAAATCAATGAAACTAAAGGCTGGCTCTTTGAAAAGATCAATAAATTTGATGAGATTCTGTCTAGGCTACCCAAAGAAAAAGAGAGAAGAAACAAATTACTAATATCAGAAATAAAAGAGGGGCCATCACTATTGATGTTCTGGACATTAAAAGGATTATGAAGAAATATTATTAACAACCCATGTCCACAAATTTGATAATGCGGAGGATTTAGATCAATTTCTTGAAGGACACAATTACCAAAACTCACATAAAGAAAATAGAATCATCTGAACCAGACTATTTCAATTAAAGAAATTAAATCAACAAGGTGCCATGGGCTGAATGTTTGTGCCCCTCTTTCCAAATTAATATGTTAAAGCCTTAACCCCTGAAGTCAGGGTATTAGGAGGTGGAGTCTTTGGGAGGTGATGAGGTCATGAGTGTGGCCCCCTAATGAATGGGATTAGTGTCCTTACAATATTCTCCACAGAATAGAAGCAAATAAAATCCAACAATATACAGTGGTACCTTGAGATACCAGTTTAATTCATTCCGTAACCTTGAGGCATGGGAAACTATGAGACACTCGAGTCGCGATAAACTGGTGGGTCATGTGCAGCCGGCCAATCTGCGCGATTACTCCTACCTCAGATGTTGCTCGTATTTCAAAGCAAAAATCGCTCGCTCGACGGCTCGTATCTCAAAAATCTCGTATGTTAGGGCACTCGTATCTCGAGGTACCACTGTATAGAAAGAATTATACACCAAAACCAGGTAGGATATACCCCAGGTAGGCAAGGCTGGTTGCACATTCAAAAGTCAGTTAATATAATCACCACACCAACAGGATAAAAATAAATAACATAGGATTTATGAATTGACACAGGAAAAAACCATTTAACAAAATTAACATGTCTTAAAAAACACTCAGAAAACAAGAAATAAAATAAGCTTCCTTGATAAAGAACATCTGCATAAAACCTACAGCTAAAGTAACACAATGATGAGAAACTCGATGCTTTCTCCCTAAGATTAATGCATGTCCTCTCTTGCTATACTTTTTCAACATTTTACAAAAAGTACTAGCTTGTGCAATTTTTTTAAAAGGTTGTAAATGAAGAAATAAAATACTTTTCAGAAGAAATTATTGTATATTTATAGACCATTCTAAAGAATCAATAAAAAACTTCTAGAACTAGTAAGCATCTATAGCTACCTAGCAAGATACACAGTTAATGCACAAAAATCAATTGCTTTGCTATATATCAGCAATGAACAGTTGGGATTTAAAAAATATATATATTTTATTGATTTTTTTACAGAGATGAAGAGAGAGAGATAGATAGTTAGAAACATCGATGAGAGAGAGACATCGATCAGCTGCCTCTTGCATGCCCCCTACTGGGGATGTGCCCGCAACCAAGGTACATGCCCTTGACCGGAATCGAACCTAGGACCTTTCAGTCCACAGACCGACACTCTATCCACTGAGCCAAACCTGTTTTGGCAACAGTTGGGATTTGATATTGGAAAATGTACCATTCACTAAGCACCAAAAAATAAAAAATCCATAAATATAACAAAGTATGTACAGAATTTAGATATGGAAAACTAGAAAAATCCAATTCTTTCCAACTGATGCATAGATTCAATGCAATGCCAATCAAAATGCAGTAATCTGCTTTTCACATATTGGAAATGGATTCTGAGGTTTCAAAATACCTAGCATCATCAAGATGAACCAAAAGAGAGGAACAAAGTTGGAGGACTCTCAGTACTCAACTTTAAGGTTTACTCTAAAGCCACAGTAATCAGGAGAGCATGGGGTTGGGGACAGAATAGATACGCAGATCCATCTGACAGACAGAGAGTCCAGAAACAGACCCACACACATGCAGTCAGCTCATCTTTGACAAAGGAGAAGAAGCCCAAATTTTGAAGCAGCCTTCCTCTCCACCATCTTTCTCTGAGGATCTGACCCACATCTTGAATATCCCAAATCACTAAGAACAGCTTCTGGACCTCAGCATAGGCCTTGCAGAAAAGGACATTTTTTGTGGCTGAAATATATCTAATATTCCGCTGCTGAACTACATTTAAACAGTGATTGTGTCCACCTGTCCCTTACCCCCTGGTATCTTGGTTGGCAGTCATGCTTACAGGGGCTGTTGCTGGTCACAGTATACACACATTCAGGAGGCCCGCGACTGTCCACGTGAGGGCCAGGAATTTAAACTGGTGCGGGGAGTACTCTGCCTCACTCTCTGACATCCTCCTGCTGCTGACAACTGTGCGCCTCCTCTCCTCTTGTTGTCGCACTGGAGCATCATCTTTGTCCTCCAGGGTTCCCTTTGCATGTACAGTGGACTCTACTAGGCCCGCTAAGGCTAAGATGCGGGGTGATTTAGCAGGTGCACCAAGCTAATGCACACCAGCCGATGTCTGTCTCAACGGTAATGTCTTCAAAGGTTGAGGGACACGATTGAGGAGCCGGGGGTGCCGTGAAGGCTTTGATTCTTATTGCTCTGGAATCTTCCTGTGCTTGGTTAAGGGCACCCGGATATTAACATCATAACTCACACCGAGCGCGCGAATGGCGCAGCTCCTCTGAAATAAGCTTTACAACCGTTACCTTGTACCTGCCGTGTTCTCGGAAGGAGGCCGCCTGGATCGTGCCAACATTATGCTCATCCCCCTTTTGGTCACCATGCCCCTAACATGCACTTAGAGATGGCATTTATCAGAAGATACCCTGAAGGTTGATTTCTCCAAGAAGTGCCCTCTTTAAATTCTCCAAAGACAAGGTAATACTTGCAAATAGGCGTTTTAGCCATGTTTGCTATTAATCTCTGATGGATGGCAGGAGTTCTTGAGAGATTTGGGGGCATTGCTTCAAACGGATACACCTCCTGCGAGATGTAAGATACGATTTTCCTCCTTTTCCTGCCAGCCAGGCGTATTTTAAAAGCATCTACAGCTCCTGCACTTTTTCATCCACAGAGAGCAAGAATTTGGCTGTTTTGTTTTCTGTTGAAGCCTCACTGGAGGTGTGCAGAGAATAAAAGCTCTTATTCCGTGATTTATAAACAGCTGTTGAGCGACTAATGAATGAACTGCTCTCTGAAAAGTTTAGGAGGCAGTGTATGATTTGAGGCTCACCTACTGGTCTAGCCACACATGTATTTTTAGATTTCCCTCTTATTGCTTACCAAGAGAGGGGGGCACAGGGACTATGGAATGGAGAGTTTCTGCAGTTAATCACCATTCAAATGCTTTTACAGGTTTTTGACTTTGAAAAGGGAAAAGTTTTCTAGACCTTTCTCTTAATGATCAAGAACCATGCACTTGCCTTAGCCGGTTTGGCTCAGTGGATAGAGCATCGGCCTGCAGACTAAAGGATCCTGGGTTTGATTCCGGTCAAGGGCACCTGCCCAGGTTTCGGGCTTGATCCTCAGTCGGGGGCATGCAGGAGGCAGCCAATCAGTGATCCTCTCTTATCATTGATGTTTCTTTCTCTCTCCCTTGCCCTGCCTCTCTGAAATCAATTAAAAAAAATAAAAATAAAAAGAGCCATACACTTTCTACTGGACAATGCTCCCATGTCATTCATGGGGATAGAGAATACCTTCCTTGCTTGCGGCTTTCTTTTTCTTTCTTCTACTCTTCGTCTATCAGAGAATCTTGAAAATGAAAATTCTCAGGATCTAATCTGGGAGGCGAGCCTGTGGGTGATGATCCTTGAGAACAGGCAGGGCCTGGCTAGGTTTCCTTCACTTAGGATTTCTCTGTGAGGAGGTTTCTGCACCAGGGACCACGTGAGTACCACATCCGGGCACTCTGAGCCCTGTGGCTGCTGGCTGTGAAGGGCTGGCATCTTCCAACAGCAGAGTTCCTTACAACAAATGCCTCCATCCTCCATACGTCCTGGGCCTGGAGGCCAGTCAGTGAATGCTTTTCACTGGTTCGAAGAAAACACCCGCTGACGAGTTATAGCCAGCAACAGCAAGCATACAGCATGCCTGTGCTTTGCTTTTCAAACGGTTCAGTCTTTCCTGCCAACTCCTGAGACCTGGCAGACACAGGTGAATCGGCGATGGCTAGGCAGCTTGCCATGAATCTCTCCTGGCAGAACACACGGCAGGCCCGTTTCCAAGGCCTTTTCATCCATTTCTAATCCTTTGCATTGAACCCCTCAACCTTGCGAATACCAGAGCTGAGTCCCCTTTCTTATCACAGCCCCTTTGCATATGGTCCAGGCCACCTCCCCCGCAGCCCCTGCTCCCCAGATGGCAGATCAAGGAGGGATTGTCCGAGTGGAGGGATGCTGGGGTCACCTTGTCCTGGAAGCTTGGCAAGGTCTGGGGAAGCCTGCAGAGGTAAACCCGCACTTTGCTGCCTAGCCTGGAAGACCAGGATGCAGGATTTCCACATCAGGACCTCTGATGGTCTGTGGCTCACCTCGCAGAAGGCATCTCTATGTTTTCTCTCTCCAGTAGCTCCCGCTGTGGGAGAAGTTGAGTCACTTGATTCAGTGGAGAAATAAAGACGTGCTTTATGCAGACGAGCACCAGGGGATGCTGCTCTCTAAGCGGTCCGGTGACAAGCTCTCCATCATCAAAACTCCAGCTCCAGGAAGCAGGCTCCTTTGCAACCTGTGCTCTCCTGGGATCTGGCTCCCAATTTCTCCGAGCACCTGCTGGCCGGAGCTCAGCTTCGTGGATTGCTTCCGGGACGGGGCCTCTTTTGTTCCATCAGCCTTCTTTGTTGCTCTGCCTCCAACAGAGGCGCTTAGACAGACGGCATCTTGGCACTGGGCTAGAGCATCCTAAAAATAGCTTTACATTTTGATAATAATATTTCCCTTCGGGACAGAGAGATGTAACTCTTCTAATAATGCTCCCTGCTGCTGATAGGGTCTTTTCGTAGGAGGCTTCTGATTCTGGACTTGATTCCCTGACTATGCCAACTTATATCCATCTCATTTTTCCTTCAGAAATCGAACCTTTTACAATTAGGTTGGATGTGGGAAGGTGGGCGTGTAGATCAATTTCTGTTGCTAATCCCCCAATCACCCAACTTGCTCCTCGGGAGGGTGATTGGTATGAATAGCTTGTCATAGCTCGGAGGAGGCATGGAGGGCTCATTATCCTGCTGAGGCATGGGTTCTGAAACTGACACGATCCTGTGTCATACCGCTTCCTGGTCCTTCAGACTGCTGATAGATTCTCTTAACACTGACTCATTATAAGAAGGATTTCTTTCCGTTCCCCTGTACCATTCTTCTAGCAATTGCTTCCTACTTGAATGATTCAAGGAAACTGGGAACTGTATGAATCATGTATTAGCAAGATACAGGGGGAAAAGCATCTGGTAATGAGCTCACACAATTAACAAGGACCTGTCTTCCCTGCTGCCTGACCCCTTCAAGACAGAGAGAGGGGGCCCCCGCCCTCCCTTTGGGTCTGTTACATCCGTATATGCACAAAAGAACTAAAAACAAGAGTTCAACCAAAATCCGTCATGGTTGTTCATAGAAGCTCTAGTTACAATAGCCAGAACATGGGAACAACCCCAAATATTTCAACTTAGGAATGGGTAAATAAGATGTGATATATTTCAGTCAATGGAATCTTACTTAGCCATAAAAAATAAAGTACTGATACATGCTACAACATAAATGAACCTCAAAAGTATTATACAAACTAAAAGAAGCCAGACACAAGATGGTACCTATTGTCTGATTGTATTTATATGCCATATCCAGAACTGGCCAACCCATGGAGACAGAACGCGTACAGTAGTTGCCAGAGGACAGGGGAATGAAGGATGACTACTAAGTGGACACTGGGTTTCCTTCTGAAGTGGTGAAAGTATTCTACAAGTACATGGCAGTGATGGTTACAACATTGTAAATGTACTAAATGCCATTGAATTTGGACACTCTAAAATAATTAAAATGGTTATGTTATGTGTATTTGGACCACAATAAGAATACTGAAAAGACTATGAATATTATAAGACAAATGAATGAGAATAGTTATATATCAGAGGACTGGGCAAGGCCTTCCTATATATAAACTCCTAAAGCCACAGATAAAGGAGGAAACAATATAGCTGCTTAAAAATTCACAACTTCTGTTTGGTATCATATACCAAAATAATGTTTCTGATACATTTGAGGTGTATTTGAAAACCAAAGTTAAAAGCTTGAATATTTGACAAAGGAAACAAGAGCATTCCATGAAGTAAAGACAGTCTTTTCAATAAATGGTGTTGGAGAAATTGGACAGGTACACACAAAAAATGAAACTTGCCACCAACTTACACTATACACAAGAATAAACTCAAAATGGTAAAAAGACTTAAATGATTAAAAGTTGTGAAACCATCAAAATCTTAGAAGAAACCATAGGCAGCAAAATCTCAGACATCTCTCATAGCAATATGTTTACTGATACATCTCCTAGGGCAAAGGACACGAAGGAGAAAATAAACAAATGGGACCACAGCAAAATGAAAAGTTTCTGCCCAGCAAAGAAACCATCAACAAAATGAAAAGAGAGCCCACTGTATGGGAGAACAGATTTGCCAATGATACATCCGATAAAGGGTTAATTTCCACAATATATAAGGAACTCGTACAACTTAACAAAAAGAAGACAACCAATCTAATTAAAAAATGGGCAGAAGATCTAAAGAGATTCTTTTCCAAAGTGGACATACAGAAGGCCAAGAGATATATGAAAAAATGCTCAATAGCACTCATCATCCGAGAGAGGCAAATAAAACTGGCAATGAGGTATCACCTCACACCTGTCAGAATGGCTAGCATCAACAAGTCAACAAACTATGCGTGGGCCAGGATGTGAGAAAAGGGAATTCCCATACACTGCTGGTGGGAATGCAGACTGGTGCAGTTACCATGGAAAACAGAATAGTGTTTCCTCCAAAAATTAAAAATAGAACTCCCATTTGACCCAGTGATCCCACTTCTAGGAATATATCATGAGAAACCAAAAACCCCAATCAGAAAGAATGGATGCACCCCTATGTTCATAGCAGCGCAATTTACAACAACTAAGATTTGGAAACAGCCCAAGTGCCCATCAGCAGATGAGTGGATAAAAAAGCTGTGGTACATCTACACCAGGGAATACAATACAGCTGTCAAAAAGAAAGAACTCTTACCATTTGCAACAGCATGGAGAAACCTGGAGAGTATTATGTTAATGAAATAAACCAGTTAGAGAAATATAAGCGTCACATGATCTCACTCATATGTGGAATCTAATGACTGAAATAAACTGATAAACAAAATAGATCCAAAGACATGGAAGTATGGAACAGACAGGAATTTCAGAGGGAAGGTGGGGGTGGGGTGTTGGGAGGGGACTGATTACCCAGGGAACTTATGTGCATAGATGCATAGCCCCTGGACACAGGTAATAGGGGGCTGAAGGCTAGGACGGGCAGGTGTAAGGTGGAGAGGGTCACTGGGAAAAACAAACAAAGGGGACATTGGTGATACTTCCAACAATAAAGAAAAAAAGGGTAAAAATGTACATATATACCGCAATTCAATGAAAAAAATGAACAGCAATAAAATAGCAACAATATTAAGAAAACCCACAAGATGCAAAATGCTTTTAAGCATAAACACGCTTCGTTTCACTGATATTTTTAAAATAAAAATGGAAACAAAGAAATAGTCTTTACATGTATGAAGTTAAGACGTTAAAAACATCCTCGGTAGGTAAGAGAATAGAGACATGGGCACTCTGTATGCTCCTGGAAGTGTAAATTGCCAGAGGAATTTGCAGTTTGATCAACATTTAAAATGCGCATAACCTGTGTCCTTCCAATTCCACTTAGATAATTTTATACTCTAGAAGTTTCCTTTCTATCACAGACGCAACAGCATGAGAGTCTTAAGATACACATGTGTGAGAACTGTTATTGCAGCTACATTTTTAATATCAAAAAGCGTGGGGGCAGCCTACAGGACTTCCAATGGGGCGCTGATCATTTAAATAAAACACGAGGCGGGGTGCTCTTCAGCCATTGAAAACAAGGAAGGGGAACCGATCGGGAAGCATTGACCGGGGAAGGTACCCACTCTATACCATTATGGGGGGGAAGGAAGTGGCTGAAGAATATTGACAGTGCGATCTCAAAACTTAGAATTGGAAACGGTAGCTTTGTATCCTCAAATATAATTTTGTCATCATGACCAAGGTCTTGTTTTCTTTTTTGCATTTATTTAAAAATAACTGTATCTCTCTGTCCTTATAACGTTGGATAAAAATGTCCTTTCCTCCCAGGCTCATGGTTGCTATTCCAACCTGCGCTCTCGGAACAGCGCAAGAATGTCTATCTGCTCCATGCTCTGCCGCTGTGCGTATTTGCAGAGAACGAACTGTGTGCTTACCTGGTCTCCGGGGGATCCGCCTTCTCTTACCTCCTCTGCCGGCTTCCGGGGCGCTTCGGGCTGCAGCTCCAAGTCCCCAGTGAGTCACCTCTGTTTTCACACGGGCTAATGGGGAGAGGAGCCCCGGGAGTCTGTGAGCTGTTACCCCGTTTGCTCGGGGCCTCTGGGGCTGAGGTGTGCAGCGGTGGTTTTCTAATTTGTAAACGTGGTGCCAGGAATAGCGGCAAATGCGTCTCCAGGCAGCCGGCGCCGGGTTCCGGGATCTGGAATGTAAACACAGCAAAAAGCAAGGTAGCAGGTGGCGCACAGGCCGTGCACATCTTCTCGCTGTGCCCAGCACCCTCTCCACTGCCCTTCCTCATCGGTGGCCTTTCTCCTCTTCTGCACCCTCGTCTTCACACAGAGGGACGAAAAAGGGGGTCCCCTGTTAACCTGACTCACTCAGGGAAGGCCTACGGCGGTCTTGCAAACTCAAGAGACTGAAAGTAACCACACCGGATGGTCTGAAGTTAAAACCATTTCAGGAAAAAGCAGTTTATAGTGCGTCATCGCGTCCTGGGCCAGTACATTCCTGGACAAGATCAACTACAATCTTGATTGAGCCGACTGCCATTTTGCATCTAAGATAACGAATTGGTGAAAGGTCAGGGTAACTGGTAACCTCCCTTTTTCCAGGTCCCTCAAGGCACAACCAAATGGCCAGGGCGGCCAGAATGAGACCATAAATTCCTTCATTGTCATTGTTCTCATGCTAATGGTTGACTGTTAAATAACCTGTTCCCACCTCAGTAAAACAAGTCTATGTCTCTTGTTTTATTTTTTATCCCATTCCAAAGGTCCCCTCCCGCCCCCACTGCTTTGCTTTCCCCTCCCACCTCGCTCATCTCTCACCGATGGATTTCCTGTAACCCACGGACATCGCCTCCTTTGACGGTAATTTATACAACAAGGTGGAAAACTGCCATTCCCTGGAGCGCTGAGATTCTGCTTCCTGGCGGTTGTTCAGAGTCTGGTTCAGATCAACTCACAAACATTCTGCACAGGTTTGGATGTTGTTGTGTTTACCTGAACATACATCCTGGGTTTTTGTAAATGTAGAGATTCATTAAGAAAAATGGCTTCCTGTTTGCATCATAGACCCAACATTACACACCAGCCAGACGAGACTTAAACTTGGGTACCTGCCCTGCCTGCTACGCAGATTTACTGCACAGAGGCCAGAACTGGGGGTTTGCGGAAGGGAGGAGAATGAACGATTCCATTCTGGTCACGTCCAGTTTGAGCTGGGATCCACACATCTGGTGCATAAGAGAGATCTGGGCTGTGGACAGTAGGTCAGGAGTCAGCAGCATCTCTAAGATCACCCAGCTAGTGAGTGGCAGAGTTGGGATTCACACCCAGGCTGTGTGCCTCCCAAACCCTAAACATGGCATTGTGCAATACAGCTGAATTCTTGGATGGCCCCAAGGTCAGTTCCAAGGCTGAGGCCCTGAAGGTGGTGTTACTTCCAGGGGCTGTGGTCCCAGACCAGCCTTCAGCTCCAGAACCTTCTTTCTCATCCCGTCCCCTCAGGGGCCTCAGAGCCGTCCTGCCCTTTGCTCTGCTCTTGCAGGCTGTGTTTGCAGAAATTGGCTCTGGGCTCCTGCAGCTTCAATCCGACAGCTTTTAAAATATATATCAGCCCTGGCTGGTTTGGCTCAGTGGACAGAGAGTTGGCCTGCAGACTGAAGGGTCCCGGGTTCAATTCCGGTCAAGGGCATGTACCTCGGTTGCAGGCACATCCTCCATAGGAGGTGTGCAGGAGACAGCTGATTGATGTTTCTCTCTCATCAGTGTTTCTGGCTCTCTATCCCTCTCTCTTTCTCTCTTTGTAAAAAAATCAATAAAGCATATTATATATGAGAGGAAGAGAGAGAGACACCTATGTGAGGAAGAAACTTCGGTCGGTTGCCTCCCAAATGTGCCCCGTCAGCCGGTGCTGCCTCAGTTTCCTCATCTCTAAGGTAAGAAAGAGAATGTCAGCCCTGCATCGGAGCCAAAGCAGGCACGGCCACAGACGCACTGGTGCATTTCAAAGGCTTACCCAAATGTATGGTGTTCCTGTCATCATTAGCAGCGGTGCTGGTTTTTCCTGGCTGTTGGGCAGCTCCTCTGACTCTCTGACTGTGGCAGGCACTGGTCATCACTAAGCCCCTGACTGTGAGCTCTCTGAAGACAAGGATCAGGTCTGACCTGGGTAACTAATTCTGAGCACAGAGCACAGTTTGGGGCACAGGGCATAGTGCTCACAAACAACTGGCTGAAGGAATACCATTTTTCCGGCGTATAAGATGACTTTTTTTTAAAAATATATTTTATTGATTTTTTACAGAGAGGAAGGGAGAGGGATAGAAAGTCAGAAACATTGATGAGAGAGAGACATTGATCAGCTGCCTCCTGCACGCCCCCTACTGGAGTTGTGCCTGCAAGCAAGGTGCATGCCCCCAACCGGAATCGAACCTGGGACCTTTCAGTCCGCAGGCCAACGCTCTATCCACTGAGCCAAACCAGTCTTGGCATAAGACGACTTTTTAACCCAGGAAAATCTTCTCCAAAGTCGGGGGTCGTCTTATACGCTGGGTGTCATCTTATAGGGCGGGTATATCCCAAACTCTCTATTTTAACTGGAAAAGTTGGGGGTCATCTTATACACCGGGAAATAAGGGTGATTTAATTCCACATTCATTACCCTGAGACGCACAGAGCTGGAGCCTTTATTCCACATGACCATAGGCAGGTCATTCACCCATGATGTGCTTCTCTGTTCCCCTTAGAAACAGGATAACAGTAAGTCGTAAGGGTCAAACGCAACTATATGGGTGAAGCTCCAGGCTCATTTATGACGCGCTGCTCATCTTAATGTTTGGAGCCATTCTAAGTCACGAGGACCATCAGGCCAAGATTCACTGTGTGTCTGCGACGTTGCTGGCCCAGTGCTGGCCACGGGTTCTACCTAGATAAAAGCCTCACCTTCTTCCTTGAGCAGATCCGAACCTGGGCCCGTATCCCCCTTCCCCCCTTGGAGCTGAGCTGGCCTGAGGCCCCCTCTGGCCTGGATCAGCAATTTCAGATTCAACAGGAGGAGGTCTTTCTCGCTTTCCAAGGACAGCTGGGCTTTCAGGTGTGGGGAGGCGTTGAAACTCAAACACTGGGTGAGGGAATGGAGGGCGTCTGCATAAATAGAAACTAAGTAGGAAGAGATTTTTATTGAGGGAATGAAAAAAGCTCCTGGACAGCCTTCAAAGTGGTGCAATTTCAGAGAAATCTCCCACTTTGAAATGGCTTGCCCCGAATTCGGAAAGTTAGCCACTGTGATGAGCAGAATCCAACGAGTTCTAGGGGCTTTTTTTTTTTTTGCTTTTAATGGCCCCAGGAGCTCCGAGGTTCTCTTTTCTACCCTTCCCAGAGGCAGAGAGAGCCAGCAGAGGACTGCACAGACACACACACACAACCGTGAGGTCATCTGGGGGCATTATTTTAACCAGATTCTTCTGGAAATAAAAATTTCTTGGGGAGAAATGTGCCAAAGGGTTTTAAAAATAAGTCTAGAAGAGAGAAAAGACAGTGCTTACAGTTCATTTAAGTTCAGCTTCACAGCTAAGACAGCGTCTAGCACCTGGCTTACATATATGGACCGTGGAGGGATTTGTTGAGCACCTATTTAGCTATCAGCTCTTATTCAAGGGAGTCCAGAGAGAAGAGATCAGTGGTTTCCCCCCAGGAAGCAATTCCAAACTAGAAGTGGGTCCCAGTCTACAAAGACAGTCTCTGCCTCCTTCTAAAGATGTCTGTTCCCATTCATTATGTTCCTTATTGTCTTGGTTAAAATTTTTTGAAAACTTACTCAGTTGCCCGCCTGGTGTGGCTCACACTGTGACTCTTAGTCAGGGCATATGCCAGGGTTGCGGGCTTGATCCCCAATGTGGGGCATGCAGGAAGGGGCTATCAATGATTCTCTCTCCTCACTGATGTCTCTGTCTCTCTTTCTTCCTCTCCCTTCTTCCCTGAAATCAATAACAATATAGATATAAACTTTTCTTAAAGTTTCCTTAGGCTCTCCTGAGGAACACAGTTCTGTGGCATGTAGAGTCAATCCATTATAACACCCCCACTTCCTACATCATTCTGAATTTTCCCACAGCTCTATGCCAAAGAACTTCTGACATCTTTGCCTCGTTTACTGTAGGTTATGACTGTGTCCGAGGTTCAAGGAGCCAACCAGGCAAACTGCTGTCTAGTCCAGAGCATCATTCTTGAGTGACGGATGAATCCTCTAAGTCGATGGCTTTCATGGTCATGGGTCCCCAGCCCCTGTGATACGTACTAGGCAAGCTCTGCAATTATTTTATTTTATTTTTTTAAATACATTTTTATTGATTTTTAAAAAATATATTTTATTGATTTTTTACAGAGAGGAAGGGAGAGGGATAGAGAGCTAGAAACATCGATGAGAAAGAGACATCTATCAGCTGCCTCCTGCACGCTCCCTACTGGGGATGTGCCTGCAACCAAGGTACATGCCCTTGACAGGAATCGAACCTGGGACCTTTCAGTCCGCAGGCCGATGCTCTATCCACTGAGCCAAACCGGTTTCGGCTCAGCAATTATTTTAAAGGGCTATTTGCCCTGGGTTATATTTCTTCCCTGAGATTGGACTGACCCCATGAACCCCAGTATGGGCTTGGAGGCAAAGAAGGGAAATGGGGAAAATCTTTAGGGGGGAAAGGCATCTTGTGACTTACCTTTTTGTTTTTTTATTGGTAAGGTCATTGCATGTTTCCAAGCAAATGGAAGATGTTTTTTTTTCAGCTAGACAGACTGTGGGTACAGTCCAGCCATCATGCTAGAGGGCCAATCTCTCTTTTCCAGGGGATTCGACACGGGTTCCTTCTAGTGTTTGTTGTGGCAACAGTAACAGCCTGGTGGCAGCCAGAGAAACATAGCAAGCCAATGCCAGGGCCGGGGTGACAGAGTATGTTCGTCTGGGGAAAAAAAAATCAAACCCAACGAAATCCCTTTCATTGATGTGATTCCAAAGAAATTCTTGTTCTTCTACTTCCTTACTGTAACACATCCTTAGGTCCACGCCTCGAGGAGTCTTTCATAGAAGCAGACCACTTCAACGAGTCACGATATTGAATTCTAAATCTTGGGTAAGTGTCCCCATGCCAGTGACTTCTCCCCTACTCAGTGTCATGGTCCGCTCACCTGGTTCACCATCCTTGGGCCCCACTCCCATCCGTGTTCTTCCAGTTTCTGCAAGGACATATGAACTTGTGCTTCCTCAAGTGTGCCAAGTACATGAACAGCGCCCGCGTGCCCCAGTCTCAGGGTGGCACTTGTTAATATTACTCCTGTTACTTTGCAAACAAGAAAACCGGGCTTCAAGAGGCCAGGCGAGCTGCTCACGATGATGCAAATAATTAAGGGAATCATGGGATGAAATCTAGGTGTCAAAGCTCCAAATGCATGCTCTTTCCTGTAGACCAGCGGTTCTCAACCTGTGCGTCGCGACCCCTTTGGGGGTCGAACGACCCTTTCACAGGGGTTGCCTAAGACCATCGGAAAATGCAGATATTGACATCACGATGCATCACAGTAGCAACATTTCATGGTTGGGGGTCACCACCACATGAGGAACTGTATGCAAGGGTCGCGGCCTTAGGAAGGTTGAGAACCACTGCTGTAGACAATCAGTTAACTCAGCATCAACACCATCACTCAAGATCTGCGGGACCATCCATGGCAAACAGGAATTCCTACTGCAAAATATAAGCCAAGGTCACGTTCTAATGGACCTTCATGCATTTACTGTCTCAGGTTATGGGAGACAATGTGCCCTGGGAAGACGAAGATGCTAACGCACAGCATCCCTGGGAGGTAAGTAGGGCAAGACTTAACACTCCCACTGCTCCGCTGCGGAATGCGCAGTTCACAGTTGGGCTGTTTGGCCGGAGTCTCACAAGTTCCCAGGGTTGGGGCTGCCATTCTAGCCCAGTCCCTTCTACTCCCGAGCTCATGCCCCACCCGCTAATCTTCTCCGAGTCCTTTCACCTTTCTCCACAATTCCTTACTCCGGCTGCTTCAGGTTGAACTATTGCTGATTACCATTTTCAGTTTCCCCTCTCTTCAACTGGCATCCTGTTCACAGCGTGGGTTGCTATGGCAACATGACATATTATTGGTCTCTCCGTAGGATAGTGACCTGGCATATTTAAAAATGTTCTGAGTTTCTTAGCAACTCGTCCAACATTATCCATCTTTGCCTCCATGATCTGTTCTTTCGCACGGCACGTGGAGCCTGGATCATGGGCAAGCTTCCAGGGACGGGAATGGAGATTTTAGGCAGGAGGGGAGCATTACATGCATCAGCCACAGACCCCATTCCATCGGCCGCCTGAGCAGGGGCTACCGTCCTGAGGAAGCTGTAGGTGAGTAGCTACAACTGGGGCATCTTATGTGACTGGGTAGGGATGCATCCTGTTGGCCTTCTCTGCTTGGTCCAGTGTGGAAAGAAGGACAAAGACTAGGAGAGCTGCCCATTGTTAATCAAGTCTTGGCCATTTGGGGTTAACTGTTACCGACATTATTTTGTAGCATCCTGGATCGTCACTGGAGGCAATTCTTACCACATTGTTGTTTGGCTTCCTGCAAGTCTGACCTCCCTCCGCCAGACTGGCTTTGTAGGTAGTTTATCATCGGGCGAGGTTGGCTTCCAGGCCGGGTTGCTGCAGGTATAGGTCAGAGTTCTATTTTTTTAAATATATTTTATTGTTTTTTTACAAAGAGGAAGGGAGAAGGATGGAGAGTTTAGAAACATCGATGATGAGAGAGACATCCATCAGCTGCCTCCTGCACATCACCTACTAAGGATGTGCCCGCAACCAAGGTATATGCCCCTGACCGGAATCGAACCTGGGACCTTTCAGTCCGCAGGCCGACGCTCTATCCATTGAGCCACACCGGTTTCGGCCAGAGTTCTGTTTTTTTTTTTAATATATTTTATTGATATTTTACAGAGAGGAAGGGAGAGGGATAGAGAGTTAGAAACATTGATGAGAGAGAGACTCTCATCGATCAGCGCCTCCTGCATACCCCCCACTGGGGATGTGCCCACAACCAAGATACATGCTCTTGACCGGAATTGAACCTGGGACCTTTCAGTCCGCAGGCTGATGCTCCATCCACTGAGCCAAACCGATTTCGGCAAGAGTTCTAGTTTTATAGATGGACTGGCCACTGTCTATTTGTATAGTCCGTCTCTCAACGTATCTGTCTACTAAACGCCTTGAAACCAAAGAACAGGCCTTAGCTGTGTGGCTCCAATACCTAACAAGGCATCAAACACATGTGGGTTGGTGGGTGGATAGGAGGAAAGACAGAAGAAAGGAAAGAAAAAGAAGGGGCAAGAGGAATAGAAGCATGAAGCACAAAAAGGGAGCATTTCTATTGACATGAGCAAGAGGATGGACACTGGAATAATACATATCTGAGGGGAATGGTGAATAAAATGGCTTGACATGAAGCAATGGTTCCTGGAAGTGGGTTGTGTTGGACCCAGCTGATTAGTAATAACTCTCTAGATGGGCCCTCCACAGCAGAGAAGGGGCTGTCTCTAAGTGGTCAGGAGTGAAGACAGATAGGGTCGGTCATACAGCCAGGGATCAAGGGGACACAGAAAAGGATGCTCTTATGGAACTCAAATCCTTTAAAATGCAGTTGTAGTTATAAAGCGACTTGTTTTGAAATATACTGTGATGTTATTGAGCGCCAGGGAAGTAACCTAATACACTACCATGCCTCTCCTGGGATTTCGATGCCCGCTCATTTTGTGAACTGATGCTGCAAAGATATGGAGGCTCAAAGGAAAGCTACATTAGACAAGTTCCCACACTTGCCATCACAAAATGTCCTGGTCTTCTGTGACTTATATAACCCTAACCTACTCACATTTCCACCAATGGTAGCATATTAACTTGTGTGTTCTACCCATAACCAGCACAGAGCTGGACTCTGGAGAGGTACTCAAAGTTCTTTCTACTCGTTCAGTATCATCTCTTTTTAAAAAATACATACATTTTATGGATTTTTTACAGAGAGGAAGGGAGAGGGATAGAGAGTTAGAAACATCGATGAGAGAGAGAGATCGATCAGCTGCCTCTTGCACGCCTCCTACTGGGGATGTGCCCGCAACCAAAGTACATGCACTTGACCAGAATCAAACCTGGGACCTTTCAGTCTGCAAACCTACACTCTATCCATTGAGCCAAACCGGTTTTGGCCAGTGTCATCTCTTAAACCTTCCATCATTTCCTCTCAAAAGGTGTATGCCCTTTTATATCTGGCAGCCTTTGCATATGCAAATATTTTGCTGGGAATGTCTTTGTCCCTGTACCCCCTTATTCAAGTGGTGAATTCTAACTCTAAAACTAGTAAACTCCACTCAGCTTGTAGGCCCCATAAATATTTATTGTGTGATGGAACAAGTGTCTCATTCAACCCTTTTTATGTCATAGTTGAACCTCTGTGCATTAGACATGTTTATTATTCAGACTTACACAGGTGTGGGCAAAGAAGGTTAACTGTGCCACTGTGACATTCTTTGCGTTAATAAAGCTATCGTAATAATCATAACCTGCGTGTCTTTTCTCATATGAACAACTGTAAACCTACTTTTGCCCACTTGATATATCCAATAGTTCAAACCACCCTCTCTCCTCTGACACAGTCTTTATTGTCAGTAAAATTCAGAGGAAATTAAGTCAATAACTAATCTTTCTTGAGTACCTATTATATCAGAATATAAATAACTATTTTGCACGTTGCATCAAATATATGTAAAACAAGTGGAATGGTGCCTTTCAAGATAGAGTTACTATGACTACCCACATCAATACGGAATATTTAATGCAGAGTCATTTTACAAAGGTGACGTGCTGGATATGGGAACAGGAGAATCCATTGCCTGATACCTCCTCCTTTGTATTAGTCAGAGAAACAGAACAAACACACACACATGCATGCACACACACATACACACACATGTACACACAAGCACACACATGCAGAGAGCTGAAGATCCAGGGGAGCTCAAGTTCAGGTCTGAAGACCTGAGAACCAGAATGCAAAGGGTGTAAGTCCGGGTTTCAGGTCAGGAGAGACCGAGACAGATACCCCAGCTCAGCGGTCAGGCAGAGAGAATTCTCCCTCCCTCACCTCTTTGTCCCATTCAGGCCCCCTGGATAGGATGATGCCCCCTCACATTGGGGAGAAGAATCTCCTTTATTCATCTTGTGAATCTCTCCCAGAAACAGCCTAACAGACACTCCAGAAATCATACTTATACCTGGTTTCCATCAGATATCTGGGCATTTGTGGCCCAGTTGAACTTGTCACATAAAATGAACCATCACACACTTACTTGCAACATTAACACTACTCCCATCTCTACCCGCTCCAAATAGAGAATAGGCCTCTATTTCTTTAGATGGGCATCGCTAAATCTTTCTAGAAAAACCTGGGCTAGGAACTTGGCTCTATTCTTTGGATTACTTGACCCCTTCTAAGCCTGAGTACTTTGTTTCTAAACTAGGAATAACTTTTAATGGACAGGTAAATTATGTAAATTTAGATTTATATATATGCTTAATTTATACAAAACACCCAATACAATGTGTGCCATATCGCTGGACCCCAAGAAATACTCTTCTCCCCCTCTACTTCATCCTTGTCATACTCGCTGCTGCAATTATTTTGCTATCTCTTCAGGATCCGATACAGATTTCTTCTTTCCACGGACAGGATCCGTGGCTTGTGTCTCGAACCCAGAGTTGGGCGCTAAAGCGCTTCCTCCGGCGAAGCGGTCTTGCTAATGTTGTCGGGAATGGTTAAGTGTGGAATTGGATTACACAGGAAGAACACGTTCGTGTCTTCAATGATTAATAATGAGTGGCCGAGCAATTAACAAGTCAAGGTACATTTGCTGGGAAGTGGATGATGGTGATATTTTTTTATTCAGTGATCAGAGCAGCAATTTCCAAATTTCACCTGACCATTCACAAGTGGAGAAGGTATTTCTCCCAGTGGCATGTTATCCTGATCCACCTTTGTAGTCAATGAGGCTTAGCAATTGTTTTGAAATGCAAGAGCTCATGGTATTTATTGGCCTATACTCATTCATATTCCGGGCAGTGTTAATAGCACCAGACACGAGAAAGCTCTATACAGTACAATACTGGCATGGTGAGTGGGCAAATAGTTATTAACCCCACGCATGCAGGGAATTGAAATTACGGCATCATTCAGCGTCTCTTCGGGGACAGGCAGGTTAAAATTGTGTTTTGTTTTATGTAATTGAAGAATAAATGAGTTGATCATCTCTTTCAGAGGCCTTATGACTAAATGCACTCAGAACAGGAAGTTAGAAAGCACAAGTCAAGCAGGCAGGAGTAAGAAAACAATCGTAGCCCCCAAAAAGCTGTTGAGACCCCCGCTAATGAGAGAGTGTGCGTATGACGCGTCTGAAGAGGTACTTGGTATTCAACACATGAGAGATCTTGGATGTTCTGAAGAGAAACCAGAAGTCTGTATCTTTTAGGCTGCATTTCTTACTTTTTATTTATTTTTATTTTTTAAAAAATATTTGAAAACCATCTAATTGGTGTGTGTATTTTTTCTTTATTTTTTTAAAAAATATATGTTTTATTGATTTTTTACAGAGAGGAAGGGAGAAGGAGAGAGAGTTAGAAACATCGATGAGAGAGAGACATCGATCAGCTGCCTCTTGCACGCCCCCCACTGGGGATGTGCCCGCAACCAAGGTGTGTGCCCTTGACCGGAATCGAATCTGGGACCCTCCAGTCTGCAGGCCAACGCTCTATCTACTGAGCCAAACCGGTTTCGGCTGCATTTCTTATTTTTTAAATTCATGTTGGCAACCAATTGGATTTTCTTTCTTCTGCAACACTGCACAAGACAAACAAAATATCTTTGCAGGCCGGACACCGGTTTATACCTCTGATCTTAAGTGCAGCCAAGATCAGATGGATGATCTGTCATCATTTCTTCATAGACAGTGAGGAGAAAAATTACAGGGCGCCTTGTTGTCCTTGGTCAGTGATTTTATCACCTTCAGGTGCTTGCATCGTGGTGCCTCTGATGACCTCCAAGAAGAGGGACTTCTATTCAGCCCCTTCTTTTCAGAATGAAAAACAACCCAGAGGGATGACCAAGTCTTTCCTCCTGCCTCTGGGCATCGTGGTTAGGGGAGTGGTCGTGCCTGGAACTGCATCTCACCGGTTCTCCTGGTCAGTCCTCAGCCCTCCGATTGGGCAGTCGCTATTCCCACACAACTTCCGTGACACCCCTAACCTTCCACAGCACCCGGTCAGGGAGCCCTGGAGGGTGGGGGTTCAGAGCTCAGGTGTGGGAATGAGGCTGACGTTGGTTTGATACAAGTGCCTCATGGCTTAACCATCGCTTAACCTTAGTCTTGGTTTCATCAGCTGTCAAGTGGGGATAAAAAGATCTCAACTATGGAACCACTGTTTGAAATGAGAAGTTTGTACAGTACTTTATGGAGCTTCTAGCACATAATAATGGCTTAGAAAATGGTCTTCTGGGTGCCTATGCATGTAATTTAGTGTGACAAACAGTATAATATAATGTGTAACATATTATAACACTTATATTAAATACCAACTATTTTTCTTTTCCTTCAGGATCTCTATATACTTTTCCTCTCAGTGTGTGTGTACACACACACACATATATATGAATTATGAATTCTATACACAGTATATATATATACACATATATAAGCAAGTATAAACGTGTGCATATATAGATATACACACATCTATTCTATACAAAGATGACCTTGTCATTTCCTTTTCCTTCTATATCTTTCTTGTTGCTTTTATTACAGACTTGTTGGCAGTCTGATCTGGCTAGCAATATGAACTCTAACATAGAAAAAAAAAATCAACAAATCCAAGGGTCAGAAACCACTTTCCCTTCTCCCAGCGCCCCACATTTACAAAGGATGAAATGGAGTTTGCCTGATAAGCTTTCCAATTTTTGCTTTAAAAGTTTATTTCAAATGATTCATTTCGGAAGGAAACTTGAGGCTTGTCCCACAGGCCTTCTCTGATGAAGGAGGGCACATCTGTCCGAAAGTCAAACAGAGTCTCGTGTCATTGAACACCGTTGACTTCAAAATGCCTCCACCCCAAGTACTGGCGGCGATCTGGCCTGAAATGGGACATGACATTCTGAATGGTTCATGGTCTTCCTGGATCATTCACATGCCAAGCTCCCCCGTAAAATTGAGAAATCTTCTTAATTGGGGTGTTCTGTTTCCCTCCCAGCCAGGCAGATGTCTGCAGCCATCCTTGTTATGTCCATCAGCTGTTGGTTTATGGCATTACATTCACCTCCAGCTCTGGTCCAGCTCACGTGTAGCCACGTCCGTGGGCCCAGCCTCCGATGTAAGCCTGTTCCTCATCTGGGCAGCCATATTCACTCATCTACCCATTCCTGTCTGCGCCGCTGCCTCCGTCTCGGTGCATTAAGGAGGCCCCCATGGAGCGCATCTGGACTGCATGGAGGCGTCCACAGTTTCTCCTCTGCTGTTCCCAGTCTCGCTCAGGGGGCACCGCTGGCAGCCCATCATTCTCAGTCACCTGGGCCCCTAATAGCTCGTCTTCTTCTTCCTGTAAATCGGCATCACCTGCTTGGCAGCCGGGCCTGCATGTTTGTGTGGAGAGAGAGCCAACAGCCCCCTCACATTGTGTGGCTCTAATTACCCGCAGCACACAACGCTGACTTTGGACCCCGCTGGTTTTGTGCGTAATTAGCAAGGGCTGAGTTTCTGCAGAAAACACTGGTGTCTGGGAGGACAGATTAAACACGGAAACAAAGGCTCCGAGAGGGCCTCTGCACCTCGCTCTGCCCCCAGCCTGGGCTGGCCGGATCTCACGCCCTGTGAACGGTAGAGTTCAGGACAGGGGGGAAGGGTACGCTTTTGGGGGCCAGCCAACTTCCATGCAAGCCCTGCCTGTACCCCAGGCTGGCACCACCTGAGACCTGGGAGACTCGCTAGTAAGGCGAGTTCGCTCCCATTCTTAGGATATTGCTGGAGGCAACCTCGAGGTGCCACTGCTTTAAGCTCCTTACCCTGTCATTCAGCTGCCTTCGTGGTCTGACGCTAGCTAGCCATTCTTCCACATCTACCTCCAATGTGGCTTTCTCTCTAGACACCCTGGGCTAGTCCCCAAATGTGTCCTACTAACCAACCCATGTTAACTATTATCATCATCATCATTATGATTACTCTGATTGCTTACAACACCCCCTCCATTCTTTCTACCTTCGGAGTGCTTTCCCAGAGGTCAGCAGGTACAGGAGGGGTCATTACATCGGGGGCATATTTTCACTAAAGGATGAAAGAATACGGAAAGAACCTACAAGATAAATTCTTCTCTCTTCCTGACTTTGTAGTACAGTGGTACCTTGAGATACGAGTTTAATTCGTTCTGTAACCTTGAGGTGTGGGAAACTATGAGACGCTCGAGTCACAGTAAACTGGTGGGTTGTGTGCAGCCGGCCCATCTGCGAGATTACTCCTGTCTCAAATGTTGCTCGTATTTCAAAGTAAAAATCGCTCACTCGATGGCTGGTATCTCAAAAATCTTGTATGTTAGGGCACTCGTATCTCGAGGTACCGCTGTACTTTGCTCCTCATCCTTGCTTGTCCCATTTCCTATTTGCCTCACCTCTGCTGCTCTGAGATGTTCTCCATAATAAAGTAGTAGCTGCAACAACATAATCTGTGCGGCTGCCTCCTGACCCATAAATGCCTTATGCTCAGGTGAACAGGGAAGAGGAGCTAGAGAAGAGCTACGAAATGGAAGTATAGAAGGGGAAACTCGTACAGGAAGGGCAAAGGTACTCGGGGGAAGGTACTCCATGTTCTGGCTGAGTTCACTGGAGTAGAAGAAATGAAGAGCTGAAAACTCCATTGGTGAAGCATAATGACTATATTTCCGCTGCTCTGCCCACTACTCCTATTGCCCACAGGAGCTAGCATGCAATGCCTACAAGTGACCAGTCAAAATTGGAATTCTATCCATTCTTTCGTAAGGAACAGAGCTCATCCTGTCATTCTCTATATCATCACATGTGTCTTTCCAATGAATTCTTTGGAAATTGTCCAAGCTATATTCATCTTATCTTGAAGCTGAGAGCACTGAAGTAAGGGCTTAATGCAATTGGAAACCTGTGTTATTTGATTCTCCCCGATTTTATCAAGGGGGCAGGAACAAACAATTCAACAGAGCAGTTTTAAAAGGGCTGAAGTAATAAAGCATGCAGCTCCTTTCTGCTTGCATCCTACCAAGTCTGCCTTTCATTAAATAACAAAATGTTGTTGATGTCATTTTTATTAATCTAGTCTCTGAGTAAATTGGGTTGAGTGCCAATGGTCCCATGTTAGAAGTAGGAGATTTATTAAAATCAGAAATGTTGCCGGTGGTGAATATGGGATTCAAAGCCAGTTAATCCGAAGTAAAAAAAAAAAAAAATCAGTGAGTCTGAATGTGCCTTTCCTCTTTAAAGTCTTAACTATCACCTGCTCCCTTCCACAACTAGATAAAATTGTCCGTGGCTTCTTTGTCACCTTTCTATCATCCCATGAGCCTCATCTCAACAGTAGCTATCTATATTAATAAAAGCATAATATGCTAATTAGACCTGACGTCCTTCCAGATGAAGCTGGGGCTGGGAGGGAAGCCCGGGTCCCAGGTGCCAGAGGGAAGCTGGTGCTGGCACCTGGGGGAAGGAAGGCCTACTATTGCACGAATTATGTGCATCGGGCCTCTAGTAACAGTGAGTTTCATAAGGCTGTATCATAGAACATCTTTTAATATAAGCCACGGCATTTAAGCCAGTGAACTGAAATAGCCTATTCCAGCTAAAAGCTGTTTCTAGATAAAGGAAGCTAAGAGTGGCACGATCCAGCGGGGTCAGTGCTATTCTTGGCCATACTCAGAAGTTTTCAGAGGTCTTCAGGCCTTTGGAGATGACACTGATAATGTGTAAACAGAGTGGCAGCCTGGTCATCGTTATGCTTTTGAAAGATTCTTCTGCTTATTGGGGAAAGATGGATATTACTCAAGTGAGGTCTACCAGTTGTCTGCATTTTCCTTCATTGGAAAGCTTGTTGCCAGATGGTCTTTGAATCACACTTGAGCTTGCCCTGCTCCTGCTCTATCCATGGCCCTGCTGAGATCTATGGGCACCTCTCCCCTGTGATCATTCCCAACATGGCGCCACCATCAGGAGGCAGACATGAGCTTTTGTATATTCTACCAAAAGTGATGTCTCAGGCAAAACTTCTCTTCATTCCCACTCCCATCATCTAACTTAACACGTTCCCTCTTCTCTAGACCTTTGCTAAAGTCACCTCCAAACACACTGTCGCTGAGAATTCACTGTTCAAATCCCAGGTTTGTTTTCTGGGTAAACCTGACCAAGTTACTTTACCTCTCTGTTTTGATTCTGGGTAATTCTAGGAAGTTAACCAGAGTTAAATCAGGACCAAAGGACAGGAATGTGGGACACAATCTGAGGCTCATGGGGTGCACAATGATTTTCTAAATTCTTTTTTTCTCTGTCTTGTCTTTATTTTGATTATTTCTCATTTTTTCCTCCTCTACTGTTTGGTATCTGTGAGTACATTTATTTTATTAATTATACTTAAACTAGAGGCCTGGTGCACAAAGTTTGCAGAGGTAGGGCCCCTAGGCTTGGCCGACAATCTGGGACAATTGGGGCCTTCCTTCATTCCATGCCATCCCCTGGTGGTCAGCGCATGTCATAGCGAGCAACCAAACTCCCTGTCTCCCAAACTCTCGAGGGGACATTTTGAATATTAGCCTTTATATATATAGATATGGACATATATGTTTAGGTCAGTAAAGTTAAAACAATAACTCTAATCTTCATCTGACCTTACACGGATTTCAAGGTGCTTGACTCTAATCTCCTCCTTGTCTTCCCTGAGTATGCAGTCTATTATTTCATTGATATCAGGCAATGAAGTCTATTATTATAAGTGCACTTTAATATAATTAACCAATATCTCTGTTTTTATAATGGTTCTTTTTTTTTTTTGCTAAGTATTGACTCTTATGTCCTATTCTTTCCCTTAAGTTCCTTACTTCATAATCATTAATGAGTACATCTGACACATTTATTTGTCTGGTAAGTGCCTATAAATGGTTCACTTCCTCAATTTTCATTTCATTACTCTCATCACTGATGACTGTTCTTTTAACGGGAACATCACACATAGATAAGAAAGTTACTCTTACAATGTGGGGTTTGAAGGCAAACTTTCTGCGTTTGATTCCTAGTTGCACTTCATAACAGCTGGAGCGAATGATTTCCCAAAACTCAATTTTCTAGGTATTGCTTTGTTTCTGCTATATAGGAAATTGACATCTGTATATTGATCGCAAACCCAGTCACCTCGCTTAACTGTATTACTGTTTGAATAATTTGTTTATAGAAATTCTTATGTGTTTTCAATATGAATGGTCATAACATCTGCCAAAAACGTCGCTTTAATAATTTTCAATCTTTTTGCAATAAATTCCACTACACAATGCTATTTAATACTTATTCTGAACACAAAAAGAAAGAAGTCTGATAATACCACGTGATAGAAAAGATGCACAGCGACAGGTTATCAGTGGCCCATACTCATTTTGAAAAATGGTTGACATGATGTTGAATGTATTTTCACAATCTTTGGTGCTATTTTCCTCCCAGAGGAACTCACACATCTATTCAGGAGCTATTTATAAGAACAGTCAAGCAGATGTCTCTGTGGCATTTTGGTGCAATAACAAAATAAAAGAACATAAACTCTAAATGAATCAGCTATAATGTAAACAAAATGAAGAATTCCTAGCAGCATACTATGGAATAAGAGCATACGATAATTAGTAAAATACTAAGTACAAAATAAATTGCAAAAATGGCAATCACTATAAGTACTAGCTTTTTCATGAACCAAATAAAGCAAAAAATACATTAAAAAATGCAAGTTAAATGCAACACAGTTATTTTTTTAAGCAAGAAAGTCATCGATATGAGACTCAAGATGGTGGTGTTTGCCTTCGGTAGGCTGAGGCAGGGGTTTGGAATAGGCAAGGACCAAGTAAGGACATGCAATTTATGATCAGTGCGCTAGGTTCTGGTCCACGTGGGCCCGTGAAAACATAGAATTAAATGAGATCATACAAACGGTGTATCGCCAAGGCTGACCCTGGTTGTTTTCACTACTCAGCGCACTCGCTTATGGAGGCATGTTCCATCCTACTGGCTTTTTCATGCCATGTCATAGCTAAACCCTGAATTATGATGCCAGCTGACTCATAGCTTTGCAAAATTAGCAAAATTCAAGGACTGGGAAGCCACACCAAGAGAGATTTTACAGAAGACAACAGCTGGTCATCCATAATCAGCATGTGTCCCTGGTTCCAAGGACCATGTCCAACACATAGGAGATATTTCATAAGTGTTTGCTGAGCAAATAAACCCATTTCTACTCCTTTATTGAGAGTCCAGGACTGTTTACAAAGAATAACTAGTTTTAAATGTAATGCTCATCAATTTTTGTTAGTAGACAGACAATGGACACTACTTCTGACCCATTAGTTGGGGGAAAAAATCTAAAAACTAAGACTTCTCTGGAATACACAAATTTAAAAATTATTCAGATAAAGGAATACAACTATTTCCACAGTGGATTAAATTTGCAAAAGTAAGACTTAATATTTGAAGGAGAAAATTAAACATTGGGAAATGCTACCTGGTAATGTACTTTTCTTTTGAGTCATTTTTTGTTTTCTTATTGGGTTTGCTTTGCCGAGCACACCACATTATAATTAAATTTTTATTTAAGTAACAGGATTAGTTCATCCATTGTGTCAAGTCTGCGGGAGAAGTGGATCCACCATATTGATATTTATGATTTTCATAGCCGGGATCGATAATAATAAAAGTTTATCCTTTGAATGCAAAATGTTGGTTCATTGTGTTGTACCCGGCGAATGCCTGAGAAGTTTTGCTTCAAGAAAGATATGGAGAACCTAACAATATTGCAGACTAATTGGCCAAATATTACATACACGTACAAATGTGCACATAATACTAGTTAAAGACAGACTTCAATCTCACCCAACTAGTTTGTAATTAAAATACCTACATTTAGTTAGTTTCAGTTTCCAAAAATGCCAGATCATAAAAGACGACATGACCTCTCCTATCTGCTTTATGTATGACTTGTCTTTTTCTTTGGGAGAATTAAACATGTTCTCCTTCTCCTCACTACTCTGAATTTCCTTAATGATATGCTTGGTGTATGCTGTATTTTTCCCATTCAATGTTAGACACAGACTGTACCAAGGCTTGTATTTTCAGGACTGGGTAATTATACTGCATTTTTTGGTTATTATTGTTAATTTCCTCTTTTCCTTTTTTACTCTGTTCACCGTGTCTCACTCCTTTGTCTTTTTAAACTCCCATTCATTGGATATTGTACCTCATGGAGCGATGCTCTGATTTTCATGTACTCTTATTTCTCTTTATGGTTTGTTGTCTGGGAGATTTTCTCAATCTTAGTTTCTGACTTTTCTAATGATGTCTCTTTTTTTAATATTTCAAGAAAAAACATTTTAAATGTAATAATATTATATGCAATAAAAATTAAATTTTAAGGAAAAAATATTTTAAATATAATATTACCCAAACTGTAATAACATAGTATAATATCACAAAAGTTATAGGAAATATTAAAAATCTGCAAATAACAGGATCAGTTCTATTATATTCTAAAATATTTTTTCTAATTATGTTTTAATTTCAACTTATGGAATTTTATATTTCAAGTCTTTGTTTGTTAATTATATGATTGTTCTTCCTCTAGCATTTTGTTTGGACTGCATGGAAGCAACCTCATCTTTTGGCTTTTCAGGATATTCAGTCCAGCTGGGGATATATATTGTGTGTGTGTGTTTGTGTGTGTGTGTAGGGAGGAGTTTACTTTTTCCTGATTTGAATATTTTAGTTTCCTCCAGTTTCTTTGTGTTTGATTATTTTGGTTTTTCATATACATGGTAGATTACCTTAAATAGCTGGTTATCTGTTATCCTATATAATAAAAGCCTAACGTGCAAATTGACCAAACAATGGAAAGACTAGCAGAACGAACAGTTGCTATGATGTGAACTGACCACCAGGGGGCAGACACTCAATGCAGGAGCTTCCTCCAGCCCACAGGACCCAGGCCAGTCCAGGTGGGTGCCAGTGGGGACCCGCTGATTGCCCCACTGGTCGCTCTGCAGAGGGAGGCTACCTTAGCAGTGGGTGGGGCTGGCAAGTGAGTGGCACCAGGCTGGCCAAGGTGGGTGCCAGCAGGAGCCCTCCAATTTCCCCACTGGTCACCCCACAGAATGGCCCTGATTTCCAGCCAGGCCTAGGGATCCTACCTGTGCACGAATTTTGTGCACTGGGCCTCTAGTTTCATAATAAAGTGAAGCAACAGGATTGGCATCTCTGTGTCTATAAGGTTGGGCCCCTGCCATCCAGAGACTTAAGTCCTAGCAGGGAGTCAGAAAATCACCACGTTACAAATGAACAAATAGGGTGTGGCCAGGTTGATCAATTGGTTAGGTTGCAGGTTTGATCCCTGGTCACAGCACTTACGAGAATCAACCAATGAATGCATAAATAAGTGGAACAACAAATTGATATTTATCTCTCTCTGTCTCTCATCAACTAAAAAAAAGAATGAATCAATCTAATTTCAGGTAGTAATAAGTGCTATTAAGAAGACTGATGCAGATTGCGGTCATCAGGAATGCTTTTTACCAAATACTCCCAGTGTCCCCTGGGATGGCACCTTCCTGCCCTGTTCACCATGAGTCCTACAAGATGGTCCCCTACCTCCTTCAGATGCCAGTCCCAGGCCCAGGTTGTCGCTGTGCATCCGACCAATCAGCTTCCAAGTGCAGGTGCCACAGACTCCCTCCCACTGAGGATGACAATCGCAAATGCAGATTGTTGCCTGTGCTTCGGACTGAGTGGCCATCACTCAGAGGTTGTGACCATCCCCTCGCTGGGTTCAATGAACCTGTTAGAGTATCTCCTAGAACTCAGGAAAGCCATTTACTCGCCAGATTACCAGTTTCTTATAATAGGATATAACTCAGAAATAGCCGAACAGAAGAGATGCATAGTGCGAGGCATGGGGAAAGGGCTTACTTTGATTTTTAAACTGAATTTATTGGGGTGACACTGGTTAAAAAGAAACCATACATTTTTCAAGTGTCCAGTTCTACATTACATCATCTGCATACTACATGCCCTCACTACCCAAAGTAAGGTCTCTTTCTGCCCCGATTTGTCGCCCCTTTGCCCTCTGCTGTTCTACCTCTCCCACCCCTCTTTCCCTCTGGCAATCACCATACTGTGGTCTGTGTCTATGTGACATATATACATATATATTTTTCTTAATCCCCTCACCTTTTACACTCCACCTCAACCCCTTACCCCTTCAGCTGGATTTCAGATTAGCTCTCGTCTTCTAAAGAATTAAAATTCTTCAACATAAGCAGATTCTGAATGGAGACTCTTCGACTTCCTGTGGAAGTTGTCCATGGTTAATCTCATCAAATATCCAAATGCTTCCAGGCAAGTGTTGTTGCTGGTTCCTCTTGATCTCCCCAGTAATGTGTTGATTTTTCACTGAAGTCTTCTGTATACTGCCCCAAAGTGTCCCCCACATTTATTTTCTGGTTGTCAAAGGATTTAGCTTTCAGTCCCTAAACCGCACACACCCACAGAGGGGCAGCCTAGAGTCTTAGCAAGAGGTTTTGTATGGAATCCCTTAATCCTGCCATACATAATTTACTAGTAACTCTCTTCCTGGTGACTCTGCCCTTCCCACTGTGGTTCCACTCTGCTATTTTGTCTCGGTGGACATCACACAGGCTGTTCGCCATCCATCTGGAGCTGGCGCTATGGATATTTTTGGCTTGGAAGTTCCATGAAGGTCTGTCGGTCATTACCTTTCTTGCCCTTCTCTTCATTTCCTCCCTCTGTATTCCTTGGCCTCTCTGACTTGGTCCACATGCGCCAACTTGCCATCTCCATGGGTTTGGAACTGGTGTCACCCTGAGTGGCAGCCTTCTGGGAATTGTTCAGAAACAGCAGGCCAAAAGCAAGAGAAGAAGGAAGACACCAAGAGAGAATCTTTGTGCATCCAATTGTGTGAGGAAACAAATAACTCTTGAGAGCATATTTTGTTGGTTCACTCCTCAGAAATGCCAGCAGACAAGTGGGGCCCCCTCAGAATGAATGTAAAGTCTGCATATTTACAGACAGGCCCGCCTCTGTCCTGGCTGCGAGGGCTACCCTTCCTGCCTGCTACTCATTACAGTGTGACTTGTCCAGGAAAATTATCACAAGGGTATTGTCAAAGGAGCTGCCAAGAGACAGGGAAGAATTGGTCAGAAAGGCTTGAATTCTTGAATGAGCGACATATAAGAGGCCTCAGAGATACTCTAACCTGAGACTCTGATTTTACAGGTAGAAAATGAGCATGCGTGATTTGACCCACCAACCCTTGAGTATCACAACCCATGCTAACACCCAGCCGATGACTTGATTACCTGTTCTGTTTGGGTGGACTGAACAAAAATAAGTGACATCTGCCCGGCCAGCTTGGCTCAGGGGTTGAGCTGTCAATCTATGAACCAGGAGATCACTGTTGATTCCCAGTCAGGGCATATGCAGGGGGGTTGCAGGCTTGATCCCCAGGAGGGGGTGTGCAGGAGGCAGCCAATCAATTGTTCTATCTCTCTCTCTCTCCCTCTACCTTACTCTCTGAAATCAATAAAAATATTGTAAAATAAATAAAAATAATATCTAGAATTTGTATTTGATTTTTCAAGAGTTGCAATCTAATACATAATTTGAGTGAAAACAAAGATTTCAAGTGACTTTAGACCCAAAATAGATATAAGATAGTCTTTAATCTGCTGGTTTCCAAATTGCACTCCATGGTGCCTCGGGCATCCTCAGAGGTGTCTCTCACACCACAGGCAGTAGAGGGACAGTGGAAGTGGCTGAACTCTGGCCAATTCTTTCCCCCACTCCTTCCTGACCCTGGCCAGCATCCATGATTAAATTAGAGCAGCTCAGCTTTTTTCGTTTATACTTTCCTTCCCAGATTATATTTTAGAAAATGTGTTCAGCAACCAAAGAACATTAAGAAGAGTGAATTAGGTCCACCGGCCCATCTGCAGATGAGCATAGAAAGGAAGTAATTTTCTCCGCCATTAATTGAGGTAATGGCACAATTTGAACAAGATCACAGTCTCCCCACACCTCATCCAGCAGTGGAGTCACGTGATGAGAGTTGAAGAGGAGGGGAAGAAGGTGGGGTTGCATCTCAGGGTTTGCCCTCTAGGCCTGGGGCAGGTGGTAGGCCAATCAGGAATGCTATTCAAATGGAAGAAACCAAATTTTAAGCGGCTCAAACGGGGTGAATTAAGCATTAATGAAAGCATGAAGAGGTGGGTTTTCTCAGCTCACCAAGCGGAGCAGACAAAACAAGTCCTAAAGAAGAAAAGAAGACTCAAATCCAACCTAGCAGGCATCAGACCCCAAGGAGATAGGAATGGGGTGTCTGATGCAAGGAAGTGGGGAGCATGCAGGCTGAGGAGTACATGGAAGCAGTCAGGTAAGAGTCAGGTGATGGCTGCTTAAGCCCTGACCAGGTAGCTCTGTTGGTTAGAGCGTCATCCCAATACACCACGGGTTTGATCCCTGGTCAGGGCACATCCAAGAAGTGACCAATGAATGCATGAATAAGTGGAACAAGAAACTGATATTTCTCTCTCAACTCAATCAACAAAAATAAAAATAAATTATTACTGAGAGCCAGAAGGGGATGGGAAGAAGAGCAATTCGTTGGCACAAGGCCAAAGGGTTGGGTCTCTGTGTGGTCAGCTTTTAGCCACTTTCCTCAAGCCTCAGGGCACACAGTGAATGGTACCCCAGAACCTTCTAAACAACCAATGTCAGCTCACACATTTCTTAGGGTATCGCCCCTCACTTTGAGTTGTCACCCTGATGTGGACAGCCTGTTTTTCTTAACTTTGGCATGACGTAGATTTTCCCAATTCTAGTGAGTTCTGTGCAACTGACACCATATTTGCAGGGTCCTTATTATTATTTTTAAATACATTTTTATTGACTTCAGAGAGGAAGGGAGAGGAGGAGGGAGAGAGAAACACCAATGATGAGAGAGAATCATTGATCAGCTGCCTCCTGCACACCGTGCACTGGGGATCGAGCCCAAAACTCAGGCATGTGCCCTGACCAGGAATTGAAACATGACCTCCTGGTTCATAGATGGATGCTCAACCACTGAGCCACACTGGTCAGGCAGGGTTCTTGGTGTGTGTGTGTGTTTGTTTTTTATTGAACTTTGAGATACTACCACCTAGATCATCCTCAAGGCAAGAGGTGCCTCATCCCAGTGCAAGACCAAAATAAACCAGGAGGTGTGGCTCCTCAGCTTGAGGTAAGGGGCTTCGGGCGACCGCTTGTTTTGCCTCCTTAAAACAAAAGTGAAGATCTTGGCAAAAGCACGCTGCTCTCTAATCTGACCCATGATGTTGTCAAAGAGCAGATCACTGTTTCTAGTAGAATTATGCATCTTGTCTCTATTCTTCCCTTCTTTTTTTCTTAGACTTGTACATCTTCCCTCTGTGCCATGTGATCATGCAAATATCAGTATCTGTGATTAGAGTCAATAGAACCATGGATGCTGGGCTTGACCCTGGGACTTGCTTTGAATGTTAATGAGCTTGTCATAAATCAGGCCTTCAATGTATTTGTATTAAATACATGGTGTTAAACACTCTGGACACTTGGGTTCCTGCTATTTGTGATAAGAACAAGCTCTGATTAGCCACCTGTTCAGGTAGATGGACAAATGAACTTGACCCGAACCCAATTGCAACCCCACCTAGTCCTCAATGAATGGGATCAGCAGAATGCCAGCCACCCCTCAGATGTGGCAGCCAGGAAATCAATGTCTGTTGTTGCGAGCTGCTGAGATTTTACATTTCTTTGTTCTACCTCATCACAGCTGATTGCTATGGGTACCGTTCAATCAAAAGTTCTGTGTCCCGGGAGACAGCACAGCGGTTAAGAGCTCAGTTCGGGAGTCCTAATGTTAAGGTTTGCATTCTGAGTCTGTTATGTCTGAGCAAAATGATATTGAGGGAAATAATTAAAGACCCTGTGAAAATGTAACTTCCAAGTCTGTCCTGGTGGCATCATTGGTGGACGTGTGCGGAGTGGGAAAGCGTTGGTCACCTGCTCTGTGCGTTCCCAGCTGAGGCTGGATATTCAGGCCTTGGCTACCTGTTTCCACTCTCACGCTGTAAACCAATAGCCTGTTGGGGGGGTCTACTTAGCGCGTCTTTTGCATTCGTGTGCTTTTTGTGGGTGATTTCACAGTTCAAAACGGCCCCCGACGGTCATCCTGGAGCGCTAGCTCTCGTTCCCGAGTTCAAAAAGGCTCTGATGTGTCTACTGGAGAAATCGAGCAGCTAAATTCCTTTCAAAGCACAAGTGCCAGTGCAGTTGACCATGAATCCAATGTTAATGAATCAATAATATACATTGCATTCGTCTCTTGAAACAGAAACACACATAAACAAGGTTAGGTATTGATAAGCTGAAAAGAAATGTTATAACCAGAGGCTCCAAGGAACCTAATCCGGTATTCTGCGCGCCTTCTCCTGCCGCGAAAGCAACAATCGAGTATTCACGAATTCAGTGAATAACAAAACCGCCCCAAAGAACAAAGAGAGTCAACTTTCTAGAACATAACAACCACGAGTAATAAGAATCCACTGTACTCACTTCATAAGGTTCTTGTTTATGTTAGATAAGGTAAATTCTGTAAGGCACTTAGAAGGTGCCTCAGAGGATAGGAAATGCTAATATACAGTAGCTGTTATCTAGTTACCCTCAGGAATCTATCTGGTAATCCTCAGACACAAAACTAGTGAGGTCACAGAGACTGGACAGAGCCAACGGTTCTTACTTCTGGCATGTCCTGAACAACATGGAGATAGAATTGGTGCCACATTCTTTTTTTTTGTTTAAATATATTTTATTGACTTTTTACAGAGAGGAAGAGAGAGGGATAGAAAGCCAGAAACATCAATGAGAGAGAGACATCGATCAGCCACCTCCTGCACGCCCTCTACTAGGGATGTGCCCGCAAGCAAGGTACATGCCCCTGACCAAAATCAAACCTGGGACCTTTCAGTCCGCAGGCCGACGCTCTATCCACTGAGCCAAACCGGTCTCGGCAGGTGCCACATTTTTAAAAGCTGAAGCCCCTGTTTAATCACAACTGAATGAGAGAATTGACCAGCAAGAGCCGCCAACGAATCCTAGACCACCCCAGAAATGTGAGAGAGAATGGCTGATTGATATCGGTAGTCTCTAGATACCACGGAGATGTGACCAATGTTAGTAGGTGACCAGCTCTTCCTTCTTGCCTGCATTTTAAGATTTTCTCGGGATGCAGAGCTTTGAGTGCTCAAACCTGGATGGCGTCAGGCAAACCTGGATGATTTGGTATGGATAGAGAACCAGAACAGGCTCGGCTGGCATGGCTCAGTGGTTGAGCCTTTACCGATGAAGAAGGAGGTCACGGTTTTTCCTGGTCGGGGCCCATGCAGGGGTTTCTGGCTGGATTCCCATTAGGGGATGCAGGAGGCAGCCAATCCATGATTCTGTCTCATTATTGATGTTTCTGTCTTTCTCTCCCTCTCCCTTCCTCTCTTAAATCAACAAAAAATATGTATTTTTTTAAAAGAGAATTATAACAGACCCAGCGAAGTGAAGGAATCATCCCATTGATGATCACTGTTGCATGTGATGAAGAGGTAGAGACTGGCAAGGTGGGGCGAGGGGTGGGGGAAGGATTGAAAGGGAGGGACTAGCTGTGTGGACTGTAATACTTACTATGCTATTTTTCCTGAGAGTCAAATCAGAATGTTACACTGACTCAACCCTGGATGCCTTTCCAGCTCTAAAATTCTGTGTGTCTCCTGGAGGTCCTGTGTGAGAGAACATGATGGAAGTTCCTTCTCCCATTCCTCTGCTCTTAGCTGCAAAGTCTCACCTTCAGGGAGGTGACTGGGCAGTCCCGTCCCCCCCCCCGCTGGAGGAGCTAAGCTTCCTGTGAAATCAGGCACCCCATTAGTGATGATCATTTTCTCAGTTATTTTATGAAAATCTATTCTGCCTGCTGGATTGCGAGTTCACTATTGGATACCACGTGCCCAGCACCGTGTCCACTACCTGGAAAATGTCATGGAAACATGGGTTAACGTAATAAATTCCTTAGAACTCCATGTACTGATTTTAAATTGACTTTCAAATGTGAGAGAATTGATTTTGATGCTGGTGAATGTCAACACCGTATTTCAGGATTGATGTGGTTTAATTTTTTTATCTTCCACTGCAGGCAAGATAGATGGGAAGGCATAAATTGGTCAATTTCCACTTCATCTTTGGAATACAGGCTCAGAAGGAAGGACTATAAAAAAAAAAATCCTCGTGATATTTGAGCCTGTCAAAGGAAAATTACATATGAAAACATATTTAAATTGAGCGTTTGAAATGGTCATCCTCACAAAGCCTTTCTGTTTTTGTGATGTTTTGCAATTTCAACAAAATTGTGTGGTTGTCTTTTTTTTAAGTTCTAACGCGTTTATCTTAAAGTGTGTGACATATTTTGGGTGCCCTGTTTTCTGACAGAAGTATTGAACTCCGGGTATATCCAATTATCTCCAATCCTGTCTGTAACACCAGAATCTCAAGAAAATAGGAAGAAAAAGAAGCAGTTCCGGTGCCAAAAAAAAAAAAGCCAGACTCTTGCTATCTTGACACCGAGAAAACCCAATGGCGTATTGTCTCCCTGAGAATCACGAGTCTCATTAAACTCAGCAATTTTAAATGACTTAATTAAAGAACATTTTTTAAATTGGGTAACAAAATAGACGGATGAATCTGAATAGGTTAGAAAATTGAGTTGGGAAGATAATGGCGAGCCAGTCTCTCTTTGGCTGGGATTATGTGAAGTTTTAACAATCACTGCCTTTGTCTTTCTGTGCCTGACGAGGTAATTGTTTACCGCAGTAGAGACTCTGTGTTCCAATGACGTTGATTCTCTGAACGCAATCATATTGCTCTGGGGTTCTAAGGAGTCATCTAGAATCTCTCACCATATCTGTCAGATGGGGCATGGAGCCCAAGCATGGACAGAGCGGTAAGGATCTTTTTTTTCTAGAGAGTTCCAGAAAGCTCCAGAGAGTTGATGGCACTGCCAAAACCAAAGGCCAGGCTAATCAGTTTTCCATTCCGTGTTTTGCGGTTGGTTTACTGGTGTACATGTGTTTGTGTTTTTGAAGATGTGTGGAGAAGAAAGGGGAGAAATCGGGCTGAAAAAAAAAAACACGTTATTTCTTTTCAGGGTTACTATTTTGCATCCTTATTTACATGAGTGTGGCCATGTTTTGTTCCCAATATTTACATGTTTGTTCCCAATATTTCAGCCCACTTTTGAACTTCCTGTGGTAATGAAAGCACAAGCTTTAGGCACACGGATATGAACTCAAATACTCTCTCCCCGGGAGAGAGTAATTTTAAAAACTCTCTGGAATTCAGTCTCCTCATTGGGTGAAAGAAGAACACCTTCACTTATGGATGTTGAGAAAGATCAAAGACGCTGCTGTGTGTATACTGTCTACCTCCCTGCTTGCCGGTTAGTACATGTTACCTGGATGGTGCTGACTCATATGTAAGATTATAGTATCTCCCCTCGCCCTGCTCCTGTCAGTACTCACGAGTGGGTTACAGCCCCAGATTCCTTTCCCACCCCGACATTAACATGTACCTCGGGGCTCCCCCACCCCGGCGGCTTGTCAGAGACGAGCACTGGCTGTCACTTTGATCCGCTGTTCTTTTCAGAGCGCTTTCATGGTGGCAGGCTGTTTTCTGAATGTGTCACAAAAACGCTTAATAATAGATGCTAATCCTTCGGGCGCTCTTGCTAGTGGCAATGTCTAACCGCATGTATTCGAAAGCTGAGGCTTTAGCACTCGGACTGAAAGCCTCCTTCACCAGCTGAGTGTTTGACCTTGAAAATAAAAGGTCAGCCAAAAAAAAAGGGGGGCTGTATATAGGTATGTATTTGTATGTGCAGACAGGTATATGTAACGACAGATGATGGGTAGATACATACATATTTATATACATAGACATGTAGGCCCACATTTAATGATCCCAAACATAAAATTATACCATGAAGTTTTTAAATGTATCTGTCTATCTCTCTATCTGTCTCTCTGTCTCTGTCTCTGTCCAATCAGATCTCTATAAAAAGCATGACCCTCCTCTGCCAAGTCCTGCCTCATTACTAAAAAAATCGAACATGTCCTAATAGTTAACTTCTAAATCCCATGATCAAATTTCTATAGGTTAGCAAAACCCACATAATAGTCCTAAACATCCGTCACATAAATAAGAAATCATTTAATTTCACTGAAAGGACACTTGTTAGAACAGGAATTCTATTAAATGTCCGTCAAAGCCAGAGATCTGCCAAAGGTGAGTTCTGTCCTTGTTCTCGAGCCAAAATCTGCTCTTGAACCTCAGAGTCAGCCTTTAGAGGGCAGTGTGACCAAATCGTCGCTTTGTTTCTCCCATCCCTGAACCCCTATGATGGTCTGGAAAAAAATAACCGCATGAGAAAGCACAGAAAGAAAACTACATATATGTGAGCGGTCCTAGGAAGCAGGTGTATCGGTTGAGCTTTAGTGTAAGACTAACTCCGTCTAGAAGCAATAGCACCTCATTGTGGCAGGTAACAAGCCCCGGCCAGTGACAGCATCACAATTACTAGACTGTTCATCTGTAGGTAACTGTGGCGAGGGACAGTCTGAGGAGATCAAGTCATGGCAGGATCAAGGACCTGCTGTATTAATCCATACAAAGACCATGGTGATTGAAGAATTGTAAGTGTGGTACCAGGGAAGTAATACGCTAGGCATGATCATTGATAAATGATCGATAAGGTACCGATGAGAATCACCAATAACCTTCTCTCCTTACCTTGAAGGACTATTCTTTTTTTAAAATATATATATATATTATTGATATTTTACAGAGAGGAAGAGAGAAACATCGATGAGAGACATTGATCAGCCGCCTCCTGCACGCTCCCTACTGGGGATGTGCCCGTAACCAAGATACACGCCCTTGACCGGAATCGAACCTGGGACCCTTCAGTCCGCAGGCCGACGCTCTACCCACTGAGCTACACCGGTTTCGGCCTCGGAAGTACTATTCTAAGGCAGTGTGTTTCCACTGGGCCTGACTGGAGGAGTCTTTATGAGCAAATACCAATTTCACATGTGGATGGAGCCGTGACTCGCTCACAGCGACACCCGTTTGTGTTTGCTTTCCTTGCTCACCTTACGTTTCTCTCCGTCTCACTCATCTCAATCGTAGTTGCCAATAAAGCATTAGTATTTCAAAATGTCAGGAGGCTCTGTTTTCCAGAACACCTCGATGAAGTCAGTGTCTTCTTTAATGAGCTTCCCCGGAAGAGTTTCAGTCAATAAAAATTTTCACCACTGGCCACTAAATCTTTAAGTTCATGACTTGTGAGAATACAAACATACACTTAACATCACTTAAAATCAGAACAGAAAGCAAGCTGAAAAAACTCGGCAATGACATGTAGCCTAAGATAGCAAACAAAGGGAAAAACACCCATTCTACAATTGAACCTAAAGAAAGGCAATAATTGGTTCCGTCTTGTGAAGTTCAGGAGCGGGACATAAAAGTCCGTCTGATATCTGACAGGGCTGGACCAATGTCATTCATTAACTGTTACAGATAAAAATACCACCATTTTCAAAGATTGCTAAACGTTAACGAGGAAGTTACTTTCACTTACATTTGGTTTTAAAAGAATATTTGCTTTGCTTGTTTTGTTAATCCGCACTCAAGAATATTTTTCTATTAATTTTTAGAGAGAGTGGGGGGGGGGAGGAAGGAAAGGAAGGGGAGAGAGAGAGAGAGTTATCGGTGTGAAAGAGACACAGGGATTGCTTTCTGCATGGGCCCCCACCAGGGCCAGTGATCAAGCCTGCAACCGAGGTACATGCACTTGAACCTGGGACCCTTCAGTCCACCGGCCGATGCTCTCTCCAATGAGCCAAGCAGGCTAGGCCTGGACCTCTTTTATGTGAGAGAGAAACTCATTTGTTTAAACCTAAGTAATTTGGTGCTTTTCTCCGTGGTACCACTCAACCAAATTGCAGTTGATAGAGCTTGCTTCTGTGCTGTGCTCTGAGGTTAGAAACCAGAATTTCATCTATTGGGCTATCGTATATCATCTCTGCTGAGTTCTGACAGGGAGATGAATTAGCATAAGACATATTTCCCTTCATTTACTCTCAGGAACTCAGAATTCCTTTCCCAGAAAGACCTGGACGTTTTTCAAAGAAAGTGGTAACTTTGAGTCTTCAGAAAACAACCCTGCGACCACTAGCCACGGAAGAAGATTGCTTTGGTTTCCATTCGGGTTAGCAAATGTAATAGAAGGTGCATTCTTACCGATCGCCTCTCTGCTGGTGTCAGTTTTCCGAGGAGAGTTTTTATGTTCCCTTGGTAATGCGGCTGAAACTTACGTTCCGCAGGACCTACCCGTATTTTCAGGTGCATAAGACGGCCCCCAACTTTTCCAGTTAAAATATAGAGTTTGGGATATACTCGCCCTATAAGATGATACCCGGCGTATCAGACGACCCCCGACTTTTGAGAGGATTTTCCTGGGTTCTGATACGCCGGAAAATACGTGTAGTTCTGGATGTTATGTTCAGATCCACTAGCTCCTTAGAGATAGCAAGTGCACCAACAGCACAGGAGAGACCCGGCAGTCACTGGACAAGTGACAGATGAAGCCAGGGCCCCGGGATCTCAGCACAGCTGCTGCCTCTCAGCAGGGGTCAGCCAGCAGGTCACGCCAAGCACCTTGAGTCCCGTTCCGTGTGTCTGCTCCCAGCCGCCTCGCTAAACATGCGATCATTATCGTCTCCGAGGCCCAGACCTGCCACAGCTCAGGCTGCTCCGGAAGCTTGATGGATGCTGTCAACTTGGCCCCGGTGAAGGGCAGCGTACGTTTCAATTAAGTTGCGCCCAGAAATCCCCCTGAACAACGCGACAGAGGCAGCGAGGCCAGAGGACCTGGAGTGGGGTGACTTGAGTTCCGATCCTGGACTATTCACCTACTGGTTTTGTGAGCCTGGGTGAGTCTCTTAGCTGTTATGAGTCTCTGTTTCTTAAGCCATGAATGGCACAGGTTCGCTTAATTAGTTAATGAGCACCTACTAAGAGCTAGAGGCTGGGTGAGGAAGAGTCCAAAACAAGATAAATCTCGTTTCCTGCCTCAAAGGAGCTCAGACTGCAGATTAAGGAAGAAGGAAGGGTCCATGGTGGGTGTCAGCGTTGCTCATGGGGTTGTTGAAGGAGGTCAATGAGATGACATAGATAGAAACACTTGTAAACCAAAACTCTCCACGAATGTACAACAGACATACTCAACCAATGCTACCGCTCTTGAAATTCCATTTCATTTACGTGCCCTACGTTTGCAGAAGCACAGAATACTCACAGAACATCTGGAGAGGCGCTCCGGGCATATACAGTGTCGACCATCTCTGCAAAGAAAAAAGAAAGATGGAGAGACTTAGGAGGTCTGCATGACCTGTTGACACAGATACAATTAGCAGTAAAATTCCAAGAATAACAATGGCGCTCCAGTCATGCAGAACACGCGGACCCATCACGGAGCCCCATTCTACACAGGTTTGTGAATCTGAATTCGGGGTGATCACGAACAATGCCCAGGCCTCTGATAACTAGTAATTACCCACCAGAGTGAGGGAACAAGTAGACAGTTCGAGGAGAATGGCGCTTTCGGGCGGAACTTGTACACATATAAACATAACCCATGGACACAGAGAATGTGGGGGGGCAGGAAGGAGGCCTGGGCTGGGGGATAGAAATGGACTAGGAGCAGTCAGGGGGCAGAAAAGGGGACATATGTAATGCTTTCAACAATAAAGAATTATTTTATAAAAAGAAAACAGTTCAAAGTAGCTCTTTGTGACTTTAAAAAAAATTTATTGATGTTTTTACAGACAGGAAGGGAGAGAGTTAGAAACATCGATGAGAGACATCCATCAGCTGCCTCCTGCACGCCCCCTACTGGGGATGCGCCCGCAACCGAGGTACATGCCGTTGACCGGAATCGAACCTGGGACCCCTCAGTCCGCAGACCAATGCTCTATCCACTGAGCCACACCAGTTTCGGCCTCTTTGTGACCTTTTTAAAGTCGTTCTGCCTTCAACGCACTGAATGGGGGAAATAAGTATATCTTGCACATCTGCTGTGTGTATTCAGTGAACTAATTCACATGCAAGTGTTTCAGAAACCACACAGAATCATACAAATCAGGACGTCAGGGTAAAGCTGTCATCCTCGGTAATCCTGGGATGGTCATCTCCTGCTGGAGGAGGTGAGGAGGGAGGAAGGAAGTTCCCCCCTCCATCTATATTATGGTGGCTCAGATGTGAGGTCCCTCCAGCCCCGCCCACTTGCAGTGGACCTGATGCAGAGCCCCTGGGCCTGCTGCTGCTGCTGAGGCAGGACCCTCCCCGAAGAACAGAGAAGCTGTTCCCAGGGGAAGGGAGGCCAGCACGGGGAGGAGAATCCGGCTGTTGACTAGGGTAATTGTCTTTCTTTTCTTTTCTTTTTTTCTTTTTTTTATTGATTTCAGAGAGGAAAGGAGAGGGAGAGAGAGAGAGAAACATCAATGATGAGAGAGAATCATTGATCAGCTGCCTCCGGCACATCCCCCAATGGGGATTGAGCCTGCAACCCAGGCATGTGCCCTTGACTGGAATCGAACCTGGGACCCTCCCTTCAGTCCACAGGCCAATGTTCTATCCACTGAGCCAAACCAGCCAGGGCTGTCTTTCTTACTTTTCCTTCCTGCACTTTCCTTTCCTCTGAGCCCAGCCTTCTGAGATGTTTGCATGTATCGGGTGAGACAAGGAACCTACTGAGGTCTCCTTGGTGTGGCTGCAAAATGGCCCTCAAAACTCAGTCTAGCCGAAACCGGTTTGGCTCAATGGATAGAGCGTTGGTCTGCGGACTGAAAGGTCTCAGGTTCGATTCCAGTCAAGGGCATGTACCTTGGTTGCGGGCACATCCCCAGTAGGGGGCGTGCAGGAGGCAGCTGATCGATGTCTCTCTCTCATCGATGTTTCTAGTTCTCTATCCCTCTCCCTTCCTCTCTGTAAAAAAAATCAATAAAATATATTTTAAAAAAACAAACTCAGTCCAGTTCTATAAAGGCCCTCAGATGGTCCCCTCCATCTGCAGGGGAGAGATGGCTTCCGTTACGTGGAGGACTCTCACGTGGGAAGGAAAGCAGATGTGTTCTGGGGAGCCCACATCTGAGGGTGGGAAAAGAATCGATGGGGTGAAAGTCCAGTGAGATGCGTCCCAATCGATGCTGGGGTGCAGGGGGCTGCGGAGGACGGGGGCTACGAAGATAAAACACACACTCTCTGCTCCCAAGGAGCTCAGACCAGAGCAGGGGAGGTGAACGCGCCAACAAATACCTAGAAAACGACGGGGTGATTCCAACACGACAGCGCTATGCACGTTCCTGCGCGCATCCCCGGAAGAGCAATGACCAGTAAAACATATACCACTCGCTCTGCCTTCAAACATGATGGACGTTCTGGATTTCCCAAATCCAACCGCTTCTCAGCTCAGCGGTTGCCAGTCTGGTCTAAGACACTCTAATCTTATCTCCTGGATTACTAAGTAGCTTGCTGATCCACAAGACTTTTTTTATATATATATATATATTTTATTGATTTTTTACAGAGAGGAAAGGAGAGAGATAGAAAGTCAGAAACATCGATGAGAGAGAGACATGGATCAGCCGCCTCCTGCACGCCCCACAGTGGAGATGTGCCCGCAAGCAAGGTACATGCCCCCGACCGGAATCGAACCCGGGACCCTTCAGTCCGCAAGCCGACGCTCTACCCACTGAGCCAAACCGGTCTCGGCTGATCCCCAAGTCTTGTTCAATGTTTATTAATACAGTATTGGAAAAAATACTGTGCAAACATACAGGTAGGGATTTTATGCCAGCCATGATGGGGGTCCTGATACAGATCAAAGCCTCCTGCTGGATAAAATATATGAAGTCACTGCTTGGGGAGGTCACTCGTTTGCTCAAAACCCCCCAGGGGCTCCCCATTTTAATCAGTGTAACTGTTCTTATGATGGTCGATGAAGTTTTGCAGATGTGACTCTCTTCTTTTGAACTCTGACTTACTCGCTCTGACTAGCCACGCTGGCCACTCGGCTAGTCTCCAAACTCGGTAGGCACTTCCTGTCTCGGGAATTTGCAGCTTCTGTTCCTTGGGCACAGAATGCCCTTCCATGCTCTCCGTGAAGTCTTTCTGAGGATTCCTTAGTTAAAATTGGTTCTTCCAGCCTGTGGCATCCCATCCATCATTCCTACTTTCCGTTTCTCTCTAGGGTCGATAATAATAGAACATCCTATCTACCTCGCTCTCTGACTTCACCTCTTGTTTTTACTACTAGAATGTAAGTCCCGTGAGAGCAAGGGATTTGCTTGCTTTTATCTCTTGGAACGGTACCTGGCAAATAGCAGGTGCCAAGTCCTATTTATTCATGTATAAATAATGGGATGCGTTTTACTTCAGTCAAACCGATTTCTCAGGGTGGGAGTACAGTTCATTTGTAGTAACCATTCTCAAGGGGACTTAACACAGATTTAAGAATACGTATGCTATAATTTCTACTTAAATGTCACTTTCCTTAACGTCATATCTAAAATAACATGCTCGTCACTCAGTATTCTGTCACCTGCTTTAGATTTGTTTATAGCCCTTATAATTATTTTATATTTTGTCACATCTTGGTTTGCCTATATATACTCCATCTTCTTTACTCAAGTGTCATATTTATGAGAACAAAAATTATGTCAATTTTGCTCACTGATATCCCAATGCTGGTATAAATATCTTGCCTTGCTTAGAAAAAACTAAAATCAAATAAATGCATTCGTTCTTAAAGTGATCAATAACAAAAGCTTTTAATTAATGGCAGAGTAGTAATGTGGTATCATGAAATTTTCCACTGCTGATATTTATAAAAATTCTGTAATAAAAAAAAACTAGTTAATAAGACCAGATATATTCCAAAATATCCAGGAGTCTTTGAATGTTTCATTTTAGAAAAAAATGCAAATATCAGATGTCAGGATTGTGAGCTTGTGGCTTTCTGGCATGAGACAACTGTCCACGCACTTTGATGACAGTTTAGGGAACAGAGCCTTATTGGCGAAAGGGGTCAGAGATAAACCTAGGGCTATAAAAAGCAGAGGGCAATTTGAAGGGGGAATGGAATCCTTGCAGAGAGAGAACAAAAGGAATAAGAACCAAAATATGATGATAAACTCTGGCAAAGTGCTTGGATGCCATTTAATGTATGGTTGTCCAGAGCAGACCCAGGGGACTGATGTATAAAATGAAGACGAATCCAAGGAGACATGGAGAGGTCTGTGAGGTCTCACCTGTGTGTTTGCTGGGTTTTGCTCTGAGTGCATTCCCCAAATCTGAACAGCTCAGGTGAAAAAAATAACTGAAGCGTCACAGGTTTGAAGTGTCCGAGGACAAAGCCTTAACCCAGCATTAGAGCTGAAAGTTATGAAGGATTTCCTGTAAGCAAGGTTCCCTCATCACTGCCCAGCTCTTTGGATGAGTGTCCAGTGATGCATTACCTACTTCTTATCTCCGGCGCTTTGCTCAAGCACCTATTCCTTCATAAAAACACATCTTCTGTACCTATCCTTTGAAACTGCATCCACTTAAAAAATCTCTTTTAGGTTATGAGGCACATGAAGATAGGGTCTGTATCTATTATGTTCACTGCTGATACTGTTATGAATCATAATGTAAATATCTGTGTTTTCCCATGGTCTTAGGCAACCCTGCTAGCAACTCACAGGTTGAGAACCGCTGCTGTAGAGCCTAAGACCATCGGAAAACACAGAGATTTACATTACAATTCATTAACAGTAGCCAAATTACAGTTAGGAAGTAGCAGCGAAAATAATTTTGTGGTCGGGGGGTCACCACAACATGAGGAACTGTATTAGAAGGTCGCAGCATTAGAAAGGTTGAGAACCATTGCTCTAGAACAGCGGTTCTCAACCTGTGGGTCACGACCCCTTTGGGGGTCGAACGACCCTTTCACAGGGGTTGCCTAAGACCCTCGGAAAACACAGATATTTACATCAAGATTCATAACAGTAGCAAAATTACAATTATAAAGTAGCAATGAAAATAATTTCATGGTTGGGGGTCACCACAACATGAGGAACTGTATGCAAGGATCACGGCATTAGGAAGGTTGAGAACCACTGCTCTAGAGCCTTCCAGGAGCTTTTACATGAAGATGGCGATGATGACAGTTGTTCACATGGAAAATAATGCAATAATGAATAAATAATAATCCATAATAACAAAAGCATAGTATGTTAATTAGACCAGATGTCCTTCCAGACAACCTTCTGGCGGAAGCTGGGACTGTGAGGGAAGCCTGGGTCCTGGGTGCCAGCGGGAAGCCAGTGCCTGTAGCCGGGGGAAGGAAGGCCTACTCTTGCACAAATTTCATGCACCGGGCCTCTAGTGTAAGAATAAGCCCTATGTTTCGTGTACCCCACAACTATAAACTTACTTTTGTAGGGAAAGGTTATTTTTAAAAGTTGTTCCTAGGGGCCGTTGAGAAGTGTTGAGAGGTCTTTTCTGATATGGGTGCATTTGTCTAGCTACACCAGCTGTGGCTAATTCTCTCTCGTTTCCAGGGATTGACTTCCGAGCTCACATAATGAATAGTTACAGTGGCGCTAATGACAGCACTTCCTGGACTTGGTGACTGCCCAGCAGGAAGCACTTGAACAGGGCCAGGGGCAAATGCCAGATGGCCAAAGTCGAAGAGGTGCTTGCACCAATGTCACCGCAAATTGCCCATTATTTAGACAAAAACCATCATCGACATCCTGCAGTGCCAAAGAGGACACTAATAACTGGATTCGTGACTCCAAGGTATTCATGTGCACGCCAGGTTGACTTGGGAATTGTGGTGTGTGGTTAATGACCATGGACTTAGGGAAGGTCCTTGGGAAGAGAAAAAATATCAACTGGCCAGCCTATGACTTTGGAAAGTCACTTATGTACATTGAGTCTCTGTTTGTACAACTATCCAATTGTGATGCAGCTGATTTTTCAGTCAACTGTGAAGGATAAAATGAAATGGAGGCCAACTGTTGCTGTTAATATGTGTGTGCCCATACACAGATGAACTTCATGTTTTATGAAATAATATTTAAGTCTTCTTTTATCTTTCATTCAGAGTAAAAATGATTGAAGATATATAAGAAGATGTAAAATATCTTAAGAAGGTATACAAGGAGGTATAGAGCATAATAAAGTCAACATCCATGCATCTACCAGCCACTCTTCATTAGTATTCATCACACTAATTGCCCACTTCTTCTCCCTTCAACAGAAGAAATAAATGTCTTGAATTTGGTATTAATCTATCCCTTGGGTTTCTTCATAATTTACAACTGCTCTGACTACTCTGGAGCTCTATAAATTTCATCATACCGGACATATTATGCAATTTGCTTTCCTTCCTGCAAATTCTGAGTGAGGTTCTTCCATATGGATGCGTAAAACGTGGCTTACTCACTTTCACTCCTACATCCTGGTCTTTTAAGTGAATATATAACCATTTATATACAGTCTCTACTGGTGGACATTTAGAATGTTTCCAGGTGTTTTTTTTTTCCCCTCTTGAATACTTATGTGAATTTACTAGATTTTGCCAAAGTGTTTCTTACACCAGTTGTAGCAATTTATATACCCACAAGCCAAGCTGTGGAGGAGAGTTCCTTTTGTTCACGTCTGTGCCAAAGCTCGGTTTGGTCAGAGACACACTGTTTAACAGATCTGTTGGATATGGAATCATCTCCCATTGTAGTTTCGATTTACATTTTCCTAATTACCGGTAAAATTGTGAAGGGAAATATTCTTTTTACATATACTTATAGGCCATTTGTGATTTCTTTTCTACAGGTTACCAATTCTAACCTTACAATTAAAGAAAAACTGAACAATTAAATAAATAAGTAAATAAATAAATGTAACAAAAAAAAAACACCACACAACACAACTAAATACTATTTTTGCTTGTTTTTTTAGACTGTGCTTCCTGCAGCTTCTAAAAGTGAATTCGTCACAAGATGGCTGCAGCACCTCCAGCATAGCACCAGATAATCAGAGAACCTCTTGTTTCAGAAAAAAAAAAATGATACCTTCTTAGAAACCCTCAGGATATCTTTGCTTAAAGCTCAGTGGCCAAAACTATGTCATATGCCACAATTTTAAACGAGACAACATCAAAGAACTCTCAGTAAGAGAGGAGGGGTGAAAAGCCATTGATTATGCAATCAGCAGCATCTGCCATAAAATCGTTTCTGTATTTTATTTCTTGTTTTTATTTTTTATTTATTTTTGGTCTCTTTTTATGGCTTCGTAGAGGTTCACGATATCTTCTGAATTCAGATTCCTTGTTGGTTATTTATGTTACAGATATCCTTTAACCAATAATATATTCATCAATAAATCATTGCAATAGGTATAAAAACACTTGATATGATTAAGCAAATGCACAATAAATTCATATTTTGAAACTTAGTACTCAATGAGGTGGGGTCTTCAGGAGGTAATTAAGTCATGAGGGTGGAACCCTCATGAATGGAATTAGTGCCCTTGTGAAGGAGATTCCCTGAGAGCCCACTCAGTCCTTATCCCATGTGAGGAGACAGCAAGAAGACAAGAAGATGATCCAACAGGAAGTGGGCACTGATTAGACCTTGAATCTGCCAGTGTCTTGCCCTTCCCGACCTCCAGAATGGTGAGAAAGACACCTCTGCCGCTTTCAAGCCACCCGATTTATGGTGTTTTGTGATAACAGACTGCGTGGACTGAGACAAGGATGGAAGGTAATTTTAGCCTGAGCACAAGCAAGTAAAAAGGGATCTAGGAGGTGGTCATGAGAAGCAGAATGAGCATTCCCCTTGCAGGGGTATTTTTAAATGTTGCGAAAATAATATGAACTAAGTAGGACAGGGACAGGGACAGCGCCAGCAGCGTGTGCACAGGAGGGAAAGCTGAGGCGGCCATTTATCGCCAGGTATCTGCTCCTCCAACCTGGACGGACTGGTCTGAAAGCACCCAGGCCCCAGGAGCTGGCCGTGGACCTGGGCCCAAGCACAACCAGAGCAGAGAGTCCCAGGAATTCACGCTTAACGTTCTGGAACCAGCATGTCGGGTTTAACTGTATTCAGGCCTCTGTTCAAGTGTCATCTTTGTAATAAGGACTTTCCTGACCACCTGTTTACAAGAACGCGCCCTGATCAATCTCTGTCCCTTCTCTCCTTTCATCTGCGCCCCTATCCCCACCTGGCAAATGTGCCTATTAGCTTTGGTTCACGCCACCGGTGCTGGGAGAGTGTCTAAAAATGGACGAAAATGCCCACTTTTTGTAATTAGGATGGGATTATTTTAAAGTTGTGCCTCTGACTCACTCAGAGCACATTCTCTTTGTCAACAGTTGGGCTATTTTCTGAGAATCTCTCCACGGATATCTCTCTGCAGCTGGATTGCAAACAGACTAGTCATCCCCACCCCCCAATTAGACACAGAACTGCAGCAGACAGCTCAGAGCCCACCAGAACTTTGGGCATTACGCACACAGCACGTACTTTCATTAAAAGCCCTGACCAAGTAGCCAAGCAACCCTTCCTTGAAAATGTACTTTTCCAGAAATATTTATATTTTTTCCCTTTGTCATCCGACCTAATTAAGCACGTGGGACGGGAAGCGGCAAAACCCAGGACCAAGATTACATTTAAATTTGCCAGTGAAGACCGGAACCCTAGCAGAGCTGCATAGGAACGTGAAAATGAGATGCCCTCAGGTTGGTGCTCATAATAAACCAATTAACAGGTTTTGAAACTTGTCACCCTACATTCTCCAGGTGAAGTGAAGAAACACATTTCGAAAGCTGCAGAGATGGGCAGAGGGGGCAGGGCCACGTCAAACTCCCCACTCCGGCTGGGAATATTTCTCTGCGGCCTACACAAGTGAAAAAGGCACAGCGCAGACAAAAATCAACTGTAGGATTTTAGAGTCAGCTTTGGAAAACGATGAATAATTGATCAAGGTAAAATAGAAAAGAAAGAGAAATTGGCGGCCGAGTCTCAACAAACAGCCAAAGAAAGAATGCCCGAGGGGCACCGTTCTCTAACCGAAATGAAATACATCGCCAGAAAGCTGCACTGGAAAACATAAACAGTAAAAAGGCACTTGAAGATGATTTATGGGTACAAAAAGTACTTTACTGGAAAACACGAATGCTTACAAGGAATTATAAAGAAGTGAAAGGAAGAATTAAATCCCCCCAACTGGTGGGATTGGCTAAAGTTTAGAGAAAATGTATAGTATAGATGCCTATATAGCAATTTTAAAAGATGTGACTGTTGTATACAAGTTAAAATGAAAAGCAACAAGAGAGACAAAATAAAGCCCCCAAAAAAGTACCAGAAAGGAAAGAAAACAATAAACAGAAAGTAATTATAAAGGAAACAGATATAAGAGGTGAACAAGCAAAAAGAGAGAGAGAGAGA
>JAAGEH010000297.1:23961716-24012782 GCA_011751065.1 Lasiurus cinereus | reverse complement strand
TCATGAGAGAAGAGACCATGTGAATGGCTGTAGCTCATGCGTCACCAGCCAGTTGGATGGTGCTGTCCAAACCCAGCCTGGTGACAGCATGTTTCTCACGGGAAGTCGCCTTTAGAGCAAGGAGTACTGGCCGGTGGGGATGGTTCCCCAGAACAAGCAGGTGGCAGGCATGCAGTGTCTCAAATATAACACCCAGGACCAGCATAATTTGGGGGACAGTCCCTCTCATTGAGGTAGATGTGGGCTGCTATGACATTTCAGGGTACACACACACACACACACACACACACACGAGGGACTTAAAAGTATGTGTGTTCGGTGACCAAACTCCACCGTCATAGAAATGTCTGCCAGGCAAAGAGCTCAGTGCAACAAATATATTATCGCGATAGTATTGCTTTACATTTGAGCTATTAGAAGTTATATATATTCATTGTATAAATGGATGTTCGCTAAATATAACGTTCACGGGGGCATGATGAAATTTTAGATCATTACTTATTGACTTGTCTCTTCCATCTGGCTATTGGTTGTTTGGGGAGAGAAATGAAATTAAGCGGAGGTTATGGAAACCTGGCTGATAAATACCCTTTTCTAATTTGTGCCGGGGGCCAGAATGTGGCTTTATCCCTTTTATGGGCTGGGGACCGTGTGCCCAGAATGGCCTCTTAGGTTTCTGCTCGTTGATCTACAACATATTCTATTTTTATTTTTTTAAGTCCTCACCTGAGGATATTTTTCCATTGGTTTTTAAGGGAGAATGGAAGAGAGAGGGCAAGACAGAAATATTAAAGGGAGAGAAACTCATCGATTGCTTGCCTCCTGCCCGTCCAGGGCCCAGGCCAGTGAGGTATTTGCAATCGAGATATTTTGCCTTTGACTAAAATTGAACCTGGGATTCTTCATCCGCAGGCCAATACTCTATCTCCAAGCCAAACCGGGCAGGGCTACAAAGTAGACTAAAACCATCCAAGGTCAATAGGTCCCCAGCCACCGAGGGACCAGGTCATAGTACCAATAACACATTTCATGTGTTTGTTTTCGGGGACCACAGAGCCTTCCAGTGGAGGCAGCCTCGAGCATCTATTGAAACGAGGCATGCGGCCAGCTGGCCACGAGCACTGAGTTTGATGCCTGGAATGCTGGCTAGATGGGCCTGAGACTCACAAGAGAGCTTCAGGAAACAGAAATGCGTGATGAATAAAGCTGTGAGCGTAGGACACACATAGAGTGAGAAAGGGCTGGAACAGAGGCCCCGTGCATGGACTCTGTGTACTGGGGTGGCCATCGGCCATTGGCATCACAGCCAGCAAAGTCAACAGGATAGAACCAACCGATGGCATAGAAAGAAGGAACAGAGTTAGAATTAAGGAAAGGAAATTCCAAGTTGAATAAGAGGGACCAACCTGTAGAAAGGAGAGGTCAAGGTTAGCTGAGGACTGACACGCATTGAGAACCTCCAGCCATCAGAAATTACAGGTGAGCCCTAGCCTGCTTGGCTCAGTGGATAGAGCGTCAGCCGACACTCTATCCACTGAGCCAAACCAGTTAGGGCAAGTTCATATTTTAGCGGACTCAGTTCTAGAGTCAGCGTTAGACCTATATAAATTCAAAATGTTTCCATCTCTGAGTGATAAATCTCTCTTCCCAGCGTTGGGGTAAAAAAGAAAGCCTTAAATTTGCTAAGTGGATCACATAAAAATATGAGGGAAAGTACAGTTACACTGTCTGCTTATAGATGCTCTGAGGAGCACTTGTTTTTAATGCATAAAACTTAGCCAGCGGTGGCTCTTCACCTAGATCCGGTGCTCTTTTGATGAAGGGAATGTTTCTTATTTACGTCTATGTTCCCCGTGCCTGGCACAATACCTGCACCCCCCTTACACTCCATAAAACTTTGTGGGATTAATGAACAAATTAGTTCGCACCTGACAGTCAGATAAATGGAAACAGTGATCTAGAACAAGAAGTTGAATATCACGGCGGTAGAAAAGATGATGCTTCGGGATTATCTTCCATCATGTTCAATGCGAGACATAGAAAGAACTCATTAACGATGCCAGCTACACCCATCACTGCCACCCTGTATCAAAACCACCACCACCACAACATAAACACTCTACGTGGCGGCCATAAACCACATGGAAAACCTGCGAGGCGAGCTATAACCCTAACGATGTTAATTTTAGCCATTTTTGCTCAAGCTGCAGGTTTCAAGGATGGTTTATGATTAGACTTTTATAACCTTCAAACTCTCGCCACAAACCTCAATAAATTGTGAGTAGGCGACCCACTTAGCTATGAAATACAGTTATGGCCTCGATGTAGTCTGGATAATTTGGGGCCATAAAACTTGGGGAAAACAGGAAAGCGAGGATGTTTGTGGTGGTGGCTGAGCCTGGAAATAAAGAACAGAAACGGGTGAGATAGAAGAGGCCTCGTCTTCACCAAATTTTCGTTTAAGCTGTGCAGATTCTCTGCTCACTAATTCAGTAATGCTCTGTCTGATTATCTAGAGCATGAGCATTGTTGTTAATCATGGACATAATAACATAATAGTTGTTCAATAAATGTGCTAGGCTGGGTATTCTGTAAAGAACAAAGTTTTTGCAGAAAGGAGACCTGATTTCAGATCTTGCCTCTGCTACTGATGTGTGTGTGTGTGTGTGTGTGTGTGAGAGAGAGAGAGAGAGAGAGACAGAGAGAGAGAGAGAGAGATTTAGCTTTCTGAAAATCATTGCCTCACTCATAATAGATGAGCGATTTCAGTTTTTTAGGATAATGCCTGCTAGGCATGGTCATTGTATCATTCACAGCTTGCCTGTGTGCCTTCCTTAAAGGCCATTTTCAAGAAGTCTTTTTAAGCCAGTTGCAATGTTTTGTATTCCTTTCCCCTACCTGTGAGAGCCACGGATGATTAAGCCAGTGGGGAAAAGTAACTCCATTAACTGCCTGCACCAAAATGGACAATTCTGATTGCGTGATCCAATAATATCTTCCTTGGCAAATATTTTAACCTTTATATGGTACTTACTATGTAGTAAGTACTTTGTAGACTACAATTTATTCAAGGCACAACAAATTTATGAAGCAAACACTTTACAGATAAGGAAACCGGGACAAAGAGATGAATAACTTGCCCAAGGGCTGAGAATTGTATAGGCCAGGCATCCCAGCTCCAACTGTGTGTTCTTAACCACTAGCCTGTCCTAGACATAAATGTGAGTCACAGCCCAGCAGCCGTGGCTCAGTGGTTGAGCATCAACTATGAACCAGGAGGTCATGGTTCCATTCCCAGTTGGGGTACATTCCCGGATGAGGGCTTGATCCCCAGTACAGGGTGTGTAGGAGGCAGCCTGTCCATGATTCTTCCTCATCACTGATGTTTCTCTCTCTCTTTCTCTCTCTCTTTCTCTCTTCCTCTCCCTCTCCCTCTCCCTCTTTCTCTTCCTTCCACCCTGAAATCAATACAAATATTAAAAATAAATAAATGTGAGTCGCAGAAAAAAGACAATTTTCATCAGCTGAAAGAATTAAAAATGTACTATCTGACTAATTTATGCATTCAGAATATTTACTGAGAATCCATGGTGTGTGCCTGGCACTCTGCTAAGTGCTGGGGAGATGGGGGTGATCAACAATGGAGGCAGACAGGGACCCTGGCCTCATGGAGGTCACCAGACACACAGGGAAGATGGACAATAACAGAGCGTCACAAAAATAAATGTGGAAGATGGGCTTCAACAGAAAAAGTGTCCCCGTGCGTGCCTCTCCCTTTCTAAACTGGTCTCCTAAGCAGCCCTCAAGGGTAGGGACAGTTCATGTCCAAGGCGATGCATTCCAACTTCAAAGGCAAAAAAGACTGCTTCAAAGCCAAAACAGTACAGCCTTTTATTTTCTTCCATAAATAGATGTTACCAACCGAAATCAGGCATTAACTAAGCTGTGACTCAGAAATGTGCCAAGCAGAACTCAAGTGCTGTGAGTAAAAGCATCCATTATTCTACAGGAGGCAACCAATTTATCAAGAGAGACCTAAACAAATCGGTTTGTCCTTGTCAACCGCAGAGATGCGGCATTTTTTCACACAACCCAATTAGACTGCTAACAACTGTCTGATTTATTTATCCAAATGACATTGCTCCTCATCATAAGCTGGTGGGGCCTTCACAAGAGGCAACCGCCTGCAGAGTGGCCGCAGGAAGTGGGCGGTCCCTCCCCCCTGCATCACATGTAGAACAGGTCCGGGTAGACCAGATGTCTCTGCCACTGAGTTGGGTTCTTTCTATCCATGGACAAGCAGACAGTGCTCAGTGTACAGTCAGAGGGCTCGGCCTACATTCTGCTCCAGTTTTTACCAACTTTGGATGAAAGAATTTGTATGTCATAAGGTTTAGTTCTCTCACTGGTAAATGGGATGATAATAAGACCTACCCCTGAGAATGTTTAGGAAAGTCAATTTGAGAAATGGTTGGGAGATAAAAGGAAGTAGATATCAATAAGTGTCATAAACTGGTCACTGAGAACCTTCTACATGCCATGTTCCATGCTCATCTCTATAGATACAGCGATGCCTCGAGAAGGCCCCTGCCTTCTGGTGTCCATGGCCGTGAGGGGAGTGACTAGATAATACCCTATGGACCACCTTTGTGGAGCCATTACTATTTGAAGGCTCTGAGCTAGTCTATTTCTTCTATTCATTCATTTAACAAAACATATATTGGGAACTCCTTCGTACCGGGCACTGTTTTGCCATTTACATTATAGATTAACCTTCATAACTAAGTTATAAAACAGATGCTTTTGCAAATGCTTTTCCCCAAAAAGAACACAGAACCGCACAAAGGTGCGGTAGCATCATCGAACCTCAGAAAGTGAAGAATGAGTAGAGCTGTGATCGGACCACAAATCTTCCTGATTTGAAAAATCTGTACCTTGACCTAAAAATTCACTGGCCTGAGAAGGAGGCAAGCAGGAAAGCTTCGAGGGATGGAGAGGGGAGATGTCGTCTCCATAGAGGAGACCTCCAGATACACAAGAGACTTGGGGAGACCCTCTCAGACACAGGGTTCAGCAAATGGAGAGACGTGAACACGGGGAAAGCATGGCACCTTGGGAAATGAAATGTTACTCAATAGAAAGGCCTTCATATCTGACTTTCTTCCTTCCGCCTTCCCCAGCCATTCTACTTTGTCCATGCCTCTTCCCTCTTTCCCACATTCATCTTTTTGCATTGAGATTCGAAAGAAAAACACGAGCCAGCCGTTCTCAGAGGACTGAAGCGATTCTGCAGAGAATCTGGCCAGCAGCCTGCCTTGGGCTCAGCTCTGAGACTGTATCCCCGAAATAAACTCCTCCCTGCCCACAGCTCCGCAGCGGGGTGAAACCAAGCAGATGGTGGCAGAGCCAGGAGCGGCCTCCGTAGAACACCTTGAACCCGTTCAGAGAGGCCAGCCCCAGGAGCCCCAGAGGGGAAGTTTGGGGGGGGGCTGTCTGTGTGTGCCTGTGAGTGCCCACAAAACCTTCAGACGCTCCACAAGGAAAGAGGATCTGGAAGCATCTGCCAGGAGGAACACTCGGCTCAACTTCCCACGTCTCCTGGGCAGGGTTCGACAGCAATGAGGAAGTCCACCCCCCCCGTGGGAGCGGGGGGTGGGGGCGGGGAGAGGCAGGGCTTTGGAGCCGGGCTAGTTGGGGCTTTGGCCAAATGCTGCTGCTTCCAGGCTTGATGGCTTTAGCACCTGGCTGCCAGGTAGCTACGTGGTACCTGGTTTTCTCTTCTTGCAGGAGCATCACATTGTGCCTCTCTCCTGGGATGCCTGTGGGGAATAGACGTGATGACTCGTGCATGGAGCACAGGGTAGGGGCCCAACAGACGACAGCTTTGTGTTTGTTGTTTGGATGTTATTATTATTATTTTTTTAATATATTTTATTGATTTTTTACAGAGAGGAAGAGAGAGGGATAGAAAGTCAGAAACATCGATGAGAGAGAGACATCGATCAGCCACCTCCTGCACACCCCACACTGGAGATGTGCCAGCAACCAAGGTACATGCCCCCGACCAGAATTGAACCTGGGACCTTTCAGTCCGCAGGCCGACACTCTATCCACTGAGCCAAACCGGTCTCGGCTGTTATTATTTTTATGGACCTCTTTGATCCTCTTTTCTATTTATTTTTTTTTAAATATATTTTATTGATTTTTTTACAGAGAGGAAGAGAGAGGGATAGAGAGTTAGAAACATTGATGAGAGAGACATCGATCAGCTGTCTCTTGTACACCCCCTACTGGAGATGTGCCCGCAACCAGGGAACATGCCCTTGACCGGAATCGAACCTGGGACCTTTCAGTCCACAGAACGACGCTCTATCCACTGAGCCAAACCGGTTTCGGCCTCTTTTCTATTTCTAATCTTGGAAACAACCCCGTGATGTCCACAGCATTTTTTCCTATTTATTTATTTATTTATTTTTGCCATTTTATTCAGATGACTTTACTTACAAGCGAAGGGCAGGAGGGGATTTCAGTTCAATAAAATAAAGTTTAAAAGTTTAATGGCCTATAAACTATAACAGTGTAGGGCTATTTTTATTTTGAAAATACTTTTTAAATGGAGAAAGACTTTTTAAAACATTAACACTTTCAATCCCACCACCCCCTCACCCCATTACTTTGCCATTGAGTTGAACTATGTCTTTTAAAGATAGGAATATTTAAATTATGAAGACTACTCCACTCTGCTATACTGAGAAACCGATCAGAAGGCTGAGAAACTGAATGTCAATAATTTGTAATTTTTTAAATTTTAACTATTTTTAGTGAATTTATTGGGGTGACATTGCTTAATAAAACTCCATAGGTTTCATGTGCACAATTCTATAATACATCACCGGTATATTGTATTATTTTCCTCTTTATTGTTGAGGAAAGGGAGGTCCACAAAGTCAAAATGACTTGTCCAAGGTCACAGAGCAGGTAAAAGGACTAGAATTTGAACCCAAGTTCATCAAACTCTAAAGTTTAGGTTCTTCTGCAAATTCTGGTTATGTCTCATAAAATCAAAGCTCTGAGAGCCAGAAAGGGCGCTAGAACCATCTAGTGAGATCCGCATTGCTCCCCTGGGGAGCAGGCAGGGCTGTGACATTGTTTTCCCCTTGTCACCACGAACACATTGCTGAGGATCTGGGGACCACTCACACCCATTGTAGCTAAGATGCAACCTTCAGAGGCACTTAACACACCAGGTGGCAGAGCGTTTGTATTTCAGAGTTCCCCACATCCATCTTCCCATTTTAAGGCAGGATAGTTTGGGGGGATCAGAGAGACCCACGCTCAAATCCTAGCTCTACCATTTACAACTTGTGCGACTACAGGCCCGAAACTTGTCCTTCATCATTGCTACAATGCGAGCAAACACATTGTAGAGTTTATTATTATTTATTATTATTAATTGTGATTGTCAACCCTTGAAAGTTGGGATGAAAACAGGGAAGTGGGTTTCATTCAATCTTTCCAGCTAGTGTTTTTGTTTAACTTCTCAGGGAAAAAAAGAAAAAAAGAAAACAAAGCAAGTGTATCTTACTGTTTAAGATTCACAGCACGGATCTGTTTTCATTTTAATTGTCTTCTGAAGGACACACATCCTTGTAAGAGTCAACTAGACTTAGGGAGAAAATAGTGGTATCTTGTTAAAAGCACATACTCTTGGGTCCTATTTCTGGTTCTTCCCTTGTCTAGCGAAGCAGACCAGAGTGAAACCAATATCCTCCTATTTCCTCATCTGTGAAATGGGTTTTGTGATATCAAGTGTCCAATGTCATCTTGACCAACAAGTCATGTCAATAAAAGTGTTCCTCAAAGCATCACTCCAAAATGTCCTGTCCATAGTGTGATCATTCCTGTGTTCACAGCCAGGTTCCAGAAAGGTGTGGAACCCCGACCTTCACCCTCCCCCCACCCCACGCTCAGACCCGAATAGTGCTCTGCAGTGTCATCTCCGTGGGAATGAGGAAGGGCCCTGGATGGGAATCGGGAGTCCGGGGGTCCTCATCCTGACGCCTCTTCTGTGGAGCAGGTGGCCGTGCATAGCTTACCTCACCTGTGGGTGCTCTTGTTTTCGTGACCTGAAAACAGGAACAGGAGAAGGACCTCCAAGCAGGGAGGTGAGGTATGAGATCATGTCTGGACAAGGGTATCAAAGACCCGCACCGCAGAGCAGCCAGCTTCGACTCTGTCTCTGCTCTCTCCATGTGAAAGCGGGTGACAATTAATTGTTCAACCAGAGAAGCTAACGGGGTGATCATGAGCACCATCCACTGAGCTTCCCCTTCCCTACCTGCCCTGGAGGGTCAAGGAGAAGGTGCATGTGTCTAACTCCCCTGGCCTGGTTTTGAAAAGTCTAAAGCACTCCAAAATGCAGGCTGTGATTTCTCATTAGGGGCAGACTCAATGCTATTTTCATTGGACAGCGGGCAGGATGGGAAAGGCAGGCAGATTGCCAAACAGATACTAACTTCTATCAGCATCAGACTGCACCCCAAGCTTGGGTGCCCTTCTGATCAGGAATGAAAATAGCCGCAATTAAGTTGACAGCCAAGCCAAGCCATGAATTAATGGAGAGGCATTCTCTGGGGGACTTTTTTTTCCCCCCGTGAATGGAAAACAAATGACTGAAACGATTAAGCAAATATGTTGGTCATGCTGATACGGAAACTGGCATCGGGGCAGATTTCACGTTGCGTCTACCACGGCCAGGTTCTCAGACGTGGCCACATCGACGTGTGACCAGATACAGAGAGAGTGAACATGTCGGGGGCGGGGAGGGGCGGTCATCGGAGGACACCCTACAGTCAATTGTTGTCCAAGTTGGGAAAGTGACACTCAGACGGAGGTCAAGTGACCGGCTCTGGGTCACCCAGCTAGTTTAGCGGGAAAACTAGGCCAAGAACTCGTGCTTCCTCGGTGTCACATCAGCAAGAATAATGAGTCTAAAGCCAAAGACCTTGGGCTGAGGCCAGGCTTGGCTGCACTTGAGAGTCTGAGCTCAGTCAAAGGCTGTTCTTCCCAAGCTCTCTCTGGGCCTTATCACTTTACAAGTGCAGGACCAGAATTCCATTTTTTTATTATATATTTTTATTTTATTTTATTTATTTATTTATTTATTTATTTATTTATTTATTTATTTATTTTTGCACATTTTGACCTAAAACTGCTTCACCAAAACTTTACTCGGTTACTAAGTGTGGGTTATTTCCTCAACCGCTAGCCAGCCCTAGAATCCAAGCCTGACACAGCACGGGGTTTCTTAAAGCATGAAGTGCGCTGGCCAATCGCCTGAAGAGCTTGTAGAACTTCAGATTTTTTTTTTAAATATATATTTTATTGATTTTTTACAGAGAGGAAGAGAGAGGGATAGAGGGTCAGAAACATCGATGGGAGAGAAACATCTATCAGCTGCCTCTTGCACGCCCTCCACTGGGGATGTGCCCGCCACCAAAGTACATGCCTTGACCGGAATCGAACCTGGGACCTTTCAGTCCGCAGGCCGACGCTCTATCTACTGAGCCAAACCGGTTTCGGCGAACTTCAGATTCTGATTCAGACATGTGGAGGTGTTTCCTGAGATTCTGTGTTGCTGATGCTGTTGGTCCAAGGACCACCTTTTGAGGTTCAAGGGCAGGGAGAATGCAGAGACCAGCTCCCACATAGACCCTTGAGGGGGGGTATCTGAATGATGTCCACCAGCCTCTTAGACATATGCTGTGCTTGGCCTCAATCTCACATCAGAGGCAAAGACACGCAAGGGTTGATATAAGTCAAGACCTGGTCCTCGCTGAAAGATCTTTCTCGGTGTTTTTCCAGCTCAGCCATCATCCTTTCTCCATAACAACTGCCTTTACAAAATCAATATCAGGGTGGTTTTGGGTAGAAATGACCTGAACGAATGAACCCGTGACTTACAACTTTATTCCTAATTAGAGGTAGTTGTTTGCAGGATTGATGGAATCAAGTTTGAGGAGAGGTGTATCTCCTCATTAAGAGTAGAAAATGTCCTACTGCGCATGGATATTATGATCTCTTAACGGCAAGAAAACTATTTAGACCTTCCTCTATCTTCCTTGCAGCTCACCCCCAGCTGCACTGCAGAATTTCCCTTAAACTAAAAGGCTCAGAACTTCATTTAGTTGATGATGATGATGATGCTGACAATGAGAGCAATCTTTTATTAAATACGTACAATGCACAAAACATTGTTTTCGGCATTTAACTGTGCGACTTGGTTCATCTTTACAAAGACTATAATCATTATAGTATAATGGATACCACTATTAGTTGCCATTATTAACCAACCTACCCAAGGTTACACACCTAATAAGTGGGAAGTCAAAATTTAAATCTACTGGTCTGAGTCCAGAGTCCACACTCCTAACACCCACAGCCTGAAGATAAATGCACATTCCTCTCTGAATGCAGGTCTGCCACGACCCTGCTCCACAGGAAGCACCAGCCAGAGCCTCGGCCCACTTTTTGTTCATCCTTCACCCTACCTTCAAACCCTACTCAGGCTTCGACGCTCAGCTCAAGTGGAATTTCCAGAAAATCCTCTTTGTGACCCTTGAGTTGGTAGAAATGACCTCTCTTTTTGCTCCAAAGAAATCCCCTGCCAGTCTCTGCCCCTTTTCTCATCCGGGACATTCTTAACATCACCCCCACCAACTCCTAGGTACAAGCATCACACGTGAATAAGATGTGTTTTATCATCTTGTCAAAATACAGTTCTTTTCTTCAGATGCTTCCCTTTCATTCTCTAGTACAGCGGTTCTCAACCTGTGGGTCAAGACCCCTTAGGGGGTCGAACGACCCTTTCACAGGGGTCACCTAAGACCATCGGAAAATGCAGATATTGACATCACGATGCATCACAGTAGCAAAATTTCATGGTTGGGGGTCACCACCACATGAGAAACTGTATGCAAGGGTCGCGGCCTTAGGAAGGTGGAGAACCACTACTCTAGTACTTAACACATCTTTCAGAAAGTGTTCGATTTGCATACCCATCCTGAGTGGATCCAGCAGGACTCGGAGGGTGGGAGCATCTGTGCCCTTTTCTCTGTATCCTCTGGACCTGGCACGTACACCTGGGACTGACCCTCTCTGCAGCTGACAGAGGAGAAAACAGAGGCCTGTGCCACCTGGTGAGTCAGAGGCAGATCCACGATGACTCATGATTCACTGGTTGTTCCTCTGCACCCCGAAACCTGGGCCCGTCCACCCTGCACTCACTTGTACACATCCACACTGAGACCGTTGGAGAACACTAACCCACGTATCACGAATGGAGAGTAGGTGAGAGAAATGACATCTGGACAACATACTTAAAAAGCTTCCCGACCCGATGCAGGGGAACGAATAGGAAAAACTGAACTGAAAGATGCCGGGGCACACATTTCGGTGCGGGCTCCGTGGTGAACTGGCCCTCCCCGTCCGGTTTCATTCCCGCTCAAAGCCACGAGCTGAGAACTAAATTGCTAAAGGGCAATTGTTTCCTTTTCTAGTGCCTCCGAACTGGCGAGGCCATTATGTGCGGCATAAAGTACAGGATACAAAATGCACACTTCAAGTGTCATCGGGGGCTCGTGCATGCTATGGAATTGCCACTCGGAAAAATAATTGGGTTTGGTGAACATTTTCTCCTTAGCAGAGAGGCATTTTCCCTTTCTTTGGGGAAGAAGTACATCTTACAGCGTTCATTCATCACCCCATTATCCATTCAACAGACCAACAAACACTTCCTCATTCACTCAGCGCCTTCATTTAGAAGACGTGTGTGGAGGTTTTGTGCAGGGAGCGGGCACTGGGCGAGGCATGGAACGCTGGCAGAGACGGCAGGGCACCCTCTCTGTGTGTCTAGTCTGGGGAGTGGGGTTATTAAGATGATTGCTCTTGGCCTCAAGGAACTCAGAAATCATTCTTCTTCTTTTTTTCTTTTTTTCTTTTGTTAATCCCACAAGTGCATGTTGAGAACCAGCCATGCCTCACGGCTTCTGCCTGTCTGTGGCCATGACTGGCTGGTTCACAGAAGACCCGGTTTGGTCAAAGATCAAGGAAGGAGCAAGCACACCCTCTTGGACACACCCAATGTCCCGCCACAGCCACTTGACCAAGGCAGTCCAGAAGGACCCCAGACAGAGCTCCTGTGGTGCCCAGCATGAAGCAGCAGAAAAGGAAGAGAAAAGGAATGATAAACCAGGCCTGTCACCTACGTCTACGTCTCCCCTTTTCTACTCTATTACTCGACGTTTGCCACACATCCAGTGCGTGGTCAACATGCTAGCGATCGTCATCACTGAACTTACTAGACGTTGGTTGGGTGTTTAATATGGATTAAGGCTTTGAGATAAAGCAGAAAGAATTGGTAATCAGACTTTGCTGGTCATGAGATTGGAAGGCCGGAAGGAAACCCCGGATGCCCAGAGCAGGAACCGGCTTCCACCAGCAATGGAACCGGCTTTCTTGCCTTTGCTTGAACTCTTTCTTAACCCCTTTCCCCCACCTCACTGTTGCCCTCTGGGGTCACGACCTAAAGTAAATGACCTAAACACAAGCGCTTGTCTGCAGCTGTTTTTATGAGAATCCAAGCTAAGACAACATGTCAAACAATGTTTGGGGATCCTTTTAAATGGACATGTGACATGACAGAAAGTAAGAAAAATAATCATAGGCCCAAACCTGGGAAAAGACATGGAGAGGTGAGTCAGCAGCCAGGTCAGGGGCATCTGGTTGCTTATGGTGACCCAGAGCTCGGGTTGTGAAGATACACGTAGTATACATTTGACACCCATCTGATGCTATTAACCGAGGTCACCCCAATAAATTTAATAAAAAATATAAAGACATGCACATTTCATCATCCATGTTTTTATTGCTTAGACCAGTGGTCAGCAAACTCATTAGTCACAGAGCCAAATATCAACAGGACAACGATGTACAATTCTTTGGAGAGCCACATTTTTTAAACTTAAACTTCTTCTAACGCCACTTCTTCAAAACAGACTGCCCAGGCCGTGGTATTTTGTGGAAGAGCCACACTCAAGGGGCCAAAGAGCCGCATGTGGCTCGTGAGCCGCAATTTGCCGACCACGGGCTTAGACCAATTGAATGGAAGACGTGGGTTCAAGTCCCCTCGGCCCCACATAAAACCAGAACTCCCAAAATATATATGACACTTTCAGAAAAAAGACTAAAAAGTAAATACCCATAGAGGAGACATGAAAATGTAGTTGTTTTGCATTGACTCTTGTTAGGGGCAGGCTAGGTAAATTACTCTCCTTTGAGGGTTTGTAATTATACTTTGCTGATCATGAGACTTGAAGGCCAGAATTAAAGCTCTTTGAAATAAAGAATTTTTTATTTTATTTTTTATCTTTTAAATACGTTTTTTTTTAATAATTTTATGAAGCATGTGAACTTTTTTTAGAAAGATCAATTTAATTGAATTTATTGGGGTGAAATTTTATTAAATTATATCACTTTCAGGTAAACAAGTCTACAATACATCACCTGTACATTGCAACAAAAAAAATTATTTTAAGGAGGTCTTAGATTTGTAAAACCCAGGTCTTGGCGTAAATGTTCTTTCTATTTTTATTTTAATACTGCCCCCTTCCATTTTGTGCTGTGATTGATTCATCCAACCTTTCTCCAGTCTACCTAAAATCCACCCATTTACCTTTTAAAAGTTATATGATGGAAGGTGAATATTGCACAGACTGGGAGAGTCAGGAGAACCTTCTGAGGGAAGTGATTCAAATAGTGGACATTTCATCCAGCCAGCATGGCTCGGTGGTTGAGTGTCAACTTATGAACCACCAGGTCAGGGTTCAATTCCCTATCAGGGTTCAATTCCCGGTCAGGGCATATGCCCAGGTTGTAGGCTCAACCCCAGTGTGGGGCATGCAGGAGGCAGCTGATCATAGATTCTTTCTCATCATTGATGTTTCTGTGTCATTCTCTTCTTCTCCTTAATACCCGAAATCAATGAAAATGTTTTAAAAAACAAAAAACAAATAGTGGACATTTCTTAGAGAGGAACATTCTACAGGCTACCGTGTTTACTCCTGGAAGGTTCTTCTGAAGTTCTGTGGTGATTTGATTATGAGAGCACAATGCTCCATAGGCTGGGAAAACACTAAAAAAAATAAAGAGCAATACACTTGAGATTACTGAAGGAGTAGATTCTTAGTAACCCCAAGTCAATCTGTATTGATTTTCTTTTCAACTGCATGGCTTAATCACCGTCTCAATTCAAATAAAGATTGAAATAGGTCAGTCGATTTTGAAACCAGCCAAGGAGAAGGAATTCTCTACAAATACTCTCACAAGCCAAGTCTTCCTTCCGCAGATCTGGGGGATGAAGCATCAACTCCCCCATTTTCCATTGGGCTGGTGAGTGGACTGCAGTTTTGAGGTGAAACTGGCACGTTCCAATTCTACATCAAGTTGTCCATGCTAAACGGAACTCCATCCTTGACTTCTGATTTTACCTTGATGGATCTGTCTCCAAAGCCTCATATCAACGGGTGTTTTAAGATGCCTCTCGCGTAAGAGACAAATATGCCTTCTACTAAATGTATCTGAGCTACCAGAAGTCTGAGATCATAGTCTTGTATAGTCTTATTTCTCCCTTAACCTCCCAGTTTAATTGATATCATATATTTATATAACATCTCAATTAAATACGTACACACACACACACACACACACACACACACACACACACACACACAAATATGCAAAGTGTCCCCTTGGGAGTTTGACCAGGAGACTGGGAGTTTGATTGCTCACTTATGATGTGTGCTGACCACCAGGGGGCGGTGCAGAATGAAGGAAGACCCCAGTAGGCAGCAGGCAGGCAGGAAGGAAGGCCCCAATTATCCTGATCACCAGCCAGGCTTAGGGACCCTCCCCATGCATGAATTTCATGCACCAGGCCTCTCGTTGACATATACTATTGTAAGGTGTACCACACGTTGATGTGATACATGTATATATTGCAAAATGATGATCACTACCATAACACCTGCATTCCAGTACGTAATGACTGCTTTGCTTGTGACTCATCACTTAAGATTGCTATCAGCCGAAACCAGTTTGGCTCAGTGGATAGAGCGTCGGCCTGTGGACTGAAGATCCCAGGTTCGATTCCGGTCAAAGGCATGTACCTTGGTTGTGGGCACGGCCCAAGTGGGGGGCGGGCAGGAGGCGGCTGATCGATGTCTCTCTCTCATCGATGTTTCTGGCTCTCTATCCCTCTCCCTTCCTCTCTGTAAAAAAATCAATAAAATATATATATTTTTTAAAAAAGGTTGCTATCATTACCATGTTGTACATGAGACCCCCAGAACTTGTTCATCCTGAAGCAGTAAGTTGTTCCCTCTGACCAATATCTTGCCATTTCCCCCACCTCCAGCCCCTGGGAACCATCACTCTACTCTCTGTTTCTCTGAATTAGGCTTTTATTTTATTGAACACATACATGATATATTTTATTCCCAATTTACCCATTCCAATTCTCGACCTGGCTTCACTCCTGGGCTCACAATGTCCAAATTCCTTCCAGAATAGATGTTGCTGTCCTTTGAAGGAGTTAATGGCGATGCAAAATCACTTTTCACCCTCCTGTTGCCTCTTATCGCTTATAACAAGTCCAAAGACTCCTTTTTTATAATACCAATTTGTTGCTCCTTCTTTTATGGCCTGATAGCTGCTCCATCATTATGAAAGTTTCCTTTGTGCGTCAGAGGAATGGACATTCTCTAAGGGGCACCGAGTTCTATATTAGTTCATTGGTTTGAGTTTATAAATGCATTGTTCATAGCACCTCTATGTTATTAATTTTGCATTTGTTTCTTTATCAATGACTGAGAGAACTGTATTCAACCTCTCAGTATTGGTGTCTTGGTCAATTTTAACGTTCAATTCTATTGATTTTAAGAAGTGTTATATCCTTAAACTCTATTTGCTTGATTTTCATATTGCTCCATCCATGTTTTTATGGATTTAAGATATTTTCCCTACCCTTAAGTTATAGCCTTTTTTAACACTTGTATTCTTGTAGATAATATGCAGTGAAATAGTCCTTCCCCCTCTAGTATCTTTCATTTTTAGAATCTCTTTTAGTAATTATGGTTATATTTTTTATTTCACCATCTTATTCTGTGCTTTCTATACACGCTGCTTTTCTAAACTTCTTTTTTCATCCCTGCCTTCTTTGGAGCAACCATATCTTTTTTATTCATGATCCTATCCAATCAAGATTATAGACTCTATCCCTTCTCTTAAGTTATACTTAAAACATTAACATTCACACTAAACACATTCTAATAAAAACTGATTTCTCTACCTGTCCCTTGAAAATTATAAGGATCCCAAACACTTAAACTTTTAGCATTCCCCTTGCTTCCTACATATGATACCTGTCTGTATTTTAATTTCACCTTATTTTTTGCCTCAACATTAATCATTCATAGTTCTTCTCTCATTGTCTTATACACATGCTGTCTGTTTCCAGTGACCCATTCTGCCCATCCCTCTGTGCTCCATTCTTGCTGAACCTGAGTGCTTCGCTCTGGGTTGAATTCCCTTCGATCTGAAATGTGTCTTCTAGAATGATTTCATTCAGCGAGGTTCTGTTGGTGGTAAGCTCACGCAACACGCATACTGATGACGATTGCAGAGGCTGGAAGAAACTCCTTCAAATGCCAGCTTTGCTGTTCCCAAATCTGTGACCCACTTCCCTGTGCCTCAGTTTCCTCGGATGTAAAACAAAGTAACATCTGCCTCCGATGGGACTGGGGAGAGTTCCAGGTGTTATATATCACCCAGGTAAGATGCTTAGAATGATTTAGGACAAATCAAACACCCCATCTTCTTTTTAAAGGATGCGGACACAATGATGACTCCAGAAAGAATAAATCTTTTCTGCTAATGATTTTACAGTAAAAGAACCAGAATTTAAAGTGTACAAAGAGGATGCTTGAGCCCTGGTCCCTGGCGGGACACCTGGCTCTTTGGGTCCTCAGGTTTCAATAGCTTCCAGAATGGACCCCGTGAGTCTTGTTCACTGCTCAGAGGCAGCCACTTTGGGGGCACCGCCTGTTCTCAGGGTGTCACCACAGGCTGGACTGTCTCCTCTGGGCTTGAAGCACCCTCTGTATGTAGAATACGTCACGTGATCGGTTCTGGTCTGGCTTTCCTGTCAGCTCCTCAGCGACAGGCAGGGCAGAGGTCCCGGGCTTCCGGCTCCCTGGGGAAGGGACACTTCTGCCTCTGCTCTGTCCCGTGGCTCACCCCCCTCTCTGGCTCTCCTCGGGCCTGGCTTTGCAAGAACGCCTGACTTTCCTCTAAATGCGGCAGCCTCACTTCCTTCTTCCCGAGCCCCAGGGGCTGTGTGGAAACGCTTGCTCAGTGAATAAATAAGTGAATGATGTGTGAACGTGTTCCATGAGCTCTGAAGGATGAGCACACGCCACCTGTATATGAAAACAGGAGACAACTGCTGCTGTCAGTTTCCGGCCTGAGACCCCTTCTCAAGGCTCCATCCTGACCTTTCTCCCCTGACTTAACGCAGTTTGGTGTGTGTGTGTCCCCTACCAAGGGCATTGCTCCCCCTAGCACATTCCTTCCAGACACTACTTTTTAGAAATATATATATATATTTTTATTGATTGCAGAGAGAGGAAGGGAGAGGGAGAGAGAGAGAAACATCCATGATGAGAGAGAATCATTGATTCGCTGTCTCCTGCACGCCCCTACTGGGGATCGAGCCTGCATCCCGGGCATGTGCCCTGACCGGGAATCGAACCGTGACCTCCTGGTTCATAAGTCAACACTCACCCACTGAGCCCCGCCAGGAGCCACTGCTTCAAACAGCATTAGTGTGCTGCTGAGGTTCCCATCAATCACTATTTTCTGAAAAAGTCTAGTCTGCGTTCTCTGGAAACATCTCCTCTACCAGCTCCATATGTCCATGTGGATGGGGAGACAGAGGACGCTGAAAGGACCGTACCTTCGTTAGTAACTGTGACAGAGCAGTCTTCTCTTGCAGAATCTACATACCACCGAGTTCTTCCAAAACCAAGACTATGCTCAGATGGTTTGGAATCCGCCGTGTTCAGATTCTGGATTCTTTCATTCAGTCAACACAGGCCAGTCCCTGGTGCAGCGAGGGCCTACGCGAGATGCTGGCAACACTAAGTCAAATCAGACATTGGCTCACCCCCAATAACTCATACTCATAGGGCATAAGAAGTGGAAATGGCAGAAACAGAATGCAAAGGACACAAACTAGAATAATTAGCATTATCTCAGGTTAATAGATTTGAGTGCTCTGATGTCCCTGCAAGCCTGTATTCCTGTTGTAACTTAAAAAGATCTAATAAAATACACGTAAGAGAGCCATTCATTCATAGGCATTAGGCTATCAGAAATGCTATTTGTCTATCCTGGCAATGTCTAGGGCAGTGGTTCTCAACCTCCCTAAGGCCGCGACCCTTGCATACAGTTCCTCATGTGGTGGTGACCCCCGACCATGAAATGTTGCTACTGTTATGCATCGTGATGTAAATACCTGCATTTTCCGATGGTCTTAGGCGACCCCTGTGAAAGGGTCGTTCGACCCCCAAAGGGGTCGCGATCCACAGGTTGAGAACCACTGGTCTATCTCTTCAAAAGGGCCACCATCGCGCAGACAAACACAGGCAGCAGACGTCGATGGTGCGGCCACTGAGACTGGCCCTCAGCATGTCACCCTGTGGGAGGGGACCTGCCGATCCAAAGCTATAGTGTCACTCTGGCTATTGCTTTTGTTGTGAGTGACAAACTGTCTTTATCTCTGACCCAGAGGTCACCCGCTGTCCTGACAGTGTATACAAAAAACAAACAAACCCGCCAATGAGCTAACCTGACTATAAGCGGTATAAAGCATCAGGCACTTCCTGGTTCTTTGAGTGGCCATCTTCAGGCATCACGCAGAATGTAGCTCACACATGTGATGACAGGAAGACATTGAAAAGATAGAAAGAGAGAAGGACACCGTGAGAGATCCAGCTGCATCTACAGGTGTTCCGGGAGGAATAAAAGAAAGAGCGAGAGAAGCGATGCTACACAAAGACGTATGCTCTAGAATACTCCTCCACCTCCTCACCCCACACACATACATATACACACAAACACGTGTGCGAGAGAGAAAAAGAGAGTGTGTGTGTGTGTGTGTGTGTGTGTGTGTTTAAGAGCCAGAGAGTTCAACAGGTCCCCAGGAAGATGAAAAACAAAACAGACATGTTCTATTTCAGGACGGCCCCGGACCATCACTGCAGTGTGAAATGAATGCCACTGTTTCTGATAGAATTCTAACGGTATTTCGTCAGGGACCAGATGGCTCTGTGACAAAGGGGCCGCCTGCTCACCTGGCAGCTCAGAGGAGGCCTGCCTGGCGGTCTTGCAAACAAGGACCTAAGTCGCCACAAAGAATGGTCTGAAATTCAACTGTCACTGAAAGCGGTCACGGTGGGTGTCACATCCCAGGCGAGATCTTCCCTGACAAGGTCAGCCCTTACCTTACAGAGCCCATTGCCTTTTGGCATCGAGGACACATGTGGTTGGAATGTGGGGGTGATTCTCCTCTTTTTGGGCCCCTCCAAGCACAGGCCCGGCTCTGCGCAGACCAGAGGCCCTCGTTCCTATCATGTGAATTGCTGACTGTTCACTCCCTGCACCCCCTGAGTCAGAGAAGCAGTGTCTGTCACCTTACTTTTTACCCAATCCCAGAGGTGTCCCCACTTGCTTCCTCCCGCCTCCCTAATCTCTCACCAATGGAGTTCATGTGGCCCACTTACTCAAGGTTAAGTTGAAAAAAGGTTTTAAAAAAAAAGCCATTCTCTGGAGCATTATCCCAATATAGTGGTACCTCGAGATACGAGTGCCCTAACATACGAGATATTTGAGAGACGAGCCATCGAGCGAGCGATTTTTGCTTTGAAATACGAGCAACATTTGAGAAAGGAGTCATCGCTCGGATCAGCAGGCTGCACACGACCCACCAGTTTACCACGACTTGAGTGTATCATAGTTTCCCACGCCTCAAGGTGACGGAACGAATTAAACTCATATCTCGAGGTACCACTGTACGTTGAGATTCTGCTTCCCGGCAATTTCTGACAGTTTTGGCTCAAATAAACTCACACCAATTCTTCACAGGTTTGAATGTTTTTTACGTTAACAGCTCCAGGGAGCTATCTATGAATTCAGCCTTCCCCCTTGGGCCTGGTGACATGCAGGCCCACAATGAGCATGGCCCTCTCCATGTGGAGAAATCCCGCTGGACCTGAGAAAAGAGGGGAACTCGCCCCCCTTCCTCCCATGCATCTTACGCCCCAAGGGAGTGTTAGCATCATAAGCTACGTGAGCACACTCTGCGCCTGCATGCAAGGCCTGCCGACACTGAACTGTCTCTAGGCCACCTGCTAATCCTCAGGCCAAGAGAGCTGAGTCAGTGCCCGGATCTGGCTTCCGAACCCACTCTGCCTCTGGGATGTTTTCATTTATAGACGAATGACTCCACACCTAGACTAATTTAATCAATCCGACGGTCTCCGAATGCTGCCTGCACTACTCCGGTCCCAGGGCTGAGATTAATAGAGAGAAGAAGAACTATCAGCAGAGGGTCATTTTACCCTATCGTAATCAATACACACGATGAAATTCCAAAGCACCACAATAGATGAGATGTACGTGTGTGTGTGACTTAAATAGCTGATTGTAAAATGGATATGGAAAAGCTGAGAATAGCCAGGCACCTTTACAGATGGAGGGGAAAAGGGAAAAAGAAATAAGAGAAGTATTCATTAGAAAGGAGATTTCAAAGAAGGAGGAATGGAAGGTTTTCAAACAATGGAATGCTGTATAGCAAGCAAAATGGCTGAATTATATCCACCCAGGCGTCTATTCAAATCTTCATGAGCATTTCCTAAAAGCCTATTGTCTGAGAAAGAGATCGGCAGAATATGTCAGCATGATGCCATTTAAAGAAAAGTTTCAATCATATGAGAAGGTGCAGTATCCTGGTGGCGGGAGTACACACACACGGAGCCGGTGCACAGCACTGTGACACACGGGGCAGGCTGAAGGAGTGACCAAGGTCAGAAGTCACCCCCACCCCACTTGCCCAGAGTGACAGAAACATCAACGATGAGAGAGAATCACTGATCGGCTGCCTCCTGCAGGCCCCACCCTGGGGATGGAGCCCACAGCCTGGACCTGTGCCCTGACTGTGACCTCCTGGTTCACAGGTACAAGACTCAACCACTGGGCCACACAGGCTGGGCAGGAAAATGGATTTGTGTTCAGTTGCTTCCCTGGATACACATCCCCATGGAGGAGTGACTTTTAGGGACACTCCCACCGTCCGCTGTGCTTCCTCACCTGGCTCGGGGACCTGCATGTGTGGGGTCAGAGGTCATGTGTGGATCTTGCATCAGAAGGCATAGGGAATGATTCAGGGAAGGCATCAGCTCAGAAAGTATTTACTCTCAGTCACTGCACAACGTAATTCTCCCTGAAATACCGCAGCTCATATATGGAGGGAACGCAATAAAGTGCTCCCCAAATTGGACAACAATCCCCCAAGTTTACGAGACATCACCATAACGAAGTAAAGCTTAAATGGACCTAAACCAGTGGTTGGCAAACTGTAGCTCCCGGGGCACATGCGGCTCGCGAGCCGCAGTTTGCCGCTCTGTTGACTAATGAGTTTGCAGACCATTGACCTAAACTATCAACAAGAAAGAAACACATTTTAGTTGACTGTGATGGAGAAAAAAATTGAATTATTTTTTCTAGCATAGTTTACGAAAGCATTCCAATTTGAAGTGTCAATCAAAGAATATGCCACCAAAACTGTAAGGAAAAGTATTATGCAGGAAGTTCATGTTGATTTTCTGGATTTTGCCATTTATGTGACATTTGTCAGTTTACATTTTTTCCCAATTATTGTAAGTTTCACTTTCAAAATAAATATAAACATTGGCGCCTAATTTGGAATTTCTAATTTAGTAATTTTTTTCCTTAAATAGCCAACCACCCCCGCCCCTCCCCCACCATATTGCTTAACCTTTAAGACCCAAAACATGTAGGTCGTCTTTCTCATGGTTCTAATATTGGGACTACAGCTCAGAGGGATGCACCCCATTTTTAGGGGAGTGTGTGCCCCTGTGAGCAGAGGAAAAGCAATGAAAACGGTGAGATGAACAGCTTGAGGCCTCAAAAAACCTCTATTTTATTTCTTAAAAAGTTATCAGAAGCAAATGGCAAGATTCACACTTGTTTCTTCCGAGCAGATTGCCTATATTTTTCCTTTTAAAAAAAATGTTCCGAGGTGTTTAAAATATTTCCCAATATTTAAAATGATTAAAAAATCCAACACACTTGGTGCATGGCCTGAAGCTAGACCAGCGGTTCTCAACCTGTGGGTTGCAACCCCTTGGGGCAGTGGTTCTCAACCTTTCTAATGCTGCGACCTTTAATATAGTTCCTCATGGTGTGGTGACCCCCAACCATACTTCCTAACTGTGATTTTGCTATTGTTATGAATTATAATGTAAATACCTGTGTTTTCCGATGGTCTTGGGCGACCCCTGTGAAAGTGTCGTTCGACCCCAAAGGGGTCGCAACCCACAGGTTGAGAACCACTGCCTTGGGGGGTCGAACAACACTTTCACAGGGGTCGCCTAAGACCATTGGAAAAAACAGATACGATTCATAACAGTTGCAAAATGACAGTGATGAAGTAGCAACAAAAATAATTTTATGGTTGGGGTCACCACCACATGAGGAACTGTATTAAAGGGTCGCGACCTTAGGAAGGCTGAGAACCACTGCTCTAGACAGAAGCAACGGTACTGGCAGGCCCTGGGTGACTCTGAGCAATGTGTGGGGGACAGGATCAGTGGCGCCTCATGATCGATGGTGAGTAGACGCTCAGGCAGAAGTCCAGGATGACCAAGGTAGACGACCACTGAAGGCTGGTACCCTGAGAGGGCCTTTGAACTTAGAAAGACAGAGAGATTGGGGGGAGGGGGGAGGGCGGGAGAGAGGTACCACTTGCTCACAGCCCCTTCTCCCCATATTACAGATGGAAACACCGAGAACCAGAGGGGTGCTTCATAGCCATAAAGACAAGAATTCGGTGCTCTATCAGCCTAGGCATTTTTTTTTTCCTACCAATTTCTCTAGAACCTGGTAGGGAAGAAGGTTGCTAATTAGCAGGTATCTTCGGAAACCCCGCATACTGGGCCTCAGAATAATCTCACAGTCCAAATGCTCTTAACACAACCCAGCAAGCTGAGAGCTAATCTTCTGGAGGCAGCATGTGATAGTGGGGCGAGCCCAGGAGTCAAACCCTGGTCACCTGCCCCAGTACCACCACTGACCTGCAGCCCCAACGTGGTGTTTGACTTCTAGAAGCTTCCATTTTACTCAAGCTCAAATGGGAATGTTAATTCCTGCCAGCCTCGCTGCGAGGACAGGAGAAGCAAAGAGACTGACGCTAATGAGAGCGCTGTGTCCAATGAAGAAGAGCATATATGTGCAGGGGAACCATTATTATCACTGAAATAGAACAATGCTACAGACTTTCATAATCATCGTTGGCCTAAATGCAATGATTCAATTCTCTTCCCCTGAGCAGATGCGCATGAGCTATTGTGCGCATTTCTCTGGTGTATCTCAAGCTCCATAAACGGATTCATTAAGATCAGAAAGTTATTTCTGGTTTTGTGCAGAAAAGAAGTATGTTTCCTGAATTGTCGAGAGAAGCACCATTTTCTCAATCAGAGAGTGGATCTTTTAATCATACCGTATTTTCCGGCGTATAAGAGGACCCCCAACTTTTCCAGTTAAAATACAGAGTTTGGGATATACTTGCCCTATTAAGACTACACCTGGCGTATAAGATGACCTCCGACTTTTGAGAAGATCTTCCTGGGTTAAAAAGTCGTCTTGCCGAAACCGGTTTGGCTCAGTGGATAGAGCATTGGCCTGGGGACTGAAAGGTCCCAGGTTTGATTCCGGTCAAGGGCATGTACCTTGGTTGCGGGCACATCCCCAGTGGGGGACGTGCAGGAGGCGGCTGATCGATGTCTCTCTCTCATCGATGTTTCTGACTTTCTATCCCTTTCCCTTCCTCTCTGTGAAAAATCAATAAAATATATTTAATAATAAAAAAAAAGTCGTCTTATAAGCCGGAAAATACGGTACTTATAACCAAATGTGATTTGACTCTGCACATTTTCCCTCAATCTGTGGACTTCTTCAGTAAATAACTCTCCATTAATAAGTTAACCCGCATTTAATTTCAGAACGCACAAAGGTGACAACGGAGGCATCAGAGGATTCCAGTTCTTTGCTGCACTGCTAACCATGTCACATTTTCCACTGGAAAAACAATTCATTGCGGTCAGTATTCTCTTATGTGGCTGGACCATGGGGTGTGAAGTCCTGGTTTGTGGTTTCAATTCTTTAACGTGGTTTTCTCACCTTAAATGAGATATGAGGGAATCAAATGAGATCGTGCATCTTAAGTGAAGGATAAGATGCATATTAGGAACTCAATAAGAAGTCACTCCCCCCATCTTGGGCACCCGTAAAGATCCACTTGGGGTAATACAATTTCTGAATTCTGTAACTTCAAAAAGCAGCCTACATCCATAGGGTTTTGTTGGCAAGAACCTCTGGCTCATTTGCAAGAGTCTTCAAGAGCTGAGTTGAGGTGGCATCACCGAAAAGCCACCTTTTAAGAAGTTGCTCTCAGAAGGATCGAGTGATCCTTAATTCACTCGATATACTTACACGACTCCAGGAAGTCGCTGCCATCATTTTGGAAAGTAACTTTAACTCTTTTCGACGGGGCCCACCATTGAAGAGGTTGATTAAGCCAGCTTTCTGAGCATAGATCTTTAGCGTTGTTCCACAAAATATTGAAGGACCCAAATTTGTAGCAAATGCCATGGCAGTTTTAAAAGCTGAGCTGCTGTATGGTAAATAACTGGGCATTCTTGATCCTTGAATACGGACTGTGCACAGGGAGAGGAAATTAATGCACTTTATAACTGTATTGTAAAGTGGAAAATGCGATGTCTTAAATAAAGCTATTTAAAATTGGCAACAAACAAACAAAAAACAATGGAGGGATTTAGGATTGTTTACTGCCATTCAACGATTTGCTTCCTCTGGGCCACGCTGACCTAAATCGGTGTCCACACGCTCCTCTCCACCCTCCCGTGTCCAGGAGGACAGGCGTCGCGTCATTTCTCTGTCTGTCTCCCCGGCATCTAACGGAGCTCAATGACGCTCGAGGAATTTAATCACACGGACCGTGTTGTCTGGAAAGATCCGAGCCAGGAGTTCATTAAGCCAGCGCGGGGGAAGGTTTCCATCGAGCGGCCCGGTGCATTGGAGACGTTTCTCTTGCTTCCACCCGCGCCAGGGCTCTCAACCGCCGCCTGATTTCGGCGGGAGCAGACAGAAGCACAGGCCCCCACATTCCGCTCTGCGGAGGTTGCCAGGTCGTTGAAGGGATCCGAATGGCGCAACATCTGTTAATCACCTCCCCGCCTTCTCACGGTGGCAGACAAAGGGGAGGGGACGGCGGATGCTCTGCAGAATGTCACAGAGAAGCGGACGCCTAGCCTCCCTCCTGTCTTTTTTTTTTTTTTTAATATATTTTATTGATTTTTTACAGAGAGGGATGGAGAGGGATAGAGAGTTAGAAACATCGATGAGAGAGAGACCTCGATCAGCTGCCTCTTGCACACCTCCTACTGGGGATGTGCCCGCAACCAAGGTACATGCCCTTGACCGGAATTGAACCTGGGATCTTTGAGTTCGCAGGCCGACGCTCTATCCACTGAGCCAAACCTGTTTCGGCCTACATCCTGTCTTGGCAGGAATGAACGTGCAGATCCATTCTCCATGCAGATTAAACCCGCTGTCTTTTCCGGGGAAGTGATGAGCCGTTTGGTGCAGGAGAACCGAGCCCTGGAGACCCGAGGCACTAATGGAATGTGCACGGAACCATCTTCCTCCCCGGGCAGGGAGGGCTGCCCAGCCAGCTCAGAGTTCTCGTAACTTCTACAGAAAAGGAGGGAAGCCAGGGGCCCTGTTCCCTTTAGCCAGGACTCTCTCGACCGGACATCAGCTGAATGGCAAGTTCCCTGCTCGGGGATGGACGGAGAAAGCTGTGCGGAGGTGCAGCCGGGTGGGGTGAGGCATCGTCAGTCTAGGGAACGGCGCACACGCATCCGCATTAAACGGGGCGCCACACGCAGTGGACGGGGACCCACCTGAGAAGGGATGGAGCCAAGTTCATTTCACAGACGAGGACACAGGCCCAGAGAGAAGAGGCCTAGCATGCTACTGTCCAGTTCACAATCGGCGAGTCTTTTCTGGCTTAGGATACTGCACATGGCTTCTGGAGATGCAAATGTTTCTCTTATCCTTTCATTTTTTTCCAAGTGACGGAAATTCCAACTTCAACCAGAACTTAAGACATGTGAAATGCATAAGCTGAATGCATGTCCTGAATACCGTTTCCCCAAAAATAAGAGAGTGTCTTATATTAATTTTTGCTCCCAAAGATGCGCTAGGTCTTATTTTCAGGGGATGTCTTATTTTTCCATGAAGAAGAATACGGTACACATTTATTGTTGAACAAAAAAAAAGGAAATGTATTTGCTGTCTACAGTACGGTAGTCGTTGTCATCACAAACCGGCTCACTGATTGGCCGCAGCGCAGCGGGAGCTGTTCAGGCAGGGGAGGTCTCTTTAAATCAGGAGTCAGACGCCTGACGGTAGCTTCAGGGGCCTTCTATTCTGGGGAGGTCTTATTTTCAGGGGATGCTTTATATGACAGCGAAAGGAAAAACTGAACGTAGGTCTTATTTTGGGGGGATGTCTTACTTTCGGGGAAACGGTATATCCTCCTACATGAGGCCCCACAGAATCAGCACCCACCTTGCTCAGCAGACGTGGTAGAAGTCTTATTGCCTCTCATGAACTTTGGATGGCTCCTGGGTCTCTCCCTGAAACAATCGCCGTGGTTGAGAAGGCGCCATGCTCTGTTCCCCACAACAGGCAAACCTGAATCCTCATCCCAGGGCTTTAACTTTAAATTCCTTCATGGGGGGGAGAGGGGGGACTGGTTCATAGGAGAGGGGTGGAGGAGGGAGAAGCGGGTGAGCTCGAGTCCAAGAGATGGGGGCGTGGGTTCTAGGCGCCTCCTGGCAAGCTCTGTGCCCTGAGACAAGTTCATTAACTCCTCCAAGCCCACTGCTGTGATAACCATAAAGCAGCAATGGCAGTAAGAGCTCATTCAATAAAGCCCTTCATGTGAGACACTTGAAGAGCTTTCTTCGTCTCGTGTAAACCATCTATCCCCTAATGAAGTAGGAATTCCAAGTCTACAAAACTGTCTGTGCAATTTGAGAATTCTATAAGCCCGGAAACATTTTTTTTTTAACAAAATGAGCTTGGTGCTAATTCTTTCGGCATAGAAAGCGGCCTGAGAGACCATGTATCTATTATCTGCATCTCACCCACGGCGAACAGTCTCGTGGCTTTGCTGTAGAAATATGACTGCTTCCGGAGACAGCGTGCTTATTCCAGATGCCTCTCCTACTTGTGATGGTACCCAAGCCATTCCAGGTGCATCGCATCAGCTTTGAAACTTACCCCAGACATGGGAACCGGAAGCATTTCTGGTCTGAAGGTGATCAGGTAAGGCAGTGGTTCTCAACCTGTGGGTCGCGACCCCTTGGGGGGTCGAACGACACTTTCACAGGGGTCGCCTAAGACCATCGGAAAACACAGGTATTTACATTATAATTCATGACAATAGCAAAATGACAGTTATGAAGTATGATTGGGGGTCACCACCACATGAGGAACTGTATTAAAGGGTCGCGGCATTAGGAAGGTTGAGGACCCCTGAGGTAAGGGATACGGAACCTCTATCTCATCCCCATTTGATCAGGAAACGGAGCCAGAATGGTGAAGACGCCTGCCAGTCACATTCGCACATCCTCTGGGAAGTACAGATGGGGACGGACAGGCAGGCGCTTTGACCTTGGAGCTCTAGTCTCAGTCCCCGGGTACGAGGTATCCTTGGGCGTCGTGAAAAGGCATGGGCTGGTGTCGGGGTGACATCCTGAAGAAACACTTAGCTCCACCCGGGACTCCTTGGGGTCTGCGTTTGTGGAGGAAGAGGAAGAGGCGGCCACTGTCTCTCTGGGCAGGAGGCTGGCACCTACTGAGATGGGCACTTTGATGTGTCTCCAGAGGCCACTCATGGCAGGTGGGATGATGTCCCTTCATCGTCTGCAGCCTGACAGTCCCCCCAAAGGGGTCGCCGAGTGACCTGGTCCCGCCTCTTCCGTCAGCGTGTGTTTGCTCGCTGCCACTTTCTTTCCAACTCTGGCAGACGGAGGGTCACATGTCCAGTTAGCGGCTCCCTCCCCATTCGTCATGCTTTATGGCCGCTGGACAGGCTCCGTCCCCCGCTGCCCACACCCTGACAGGAGCAATACAAAGCCTTATCACTTCGCGGGGCTTTAATTGCTTTCGAATGGGCCTGATTAGGAAAACACTCTGGCTCATTACGTCCTGGGGCCAGGATGAACAATATGTCACAGTGCCACCCACCGAGCTGGAAGGGGCCGGCGCTCAGCTGACACCAAGGTCATAGTGGCCTCAGGGCTGCAGGTGTCTGGATCTGGTGCCGGCGACATAGGCAGGTGACGGATGGAAGCCTCTGAGAGCTGGGAGAAATGTTTGGAAAATGTAAGGAATGATTCCTCCACGATCATTCATCTTTCTAATATTACAGATGTCAAAGCTGAGCCTCGACGGAGGAGAGTGACATGCCCAAGGTATCTATCCAGTTTCTAGAAGCATCACTGAGGCAGATAACCCAGCCATGAACCATGAGGCCACCCAAGATCCATCTTTTTTTTTTAAAATATATTTTATTGATTTTTTACAGAGAGGAAGGGAGAGGGACAGAGAGTTAGAAACATCGATGAGAGAGAGACATCAATCAGCTGCCTCCTGCCTACTGGGGATGCGCCCGCAACCAAGGTACATGCCCTTGACCGGAATCAAACCTGGAACCTTTCAGTCTATCCACTGAGCCAAACCGGTTTCAGCAAGAACCATCTTTTCAAAGACATGCTGCATACCTTCGCCAATTTCATTTTCGTCAAGATTGAATGGAGAGTTCACCATTTCTTCAATGTTCATCTCAATGTCCTGTCATTGCAGATACTTAAAACAAATCAGAGTCAATATGTCTGTCCATCTGGAAGATACCTAATGAAGATCCTTTTATTTAATCACGCTCCTTCTCTTTTATCCGGTCTATGTCACTTTTCCTCTAGCTAGTTAGCTGTCAGGAGAAAATTCATGACTGTGTCACTAAGAAGCCCGCTGTGATTATCTTTGTCATCATAAAGGTATGTGTGACTGGTTTTATAGTCTAGTCAAGTTTTAAATGGCTTTCAATGAGCAGATGAAAATAATTTATTTGCTCTGAGCCCAAGACATGTTTTGCCCTCAATACATGTATGTTGAATGTTTTTCTTTTAATATATTTTATTGATTTTTTTACAGAAAGGAAGGGAGGGGGATAGAAAGTCAAAAACATCGATGAGAGAGAGACATTGATCAGCGGCCTCCTGCACATCCCACACTGGGGATGTGCCTGCAACTGAGGTACATGCCCTTGACCGGAATAGAACCCAGGACCCCGCAGTTGTCAGGCCGACACTCTATCCGCTGAGCCAAACCGGTTTCAGCTGAATGTTTTTTTTTTGTTGTTGTTATTATTATTGAAATATAGTTACTATACACTGTCGCATTAGATTCAGGTGGCCAGCATAGTTATTCAACATTTGTATACTGAACGAACTTACATAGCCACCTGCCATCACACAAAGTCATTACGATATTATTGACTACATTCCCTACTCTTACCTTCTGCCCTGTGACATGTGTGACCAGAAATTGGTAACTCTTCTTCGCCTGCACCTTTTCACCCCCCCCCCTTCCTGTCTACTCCGGCAAGCACTGATATGTTTTCCACGTGTGCGAGGAGTTGTTTGTTCATGTGTTCCGCTGTTTACAGCTCCCTTTCCTTCCCTCCCAGTGGCTGGCCTGCGGAGGGAGGTCCTTAATTATTCAGGGCGCTGCCTGGAGGAAGTGCCCTTGGGCGCTGCAGCTTTAGATGCCACTTCCATGATTCTTAGCCTCAGAGCTGCTGATTCCTGCAGCGCCAGGAAAGCGGGGAAGGAAGGATGCCCGCTTCCCTCCCGGCGGAGCCCCCAGAACTCCGCTCCGCTCCAGAGCGTTTAATGAAAGGAGGGGGGACCTCATTTCCCCGCTGGTGCTTTGTTCCCCTGACCTCGGCTGATCAGATACAGGGCAGGACAAGGGGGTGGGGGTGTGAGGCTGCGATGATTTATCTGCCTCGTTTCTCTGCTCAGGAGCAAGCCCAGCAGGCCTATGCTTCTTGCTAGCCTTCTCTCAAGGCTGACTATGCAATCGCATTGTCATTCTTGGCTGCAAAAAAAATATCTGCCAATGCGAGACATTTACTGGCTATATAGAGCTCGGTGTTCTTGTGTGTGTGTGTGTGTGTGTGTGTGTGTGTGTGTGTGTGTGTGTGTGTGTGAGAGAGAGAGAGAGAGAGAGAGAGAGAGAGAGAGAGAGAGACTTTCTCTTTTCTTTTCCTCAGGAAAAGGATGGTCTTCTTTCAGGTTTTTCTTTTAATCAATATACTCCCTTGAGTTAGGGAATACTCTAAGCCTTAGAGTCTAAGGCGCCCAAATGGACTGGCACGTGTTTATCACGCGGCCCCCTGCCTCGCAGTGTTTGCGAATAAGCACAGAGCCTCCACCGCGGAGATGAACGCGCTCCGTTTGAAAGGCCGTGTTCACACGTCTGGTGTCCAGAGGCAGCGATCAGGACTCAGTAATGGGTTTGATTTGCCCAGTGCATGCTGAGAGTCTGCTGGGGGCACAATTCCACATCAGCGCTCTGAGCAAATGGCTGTCACTCGCTGGGCGGGCGGGTTAATGGCAGAGGTTTACATAGAAGCGCTGTTGCTTCTGCAAAACTCACAGGCCACAGTGCAGATAGGCTTTTTTTAAAAAGCCATCAATCCTGGGGGCGAAAGTGTCTTCTTACGGTTGTCTCTGGAGTTGGGAGGTGAAGCAAGGGCAGAGCTTCCACAGGTAGATACCCTGTTTCCCCGAAAATAAGACAGTGTCTTCTATTAATCTTTGCTCCCAAAGATGCGCTAGGTCTTATTTTCAGGGGATGTCTTATTTTTCCATGAAGAAGACGACGGTACACATTTATTGTTGAATAAAAAAAAGGAGATGTATGACCTGTCTACGGTCCGGTAGTCGTTGTCATCACCAACCAGCTCACTGATGGGCCGCAGCGCAGCCGGAGCTGTTCGGGCAGGGCGAGGTCTCTTTAAATCAGGAGCCAGACACCTTAGAGTAGCTTCGGGGGCCTTATATTCTGGGGAGGCCTTATGTTCAGGTGAGGCCTTATGTTCGGGGAGGTCTTATTTTCGGGGGGGATGCCTTATATTACAGCAAGAGGCAAAACTGGAAGTAGGTCTTACTTTCAGGGAATGTCTTACTTTCAGGGAAACAGGGTATGAGTTTGTGAACAGGCCAAGAACAGATGAGCTAGAGGGGAAAAATCCTAGCGTGATAGGTAGGCATAAAGGGAAAGTTTCCCCAAAGGAAAAACTGGCGAAGGGAACACGAGCTTTATCTGTTATTACTCATTTCCACTGAATGCGAATCAACCATTTTCTGGAAATAAAATGTTTCATTTAAAAAGGAAGAGGGGAATGACCAATCCGTACATGAAAAGGTTCTCCACATCATTACTCATTAGGAAAACCGCAAGGATATACCACCTACGCTCCTAGGATGGTTATTATCAATTAAAAAAAGAAAACAGCAAACGTTGGCAAGGGCGTAGAGAGAGCTGAGCCTTTGGGAATCGCTGGTGGGAATGTCAAGTGGTGGAGGCTCAGAGTCAATACGATCACTTTCACCAAACGCTACTGGGCCACGAAAGTCACAGAGACCTCTGGTGAAACGGACTTCACCTTTTTATAGCTGCACTGCAGGACAGCAGAGAAGAGTGAAAATCTCTGGTTTCATTTTGAAAACCTAGCAGTCTGTACATGCCCCCTAATAAGGGATTACATAAAGGAATGATCCAAATGTTGAAATAATAAATAGCAACTGCAATTTTAAAGAATATTTAGTGAATAGGAAAAAATGCCATATGTAAAATGAAATAATATACAAAATATTATGATATATACACACATAAGTTATATACTATATGTGGTATGTACATATGTGTGTATATATATGTATATATATATATATATATATATATATATGTACATTTATTCCACATATTTTTAAATCCATATTTTTAAAATTTTCATTTCCTATATTCTGGTGACAATTAGAAAAAAAAAGAACTTTCTCAAATTATAATTTTTTTAATGTGTTCCGATTTTTTAAATTCTTCAGCTTACTTGAACCTTGTGATCTAATTTTCAAAGACCAAGAATTTTAATATGACCTTTTTTGTTTTATCTCGCATATGATTGACCATCAAATATTATAATCCAGGATTAATTTAGATCCTACTATACCGACACTGTTCCCAACACAATAATGGATATTTTCAGCATCCGACAATCCATCTTTATCTCAACTTGATCTTTTAATCTACATATTCTCTGCTAGGAGCAAGAAGCTTAAATAACTAGGCCAACACATCAGACCCCATGTACTTTCTTGAATTTAAGTGACAGGGAGAGAAGAGAAACATTACATTCTCCATTGCTGTTGATGAATGTTCTCTCTCTTGGTTCAAGTCTGCTTCCCAGATCATTCATTCTCTTCATGTTCACTGAACTGTTTGTACAGTCCCTGTCTCGAAAGAGTTCAGAATCCAGTGGGCAGACTAGCAAATGAACAACCCCATGTTCACGGTAGTATCTGCTTATTTGCTGCGACAGAACACAGTAGATAGTGCCATATGAAAACCTCTGACTCAGATATAATTTTTATTTTTGTGGGTGGGAGAGGTGCTGGAAGAAGATTAAGAAAGTTGACCTTTCAGAATATGCAATTGCATTTCTTCTTTCACCAAGTATTTATGGTCTGCCTTCTCACTGCTAGTAGCACGTGCCCATGCTGTATTGGGGTGCTCTGAGGAGATCAGTGAGCGAAGCAAAGCTCCTCCCCTAAGTCTAGGCACATTCATGGCATGGAACCATCGAGCAAACAAACATATATGCATGGGGTAGCAATATGCTCCGGAGAAAAATGAGAGAAGATCTGGAAAAGTGTTACCGGCGCTACATGGAATGGGCACAGGCCATCCCTCTGCCTCCTTCCTCCCCGGCTTCGGAGCTGAGTCTCCCCTCCAGGTATCTTCCGACCCCACCAAGTATCTGGAGCTAGCCTGGTCACATGAGTCTTCTCTTGGAATCAAGTGGTTTAAGCCAACAGTCTTTCCCATGCATACTCGCCAACTCCCCATAAGCCCAGGATTTTCACTGAAATATCGACATATGGACCGGGTGGACAACACAATGAGTGAGGTGGGCGACGTATAAGACGTTAGAGGCGTGGGGGGATGGAGAGTCTCGGTGCACTGGCTGTGATCTGTGTCAGATCAATAAATTCAAGTGCAGTTATTCCTCAATGGCTCCTTTTTGGAGCATGTTTCGATCCCTTCTTTAAGAGGTCTTCGACTCTTATTAAGTGACTTAATTGAAGCGTGGGTTAAATTGCCAAGGACTGAGTGACATCTGTGGAGCCGCAGACACAAATCAGGGCTGCCAGAGGTGGCGGAAGCAATCTTTTGTGAGGCAGATGAGAATGTGAGGGATGAGCAGTTTCTCCCATCAGATGCCTCTGCAGTGAACAGCAGTCGCTTCAGCTGCCTGACTTTTGTTGTTGTTGTTGTTGTTTGAGGATGGGGGGTGAGGTGGGGGGCAGGGAGGGGAAGCAATCATTCTTTGTTGTGGAACTGGGTAGGGTCAACATTCAAGCTGTACTTTGTTCCCTTAACCTTGATCTGTACCCTGGGAACCCTGCCCCCCAGCCAGGAAGTGAGCATAGAATTCAAGGCGAGGCTAAAATATACATAACATGATATTTATCATTTGTGGATATACAATTAAGTGATGTTAAGTTCGTTCACAATGCTGTTACCATCAACCATACCTAAACCCAAACTTTTCATCATCTCAAACTGAAACTCAGAACTCATGAAACAATAACTCCACATTCCTCTCTCCTCCCAACCCTTGCTAACCTCTATTTTTTTTTTAATATTTTATTGATTTTTTCACAGAGAGGAAGGGAGAGGGATAGAGAGTTAGAAACACCAATGAAAGAGACATCAATCAGCTGCCTCCTGCACGCCTCCCACTGGGGATGAACCCGCAACCCAGGTACATGCCCTTGACTGGAATCAAACCCGGGACCTTTCAGACCGCAGGCCGACGCTCTAGCCACTGAGCCAAACCGGTTTCGGCGGTAACCTCTATTTTCTATCTCTACGTATTTGTCTCTTCTGGGCCCCTCATATAAGCAGAGTCATATATATGTGGCCTTTGTGTCTGGCTTGTTTCATTTAGCATAATGTTTTCAACGTTCATCCATGTTGTAGCCTATATAAAAATTCCATTTCTTTTTATGAATGAATAATATTCCATAGTATTCATATACCACAATTCGTTTGTCTACACATTTGTTGATGGGCACTTGGGTTTTTCCACCTTTTGTAAATAAGGGCTCTATAAGCATTGGCCAATAGGTGTCTATTTGAATCTCTGATCTTAATTCTTTTGGATGTAGATGTATGTATCACTGAGTCTTATGGTAGTTTTTTGTTTAAATTTTTAAAGAACCACCAAACTATTTTTCACAGTGACTGAACCATTTTACATTCCTGCCAGCAACACATCAAAATTCTAATTGTTCACATCCTTGTCAACACTTATTTCCTGGGTTTGGTTTAGTTTTATTTCTTTAGTATTAGCCGATCTATTGAGAATCAGGTGAAGTGCTAGTTCCTTGCTTTGATTTTAGTTCTCTAATAGCTAACGGCATTATCTTTCCATGTTCACACTGGCCATTTGCATATCTTTCCTGGAGCAAGATCTACCCAAGTCCTTTGCCTGTTTTTTAATTAGATTGTTTTGGGGTTTTGTTGTTGAGTTGTAGGAATCCTTTATATATTCTGGATAGTAACTATTTTCAGATACGTGATTTACAAATTCCAGGTATTTCCACCTGTTCTGTAGATCGCCTTTGCACTTTCTTGATAGTATAAAGGCTAATTTTGATGAAGTTCAATTTCTTTTTTTCTTTTATTGCCTCTACTTTTGGTGTCATAGCTATGAAGTCATCACCAAATCAATGTCATGAAGATTTTCTTGGATGTTTTAGTCTAAGAGTTTTATAGTTTTAACTCAAGTTTAGGTCTTGGATCCACCATACTGTTGCCATGTCTATGAGTTTGTTTGTTGTTTGCTTTTTATTTTACATGCCACGTATGAGTATAATCATATGGTTCTTGTCCTTTTCCATCTGGCTTATTTCACTTAGCATAATACTTTCAAGATCCATCCAGGTTGTGACAAATGGCAATATTTCATTTTTCTGACTGAGTGGTATTCCATTGTACATATGTATCACATCTTTATCCACCATCAGTTAAAGGGCACATGTTCTCAGATCACATCGCCTGTTAATAAGAATAGTTTTACCTTCTCTTTCCTATTTGGATAGCTTTCACCTTAAAATTCTAGAATCTGAAATTAATTAAAACCGAGTTATCCCAGAAGCAATGCTCTCAGGAGGTCCTTCCTGATGCTTAGATTCACAAGAGTGACTGCAGGTCCCTCCTCCCAAAGGCTGCATTTTGCACGGTTTTCTCGTTGGTTCTGTGATAATAGAATTCGTTTCTTCAGCTCATACCTCAGGAGGCCTTCTTGATGAAAGAACTTGCTCTTACTTCTTTCAAGCAAATAGAATTATTTTAAGAAAAAAAAAAAAACACAAAGAAAGAGGGAAAATGTGGCCTAAGATGGGACTTAATGATCCTCATATCTAATTCTCGTCACTAAGAGTTGTCAGATGTTATACTAAATCAAAATTTCCCTGTTAAATTATTTAAAACACGCATTCCTGATCTGCAGATTTTAATTCTTACTTTTTAACAGTGACCCTTGTGACCCTCAAATATATGAGGCATGAACCACACCTTGGGAACCACTGGATGCTTTGTGGGATTGACCTCTCAGATTTATTTGACAAATAATGATGTAGTTTACGGCTGAGCCCTTCTGGGGCTGCTAAACTCTTCATGGTGAGCCCAATTAATTTGAGAACAACTCTCATGAACAATATTTCCCACTATTTTGACTACCGATATATCCCTCCTGAAATGGGAACACTGCGGCATAGGATTTTGTGGTTATAAAATGATAGAGGGTTTTTTTATTCCACGTCACTTCAAGTGAACAGTTTTGAAGAATCAAATGAGCCTAAGGAGACATGTACCTTCACACAAATGTTCTCCTTTGAAAAACACAATTTCTTTTGTTCTAAACAATTTAATGTCACATGAGCACTTGCATGTGCGTTTCCAATGACCTCACATCCATTTTTTTAAAAGGTGATTTGGGGGTTGCTGGGAAGCACCCCAAACTTCAAAGCAGCAAACCTCTTGTTCCCATCGTGACCTATTTCCTTTCGGTTGATAACTTTCTGCCTTGAGGAGTGAGCCACACCTCCTCCACCTCGCCCTGAGAGGTGCCAAGCTTCCAGCTGATGACCTGGATGCCAGCGACACCAGGAGGGGTGCTGAGAGGAAACCAAGTGCCATCCCTGTGAGCTCTCCTCAAACTGATTTACATTTCCCAGCCCCCCATAATTCCCAGCTCTCATTCCCCATCTGTTTCTCCATCGATTGGTATTTAAACTCTTAAAAGAAAAGAAACATATGCTGCTGGGGGAGGGGCGTCTCTTTTACATGGAAGGATAAGTGACTAATTGTGTGCTTCCGAGACACCCCCCCCCCCCCGCAAGTTATTAGCATCAAGGCGGCCAGAGCCTGAAACTCACCTATGATGCTATTACCCTATAGTTACTAGGCTCTACAGAGGCAGTTCTCAACTTGTGGGTCTCGACCCACAGGTTGAAAACTGCTAGCAAGGTCGCCTAAGACCATCGGAAAACAGATATTTACATTACGATTCATTAACAGTAGCAAAATGACAGTGATGAAGTAGCAACGAAAATAATTTTAAGATTGGGGGTCACCACCACATGAGGAGCTGTATTAAAAGGTCACAGCGTTAAAAAAGGTTGAGAACCACAGTGTAGTAGGACATGGGTCATCAGTATTTGAGATGGATTGTTGGTGGGGATGAGGGGGTAAATCAGGGGTTTTCTGTGTGCAAGTCTCAAGCCCCTCAAGTTCACTAGCTTGGCTGTGCTTAGTAATAACCTTAAAAGAGAGCATGATTTAGTGAAATGAAAATAGACGACATACCTCGATGTGAGGGACAAGAAGAGATAAATCAAAGAATTTACATACTTCTAGACAGAGCCCATGACACAGGCAGAGGGTGGTGAAGAGGGGCTGGGAGGAGTAGGGAAGAGGGGAGAGGAAATGGGAGAGATCTGTAATACTGTCAACAATAAAAAATATATTTAAAAAAAAGAAACTACACAGAATGAGGCACAGTTAGCTTCAGTTGCTAAGGGCACCTTTCTCTGCTCTAAGTAAGAGGTCAGAGTCGATGGATTCTCTCTTTGTTTGCAAATGGCACTCTCCTAGAATCACTGAAGAAGGTGATTTCATTCCGCTTCGTCTGATGAGACAGATAAGTATTGAGCACACGCACTGCAGACTGGCACTGGAGCTCAGTGGTGTTTGAGAGAGTCCCACCCTTTGTTCAGCTTACAGTTCAGGAAGAGAGATAAATCATAAATTTATAAAAAAGAACAACAAAAACAACACTCCAGGACCAGTCACAGCAAAACGCATCACAACCTCATACGTCAGGGGCAGAATGGTGGTAGCTGTGCCGCAGATGAAATAAGAAATCGTGTTGGTTTTCCTTCTTTCTTTTCACTCTGTGGAGCCTGGCCCGGCACAGCAGTTTAATAAAATTCACTCTCGAGTTCTGACATACAGTATTTTCCGGCGTAGAAGACGACTGGGCGTATAAGACGACCCCCAACTTTTCCAGTTAAAATACAGAGTTTGGAATATATTTGCCCTATAAGACGACACCCGGCGTATAAAACGACCCCCGAGCTTTGAGAAGATGTTCCTGGGTTAAAAAGTCATCTTATATGCCGGAAAATACGGGTATTTATTCGCAGAAGGCGTTGGGATCAAAGCTTTCAGGTATGTGTGTGAGTATGCTTTTACTTTGGACACTCGTTTCCTTATCTGCTAAACGGCGCCATTAATGAACAGGTCCTTCCTCTGGAATCGCTTCTTATTAGAAAAATAGGAAATTCACACTATGCCCAGAAAACCAAACCAAAAAACGGACTAGTATTTGTAGACAGGGGGGACTGAAGGTCATCGGTTTGACCCCCCGGAACTTACTACAATAATCTCAGCTCAAGAAAGAGAGGTCACTTGCCCGGGTCAGTGAGTGGGGGGACGCTCAGCCCAGAGGAGGAGGACTCTGGCCTCTACGCCCCGCCTAATGCCAATCAATAATGCCATGTTGTCTGAAATGCCATCTCCCCCAAGAGCGGGTCCCTTGAAAGAGAAGCGCAGCTTGATCTGCACAGTGAAGAGAAGATCTTCGCAGCCTGAGTTTCCCATGAGGCCGCCCGGCTTTTCCCAACAGGCGCCTGGTCTGATGAGACCGTCCCTGCTCCCCAGAAAGCGCAGGTGGAGATGTGCCAGCAGGCGTGTGCGAGAGCTCTGGAAACTGGGGCATCGCTGCACAGAAGAACCCCACCTTCTCTCTGGGCGCTGACTTAGATAAGATGCTCACAGCTGACTGGTCCTGGGGGACAGCATTGGAGCACTTCCTGGCCACCTCCCTGAGACCTCTGCGAGCTCTATTTTCCAAACCAATGAGCTTCCTAAATGGTTCCATGTCTATTTGTGGATCGTACCCGGAAGGAGGAGTCCCCGTGTCCCCAGCTGTCAGAGCAGCTAAGTCTTGCTGAAGGAGGGAACATGGAGATAAGCTCTCTAGGAATGGCTGAAACCAGAGCGTCGGCCTGCAGACTGAAGGGGCCCAGGTCCGATTCCGGTCAAGGGCATGTACCTTAGTTGCAGGCACATCCCTGGTGGGGGGCGTGTAGGAGGCAGCTGATCGATGTTTCTCTCTCATCGATGTTTCTAACTCTCTATTCCTCTCCCTTTCTCTCTGTGAAAAATCAATAAAATATATATATATTTTTAAAAAGATCTCTAGGAATGAAGTAATCTTCTGCAATTGGCTCACACAAAGTCAACACCTTTCCTTCTGTTCTACAGTCACGGACCAAGGAAACCAACAAAGGCAGATGTGAGGAAGTCTAGATACTTTTGAGTCTTATTATATATAAGATGCATTTGGAGGCAAAAAGGAACCATAACAAAAAACCAGAACGCGTTTATTATAGTAGCCTCTAATAAACTGAAAATGCATCGATCTGGAGCTCCAGGTCTGAAAACAAGAGTAAACAACGTTTCCACTCACTCTGCTGCCCACACCCATGAAGCTCAAGGTCGTTAGCAAGGACCACAGGGCTCCCTCCCTCCAGCCCTGGCCCATCACTACTCATTCCACGGTGCTTGCTGCGTACTCCATCTGATGAGCATTACTGGTCTTTCAGGTCTTTCTTGCTTTCTGGCCCAAGACATGGTGGGCTTACCTTGTACGCTCCCTGTCTCAAACCTGGAATGGCCATCTCCTGAGGACCTCTGACTCTTTGGAGGAATACGGCATTTAGAAACCAAGACATAGGCACCGCGGTGCTCCTTACTGTTGAACTTTCCCCTGCCCCCCTAGTTTTTTCACTTGTACCCCTATGTGGATATGCACTTCCATAGAATCACGAGTCCATCTTAGGCACCAGGACCCTTCTGACTGCGAAGGAAAGGCAGCTAACCCTCACGGCTTAGGGCACAGAGGCCTGTAAGGACCACAATACCTGTGGTCCCTGAGCCCCGCCAGAGGAAGCGTGGCTGTGGGCGAGCAGGACTGGGACCTGAAAGGATGCTTTCGGTCTCACTCACTTGCTCCGCTTTGACTGTCCTGTGAGATTCATCCTTAGGTACCACCACCCCCACCTCCAGCAAGTGCTGGGAAGTTCCTAGAGCGGCAGCTTTAATCTACAAACAACTGAAAATGACACCAGCTCCCTACCCTGAAGCTCCATCGGCATCACTGGATGGGGGTTCAGCAATGACCATGAGGGTTTCCCCTCAAGTCGTATCTGTTCTTCATAACTGATAACTTGTGGAAGAAGGGCTCACCTGGGGTGGGCAAACTTTAGCTTCTCTTCATTGTATTGAGATGCCCTGAGGCCGTTGTTATTTCACGGGAATGGCCCTGTAGTATGTCTGGATCTCCTGGGTGCCAGTTCTGTTTCCCTCACCCACAGACCTCTGAGCAGGCCCCCCACCCCCGAGGCTGTAGGCACACCCGCTGCTTTCTGCTGATGTCTCTTTCAGAACTTGAATCTGCTTCTGCTTTAATTACTGTCCCCGAGGATCTCCCGTGCTCTTCCACGCGTGGCTCTTCCACGCTCAGTGAAGCTCAGCTGATTTCTTCATTTCCGCGCTTGTCCTGTCCTGAAGCTCTTTCCCTCCAGAGCTGTAGAGTGTGACTCTCTCTCTCGGCCAATTCCAACTGAACTGAGACTCTAGTGTCACCTCTGAAAGGTATCGGAGGGCCCATCCAGTCCATCCCCAAGGCCCACTGCTGTACCCAGAGAAGGGAGGAGGCAGCAGGCCCCGATCAAACGGCAGTTCTGGAGATAGTCTGGCTTATGAGCATGTGCTGTGAGGTACGACCTCATGACCCTGCCCAGCTGGCTCCTCTCTGGTACTGGAGTGTGGAATCGCTTTGGATGAGAGACTGGTGTTAATTACCTTGGTTGGAATAAACAGATAAGGAGCCAAACTTTACCTTTGGCTGCGTGTACTCTCGGATAGCAAGCTAACTCCATAACACTATTTCCAACCTCCCCACACCCTCTCTGCCTTCCATCTTTCTTTCCGTATCCTAAATGCAATGTAGACATGCATCCCCTCTGCTCCCACCATCTCTTCTGACAAATACAGCAAGGACTGCTGGTTTACCTCAGAGGACTCAAGCCAACTGACATGATTCATGTTCTCTTTCTTTTTCTTACAGAGAGAAAGGGAGAGAGATAGGAAGTCAGAAACATCGATGAGAGAGCGACATTAATCAGCCGCCTCCTGCACGCCCCACAGTGGAGATGTGCCCACAAGCAAGGTCCATGCCCTTGACCGGAATCAAACCTGAGACCTTTCAGTCTGCAAGCCGAGGCTCTATCCACTGAGACAAACCGGTCTCGGCTATTCTCTTTCTTTTTCCATGCACAGTCCCTAGCACTGTGACTGCTCAGAGAAGTAACTTACTGGGGTTTCTTGATCTGAACTGGAGCTGATGGAAATATAGCAGTGACACCGATAAAACAGGTATCTGTGGACCTTATACTTTTGAATGGTATTCTATTAAGAAGAAACACAGGTTTGGCAGCCAAAAGAATTAAAAAGCAATGGAAATATTTACAACAGTCTCTCTCAAAAAAATCAAGAAAAGCTTCCATTGGACAAAACACTGTAAAATGGCCTAAAATCCTCACTGTTTCATCCATTCTAATGGGGCCAGGACCTACCCTGATGTGTGCCAAACATGGGAGAAAACAATGAAGGGGATTGGGCAGCTATATATGAAATAACGATGGTGGGCAAATGGGCACAACACTCAGCGGACTACAGTAATGATTCCCTTGCTCTTTTTCTTTCTTGCACTGGTACTTGTAAATCACCTGGGATTTGGTGAGTCTAAACTAGGCTTAGCAAGTTCTAGGCGACGTCTCGGTCTATTCCATATATCTCTAATTCCCCATGGATCTGAAAACCATAGAAAAGAGGCAAAATCCAAACACATACACCCATTTCCCTCCTTTGCTTGTGTCTTACTCATTAATATCCCATTAACCAAAGCAAGTCACTTGGGCAGATCCAATATCAAGGGAGTAGGTAAGGGTGTCTACTCCTTCCCAGAAAGCAATGGGGAAGATGTGATTATGTCCTGAAAAATATGTCATCAACAACTCTCGCCTTCTTGTTTCTATAGAAAATGTCTGGTCATGTGTTTGCATGTAGATCATTGGTTGGGAGTGCTCCCCGGAAGAGTTCCTATGGGGTAGGTGGGATGCAGGATAGGACAGGAAAGAGAAACACGGAAGATAGTTCTTCCTTCCTCTCTGGTCTAGCAATACCACCACCTTCTCCTGCTGCCCGGGGTCATTTACTTCTGCCAGGACGGTCCCTCTCACCGGATGCTCTCTTGGCACCAGGGGAAAAATCATGGGAAAGGTCATGAAGAAGAAACTTTTCATTCACCAAACGCACTCTTTGGTCCAAGAACTATCTTCCTGGACTGTCCCCCTCAAGCATCATATGTATATACGAGCTCTCCTATCACCGGACCACTGAATAATTCAATGTCATTCATGTGAACTTAACGAATCCTCAGTGCTGTGTGTCTGCTTAGACCTATCTCGCTGTTGTTATTTTCAGGTGACTAATTGCTCATTTAATTCTTGCTTGGGAGAATAATATTCTGCTGAAAAACTAGCCAATTACGTGTGCATTTATGCTGCCTCTAAATTTTCATTATTGGAAACGGGTATTTTTGTGCGTGTTTACACCTATTTTAGACTTAGTGCTTTAGTTCCCCAAAGTAACTCCTGAACCAAATTGCCAGATGGCTTTGCCAAACTCCTGTACCGATTGAGAACGCCGTCCACAGTGTATGGGTTGTCTCATTTCCCCCCTCCCTGCCACTAACACCCAGTCTAGTTATTTGGGGTGGCGATAATTAGTAGGTGAATCAGCGCTGTGGGCTTTTATTTCATATATCACATCACTGTTTACCACGGTATTGTTTTCTGTTCGTTTTGCAGCGGGGACACATCTGTTTCTTTCCCTGTGTGTCTAGCGGGCACTTAGAATTTTGTTTTTTTATTTAAATTGACAGTCAGAAGCCCTGGCGGGGTAGCTCAGGTGGTTCGATTTTTGTCCCAATTCACCAAGGTGGCAAGTTCAATCCCCAGTCAGGGCACATACAGAAATCAAGCAATGAACGCGTGAGTAAATGGAACGACAAATGTTGCCCACTCTCTCTGCCTCTCTCAAATCAATACATTTTTTTAAAGTAAAAAAAAAAAAAAAAGAAAGTCAGAAGAGCCCCAACTTTTGATGGAATATAGTTTCCTGAGCCTGTCATTTATCGTATTGTTTAGTTGAGTGCTTTGCTGTGTGTGTGTGTGTGTGTGTGTGTGTGTGTGTGTGTGTGATGTACGGAAGCTTTTAATTTTGATGTAATTAAATATGCTGATTTTATGTGCTTCTGCTCCTTCTCAGACGGTCTGTGATGAAATCCTAACCTCAGGTTTTGAGACTGTCTCCCCCTTACATTCCCGGGCATATGTTGGAGGAAAGCGAACTCATTTAGTAACATCGTTAATTCAGAAGCTGGATCCTCATCAGCCAAGAACCAACTGGTGCTGCCAAATAATCATCTAATAAAACTCCGCCTAAAAGGCAAATACAGTCGAGTTCTCTTTAATCTGCCCTCAAAACAATGCCAGGGACTGCCCAGTTTCCTGGGGTCAGGGGCATCCACAAAGGAAGGCTTATGTAGCCAGGATAAACACACACCAGCAGCAGGAAAGGGGCACCCCGCTATCTCTCTTGCCCACCTCCCAACACTCCCCCCCCACACACACACCCCTCTTAGTACAGTCTACCAGGCTGCTGTAGCGGCTGATTCTGTGAGTAACACCAGCCACAGTTGACTGAGCACTCACCATATGTTAAACACTTTGCATACATTATCTAATTTAATGCTGTCAACAGCCCTTGGAGATAATTGCTGTTATCTTCATTTTATGAGTGGTAGCACAGATAGGCCTCCAGGCCAGCTGTGCTTGACTTACAGGCATCGCTTTAACCCTTCCCTCTCTGCCTCTCAGTTCCGCCCCTGCCTCAGGATCTCCTCGCTATTGCAGGTCCTGATGGGGCTCAGTTCTGAGATTTAAACACAACCATCTCGGACACCTCGGACTTCTGATTCTTTTCATTCTTGTCTCATTCTCTGGCTCTGCCATTCGATGGGGTGCAAGAAACAATCAGAATGCTTAAGGGCTCAGGAATGTTTGGGTGAAGATGTTTGATACCATGAAAGATAAAACATTACCGTATTTTCGGGCACATAAGACGGCTTTTTAACCCAGGAAAATCTTCTCAAAAGTCAGGGGTCATCTTATACGTTGGGTGTCTGTCATCTTATAGGACGAGTATATCCCAAACTCTATATTTTAACTGGGAAAGTTGGGGTCGTCTTATACGCCGGAAAATACAGTACTCTGTGAATGAAAAGTATTCTAACATGTCCAGTGTTGTTCTGAATGGCAAATATGTCTGTGGTAAGCACTCTGTGGAAATTACCAGACGACATAAGGAAACTGGAAGTCTTAAGATTTTATATTTTTGGAGTTTTTTAATAACTCCGGGGATCAAGTTCATCTCTATTTCCAGCTCTGTATTAGAGGTGCGATATAATAAACTTTCCCAAGGTCACTTACATGGTTGCAGACCTGGGATCAGAACCTGAATTTTCTTCCCATATATAATTTTTTTATTCATTTCAGAGAGGAAGGAAGAGGGAGAGAGAGATAGAAACATTAATGATGAGAGAGAGTCATTGATCAGCTGCCTCCTGCACGCCCCATACTGGGAATCGAGCCCACAACCTGGGCACATGCCCTGACTGGGATTGAACCTTGACCTCCTGGTTCCTGGGTTGACGCTCAACCACTGATCTACCGCAGCTGGTCTTCTTCCTGTTTCTTCCTGTTAATCTGCCTGCTGCTGCCTGCTGGTTTTTCATTCAGAAAAAAGGAAGAGAACCAAGATTTATGGGGCAATTGATGGATCTGACACCTCATTCAGTACTTGACATGAATCATCCCATGTAATTCTCTCGGTGCCATTAGTATTATCTGCACAGAGCAGACGGAAGAAGAGGCAGAACACTGCATCACTGGCCCAGGACCCATCAGCTGCAGAACCAAGATCTGAATCCCTGTCTGCGTAATCCTCTGCCGCACACATGGGGGTCCCCCTGAGAGCAACTGGGAACCTCGCCCAGAGACCTTTGACCCCACAGCTCACTGACATGAGGCTGTGGCTCCTTCCCTACAAGGTTCCTGAGCAGGACAGTCCTGGCTGAGGCATGGAATACCAATGGCCAGTGGCCAAGGTCGAGCCCCACATTCTGAACAGGAGAAGCTGGAATAGTCACAGGGGTTAGCCATCGCCATGATGGGGCTCAGAGTCAAGTCTGAACAATAGAGCTCCTTTAGTCTGGACTGACAACGACAATGTTCCCGACCATCAGGCTGAAGATGATGAGCAGCGACTCCTCAGCACCTTTAAGAATAACAACGGAAGAATCTACTTCAAATGGCAGAAGTGGGGAAAAACTCCCAACAGTTCTGTGTCTGACTGTATAGCATCAGTGATGTGATAGAGTTCCTTCTAAGAAATTTCTAAATAGTAGAAAATATGTCACAATGTAATGATGATCAATAAACATAATATACATATATATATTATATAATTGTTATATTACATAAGTGTTGTTGTTAATGGCAAATATGTCTGTGGTAAGCACTCTTTAGAAACTACCAAACTACATAAGAAAACTGGTAGTCTTAAGATTTCATATTTTTAGAGTTTTTAATAACTCCAGGGATCAAATTCAGTTCTCTGCCTCTTCTTCTTCGTCTGCTCTGTGCAGATAATACTAATACTAATACTAATACTAATACTAATACTAATACTAATACTAATACTAATACTAATACAGTGGTACCTCGAGATACGAGTTTAATTCGTTTCATAACCTTGAGGCGTGAGAAACTATGAGACGCTCGAGTCCCAGTAAACTGGTGGATCGTGTGCAGCCGGCCGATCCTCGCGATGACTCCTCTCTCAAATGTTGCTCGTATTTCAAAGCAAAAATCGCTCGCTCGATGGCTCGTATCTCAAAAATCTCATATGTTAAGGCACTTATATCTCGAGGTACCACTGTACTAATATTAATACTAATACTCAGTTGCTATGTTATGTAATTGTTATATATAATATAATATATATATGTATATATTATATAAAACAATTATAGGGGGAAAATGCTATTTTCTACTCAGCAGCCTACCTTCTTATGAGGACCTCTCTACTCCCTCTGCTTCTCCTGCGCTGTGTCCCTCCCCACTTGATTCACGCGTCTGCAGCTCCGGTGCCTGAGCTCATCCTAAGACACGCTTGATGGGTCCAAGAGTTGGGCGATGAGTCCCTTCCTTAGAATGTGCACTTGGAGAGGAGGGAGTTCTGCTAGAAACACCAGCCTGGGAAATGCGTGGAAAGCTGGGAAGCTGGCATTTGCTATTTTCATGCACGTGGAGAACTGGCACAATGGAGCGGGGCAGAGGTGGAGGGCGCCCAGCTGAAAAAGAGAGATGAAACCCGAAACCAGTGTGGCTCAGTGGATAGAGCGTCAGCCTGTGGACTCAAGAGTCCCCCGTTCGATTCTGGTCAAGGGCATGTACCTTGGTTGCGGGCACATCCCCAATGGGGGTCATGCAGGAGGCGGCTGATCGATGTCTCTCTCTCATTGATGTTTCTAACTCTCTATCCCTCTCCCTTCCTCTCTGTAAAAAATCAATACAATATATATTAAAAAGGGAGAGAGAGAGATGGAAAAATAGACAAAGAATCAGCTTCAGAAAGAGAAACAAAGACAATTGATCGGGACTCTCAGTCATACACAGGCCTCTGGCTCTGATTTCTCCTAAGAGGGAGGCACACTCTACCTCATGCAGTCCCGAGCCCTGTAATAAGTTTGTTTACACCCGTTTGAGTGGGGTTTCTGTCATGTAAAACCTCAGGGACTTCACTGACACTACAAAGCGATGGGAGAATCACTCCAATTTTGCGGTCAAGGTCTGCATCAGGCTATCTGACTGCCTGCCTCTGCACGTTTGTGAGTAACCCTCTGTTCTTTGGATGCTGTGGTTGTCAGGGTGAGACAGAGGAGATTTAATTCAATTAAAGATATGGCGGTGAGACATGTTGGCACAACTAGAATATACCTAAATGGCTCTGATTCTACCTGAAGGGAGATTCAATTCTGTTTGAGGAGAACACAAAATAATCCTTGGCTTTAATGTTTCATGAAGCCCAACAGTCCAGCTCCATATCTTGCTCTTATCGCTCTTGTTCAGGATGCTAACTCCTCCAGTATTTTATATATATATATATATATATATATATATATATATATATTATTGATTTTTTACAGAGAGGAAGGGAGAGGGACAGAGAGCTAGAAACATCAATCAGCTGCCTCTTACACACACACACTCACCCCACTGGGGATGTGCCAGCAACCAAGGTACGTGCCCTTGACTGGAATCAAACCTGAGACCTTTCAGTCCTCAGGCTGATGCTCCATCCACTCAGCCAAATCGGTCTTGGCCAACTCCTCAAATATTTCCAGGCCCACCTAACCTCAGGCCTTTGCACTGACTGTCCTCTCTTCCTCCAATACCTGCCCAGCTCATTATCTCGTTTTCTTCTAGTCTTTCTCAAATGTCAGTGTCTAACCCCCTGATGAGACAACTGAAGTATTAGGCGAATGTCTGCTTCTCCTAGGTCGTTCCCAGGCTGCTATGACTTGTTGGCATTGGTCGTGGAGGAAGGGAGGTTTGCTGATCACTGAACCACCCCCAACACTAAGCCACACCGAGGCCAGGCTGACAGATGAGGCCTCGGAGCAGTTAACATTCTCTGCTGATCTGCTGATGGCTTCACACAGCTGCAGAGGCTGGCCGAGGGACCCAGCGCGGCTCATGTCTACGAGCAAGTGACTCTGAAACAAAGAAGCATGTATTTGCTCTTGAAATGACCTTAATGACACCTGTCAAGAGGTTTCCACTTGAACAGATTTGACAAGGACGCCAGGGGTGAGTGGGCACTTAGAGCTCACAGTCTGAGAGGCTCAGCGAGGCCACTCCTCGGGCTGCTTTTTCGGGGATCCCACTGGGCTCAAGCGCCCTGGGCAGCCCAGAGCAGCAAGGTGGCTCCTTTGGCACAGACATCTCTTGTTCCTCCGCCTTCTGAAAGTGGGAACCCCTGAGGCTCACCCCCCTAACTCCGAGTCCTGATGACTAAAGGCAAACTAAGGATTATCTAAAGTAATCCCCAATCCAACGCTGCTCAGCTCTGCTAGATCATCCTTAACAAGACAGTGACACAAACTCACTTTCAAGTCCTGTCTACAAAGGCAGCGATGGGCATGGGAAAGAGGACCAAGACCTGAGTTTAAATATGGGATTTCCAGCTGAGAAATTTAGTCACATGCATGACCTCCTGCATGCACATGACCTCCTCCACACACGTGACCTCCTGCACACACATGTTAACAGTAGACATTTACCTAGTGCCGATTCTGCACAAGGAGCTGTTGGAACACATGACACAAATTGTCACAGGTCATCTTCGGAGCAACTCCGAGAGATAAAGACTGACAACATCCTCATCTCAGAGAAGAGAACTGAAGCACCGGCTACCGGGGTCATTGATCCGGCCCCAAGGTCACAGGCCAGTCAGCATTTGAACTTGGCAGTCTGCGCTCTGACATCACGGCAGTGGGAGGTGGCAGAAAGGGCATGTGTGTTGGTCATTGGATGTACATGCCTGGCCCTGCCACTGTGAAGCTGGGCCCACTTGAACATGTTGATGACCCTCTCTGAGCGTCAGGGTCCTCTTCCACTGAGTGGACGCAACGACAGTCACCTGCAGGAGCGGCAAGGGCATGGTCCGATGCCAGCCATGGCAGTGCTGGGCAGAGGACATTTCCAACAGATGCCCCGTCCTCCCTTCACCGGCAGGGCCTTCCTTCTGCAGAGGAAGAAACTCCACATCTTGCCGGGAGGGTCAGGGAAGGAGAGAGGAGAGCATCGGGCCTGTCTCACTACTCGCTGGCTGCTTGCTGTTGGCTGAATGAAGAGACCCGTTTCCAGCGTTTTCCTGAAGATCGGATGAGATCCTTCTGCGGAGAGAGCTCTACGAACGGAACGTAAGGGCATGTCAGGTGGCATCATTAATCCCACTCTGTCTCATTCAACAGAGCGGAGGCGGGAAGAATCCCACAGCCTGCGCCTGCTTAGGTGACAGGTCTGGGTTTTCGATTGTTCTTCTGGAAATGTTCAAAGCAGTCGCGGCCTAAATGAGTACGCAAGCGATTTCAATTTTCCCTGAAATTCAGAGATGCCAAAACGCGGTGATTTAGGCTCCCAGGAAACGCCACTGCCGTCGTCTGCCTGCTCTTAATTTCAATCAAGTCCTTAGCACCGCGCTGAGAGGGAGAAAATAATGTCCTCAATCACGCTTCAGCCTTTTAGCGAGACAGGCAAGCTCACCTATGAAGGACCCACTAGGTCTGAAGGTCCAAATTAGTACCTCATCCATCCCGCACCTCTGTGCGCCTGTCTTCCATGTCCCTCTGTCTAGAATGCCTTCACCTCCACCAGCCTGCCCCCAGCACACGCAGACTTCTGAGCTTGGCCTTGAATCTCATCACCCTGTAGCCACAGCTCAAATGCCCCTTATTCTATGAAGGCTCTCCTCTCTGCCTTACTCTCCATCGGAACTTACGTCTTCTTCGCCTATGTTTCTCTTAGACTCATTTATGCGTCCATCTATCCATCCCTCTTTCTATTTATCCATCAGGTCTTTCCTTCCTCTGTCCTTCTTTCCCTCTTATTTTTATCCCTCCATCCCTCCCACCCTCCTTCCATTTCTTCTTCTTTCCTGCCTGCTTCCCTCCCACTCCTCATTTATCGATCATCCAACAGGAATGTCTCCTGCACAAAACCTTAAACTCCTAGAAGAAGTGAGGGGAGGGGTCAAAATAAACATGCTAGGTCTCAAACACCCCAGAATTTAATCTTGAAAATTTTCTAAATATTGTGGTTGCAGTGAGTAAATGAGAAGATGGTGACTGTTGAGGATGGAAACCTATTTTTTTCACGGGTAAATCAAAGAAGACTTCAGAGAGGAGGTGAGATTCACGCTTATCCATTTGTGAAGGCTGGGTGAGAAGCTTCCATATGAAGCCCATGACTTGCAGTGATTTTTATATCATCTTATACCTCTCTACCCCTGTTTGCCCGGGAGTCATCGGAGGGCATAACTCATAGGCTGTTATTCATTCTTAATACCTCGAGGAGTGTCAGTGAAATGAATGAACGGATACATGGTGATGTTTCAGGAAGAGAAAATATTTTATATATATATATATATATGTCAGCTCGTGATGGCAAGACAAGAAGTATTCTGGTCATAGAGTGAGCAATATGAAGGCTGACCTCATGCTAAACTGAAGCAGTACTACCCAATGCATATTGAGCACTTAATACATGCCAGACACCTGCCGACCATTTTTCCTGCATTATATAATCAACCTACAACACAATCTTGACTCATAGCTATTATCATCATCATCTTTAAGATGGAAAAAAAAACCGGCACGCAAAG
>JAAGEH010000297.1:23951372-23961706 GCA_011751065.1 Lasiurus cinereus | reverse complement strand
TTCAGTCAGCAGGCCAACGCTCTATCCACTGAGCCAAACCAGTTTCGGCTTGTTTCTATTTCTTGATACAATGATGGAACAACAGACGGTCCTTTCCTTCAAATTTCCTAGAAATCTAAGCAAGCAGAGGGAAGCAGCAAACCCCCAAACTGTCAGTTGGGGTTCTGGTCAGGACTGAGTGAGCTTGCATTGCCCTGTCCTTCCCACTTGGTGCAACGAAAAGCCCTGGGCAGAGCGCAGAGAGCAAGTGGCTGAGGGCGGTTTTGCTAAGTGGCAGCAGGTAGATTGGAGAGGGAAACCAGAACCGGAAATAATACCAAACTGGTGTCTTCCCTCTTTCTCCTCCTTCAGTGTTTCCCAGCCTGGGTCAGAGACGGCCTCACACTCCTAAGTGCACCCCGACTAGAAAAGAAGAGATCTGCTTTTGTTGGCTCGAGCTGCCATCTCAATGAGCCGCGTGCTGGGTGCCTCGCAAGACTGAGAGTCATTCTCTCGCAGATCCGGAGGCCATTAGGTCAAAATCCAAGTGTCAGTAGGGCTGTTTCCTCTGAGAATCACGAGGGAAGGACCTGTCTCAGGCCTGTCTCTGGCTTGGAGGTGGCTATCTTGTCCCTGTGTCTTTTCATGACATCGGCCCTGTATATGCACCTGCACCCAAACTCCCTTTTTAAAAATTGTATTCTGGGTATTTTTTACTTCCATATTTTCTGGTGTATAAGACGACTTTTTAACCCAGGAAAATCTTCTCAAAAGCCGGGGGTCATCTTATACGCTGAGGGTCGTCTTATAGGGCAAGTATATCCCAAACTCTATATTTTAACTGGAAAAGTTGGGGGTCATCTTATACGCCGGAAAATAAGGTAAATGAAATTTATCAGGTGGCATTGGTGAACATATTACCGAAGTTTCAAGTGTACAAGCCCGTGACACGGCATCTATGTGCTCTATTGTGTGCTGGCCACCAAGTCTGACCTCCCTCCATGCCCATGCAGTTGAAATGTTACCCTCATTTCCTTCCCCATCCCCTCCCTCTGGTAAGCACCAGACTGCTGTCGGTGTCTAGGAGTCTGTCTGTTCGTTTGTTGCCTTCTGTCTTCCATCCCACAGAGGAGGGAACTTCCTTTTTCACGAGGACACCCGTCAGCGGGCGTTAGGGACCAGCCCATTCCAGCAGGGCCTCGTCTTCACTGAACCAATGACATCGGCAATGATTCTATCTCCAAACAGGGGTTTCACCATGTGAATTTGGGGGGACACAGACATTCAGACCACAGCCACATTAGCTGAAGGTCGTTTTTAAACCTGATTTACTACCTAAAAATACTAGAAATTTCTCAGTGGAAGAGGCTCTGGAGACAGCCTGAGATCTTACCTATGTATCCAGTGTGCTTCTGGCATGTAGAGCCGCCTAACGTTCCCAGTGTATGGTGTGATGAAGGGCCATAAAACTTAGATGAGAAACAGAGGAATGGAAAAGACCATCTGCCTCCAGCCCTAACCGGTTTCCCAATCTTGGGGAGTCGCTCAACCTCTGGAGTCTCAGCGCCTTCCCTGACACCTTGAAGAGGCTCAGTGCCGGCTGGGGCGCATCCTGAGGATGACTGAGCTAGTCCATGTGCGCAGGCAGTGGAGAGCATCACACCATTACACACATGACATTTCATTGGACCGGGTTCACCGCGAAGCAGGCAGGAGGAAGTGGAGCACGTGGTGAAGCGCTCGGCAGCCAGGAGAGGGAGAGCGGGCTCCCGGCGGGAGTAACAACCGCCACAGCTGGGAAGGGGCGGTCTCACCGCAGAGGCCAAGGCCAGGGGCACAGAGAGCCCGTCCTGGCCTGGGAAGCCTCCCCCTGGAACTTCCTTCCCCTCTCCCCTTCTCCCTGGAGCTGGGCAGAGGCAGGAGCTCAGGGAATCCGCTCAAAATCACAGCAGCATTTGGAACATTTGGTGAGAGAGAGAGAGAGAGAGAGAGAGGGAGAGAGAGAACGAACCACATAGATGAAAATCAAGAGACAGAGAGAGGCTTTAACATGCAAGGTTTTTATAAAGCATATCTTTACCTTTTATTATTATTAATTAATCATAACCTTATTATTATTATTAATTAATAAGAATCGTATTACCAATAATTAATAATGATGATTTTATTATTAATAATTAATAATAATTTTATTCTTATTAATTTTCCAAACTGAGCCAAATTAGCGTCTAGTCCAGCTGTGGGGGAAGCCACAGTTGTGTCTTCCGTGTTTTGAGCACAGAGTGGGTGCCGGTGTTTTTCACACTTCAGTGCGGGGGAGCGGGGAGGGAGAATGACCTTGATGAGATTATTTTAAAAATAAAAATAAAAAGATGCCCAGGCTGAACCCACCATGCTTCTGGTGCAGCGTCTACCTGAACTTGGACCACCGTTCTTTGTTTTTTAAATATGTTTTTATTGAGTTGAGAGAGAGGGGGGAAGGGAGAGGGACAGAAACATAGATTGGTTGCCTCTTGCACGCCCCCTACTGGGATGGAGCCTACAGTGCTGGCGTGCGCCCTGACCAGCAATCAACCCAGGGATGTCTGGTGCACAACCAAGTGAGCCACATCGACCAGGGTCTCAGTTCCTTGTTTTACCACATAACCAGGCTCTCCCGCTGCAGAGTCTTCTCACCGTGGCAAGCTGAAGGTTAGCGCATGCCAACGCTGAGAGCACAGGTACGGGCACACTAAGCAGCTCCAGAGATGCTTCCATCCTTCCTCCCTAAACAGCAGCTTGGGGTGTGGACAGAGGGGGAGGCTTGAAATCTTCATCGGCTTTTCCAGATTGCTCTCTTTTATGCTCTGTAGCCCACCCCTCACCCCATCCCTGTTGTCCCTCAAGTAAAAGAGGAGAAAGAAAAAGGTCTCATTAGTCCATTTTTGCTTGGAACTTACTTTTTTAGTAAGACCTGGCCCCTGCACCGCCCTGTCTGGGAACCCATGCAACCGCGGTCGGTTTGTTTGTTTGTTTTTAAAGAAGCTATTAGATAGATAGATAGATAGATAGATAGATAGATATTATATATATATATAATATATATATTGATTTTTTCACAGAGAGGAAGGGAGAGGGACAGAGAGTGAGAAACATCGATGGGAGAGAGACATAGATCAGCTGCCTCCTGCACGCCCCCTACTGGTGATGTGCCCGCAACCAGGATACATGCCCTTGACCAGAATCAAACCTTTCACTTGCTCACTCTGGACTGGACCTGACCTTCCTTTTCTCTAATACGTGCAGTTACGTAAGACCACATCCAAGTTCCCTCAAGTTCTGAACTCCTGGAGCTCTGTACCTTTGCCAGAGGAGGACCAGGCCGGGGAGACCAGAAACAGAGGAACGCACCCCAAAAGCTTTGCAGTGTCTCTGAGTTTGAGCTTTGAACACGAGTTAAAAGCCGTTTCCCATCCCCACCTCACCCACAGCTTCAACTACTGCCTGAGGGATCTCAGGAAACCAAAAACAATGTATGTCCCCACTGGATTTCTTTTTAGTTTCTGAATGCAAACATTTGAAGGGAGAGGCTTAAGGCAAGTTCTGGTAAAGTTGAAAAAAATACAGCAAAAAAAAAAAAGTAAATCAAAACCCCTTGCTCCCCATAGGAGGTGGGAGAGCAAGTAATGCTGATATTCTCTGATGGCTGGTGAGAGACGGGCAGACGGTTAGAGGGACAGATGGACACATGCCTATACATTGTGTGTGTGAAATTTGACGTATGTCTCTACCCCAAGTTCCATCCTATTTGCTGATTTCATTACGATCCAGTTCAGCCTTTAAAGAGACGAGTTCTCTCGGCAGGAATTCTTACTCCTACACATTCTGGAGCCTATTTAGTGGACACTTTCACTCCCATGCTGGTCCGACCCCCCTCCTGTGCTCATCTCTTACACCTGGGCCCCCACATCTTACAGGTAAGGTGACATGCAGCCCATGTGCCTGCCTGTTACAAGAATACACACCTACATGTACTTCCACTTTCTGCTGTCCTCATCCTTTCCCATCAGAAAGTCAAGTTCCTCGGGTGAGACAGGCCTAGGGGTAACTGAAGTTAACACCCCCGCTTGCAGAAAGGGCTGCAGTGCAGAAGGCAGTGAGCTGGTACTTCGAGAACATACGGAGTGTTAGGTACCTGGTCCTATGTTGCTGCATGTAAACCTTAAGAAAGAATCATATGAGCTTCTGTCCAGTTAACGGTGCAACCATGGTCTGTATAAGACAATTTTTTTAAAAAATACATTTTATTGATTTTTTTACAGAGAGGAAGGGAGAGGGATAGAGAGTTAGAAACATTGATGAGAGAGAGACATCGATCAGCTGCCTCCTGCACGCCCCCTACCTGGGATGTGCCCGCAACCAAGATACATGCCCTTGACCAGAATCGGACCTGGGACCTTTCAGTCCGAAGGCCGATGCTCTATCCACTGAGCCAAACCGGTTTCGGCTGTATAAGACAATTTGAGGACACCATTTTGTGACCTTCCTGGACAGAGCGGTGTTCCCGTGAGTAAGCAGTGTAAAATCCCCCATCTGCAGAGACTAAATGAAATAGTCACACAGGAAGAGGCTGGTACCCAGTAGGAGCTCCATCAGCACCACTTCTCTCTGAGAGCCGTTTAACCTACATTTTGGTGAGGGGTGATCATCAGGGCTTTTCCCAAAATTCTCTCCCAGAGCCATGACTCTGATGTATTCCTAACAGCCCTTCCACAATGCAGACCACTGATGCTCTCCGGGTTCCAGAGCCACTGGGCTGTAGTCAAAAAGTCCGAAAGGGAAGGAGGGCAGAACCACGAACTGGTGCTAAACGGAAAAGCGAAATATGATGCCAACAGACAGAGGGTAAAGCAGGGAGTAATGGCTGAGAAGGAAGGCTCAGATCTCTGCAAGGCGGAGGCAGGCAGGAGAATGAGGCACGTGGCAATCAGTTCTCAGAGCCTCGTGGAAGATGGTGTGTGTGTGTGTGTGTGTGTGTGTGTGTGTGTGTGTGTGAGAGAGAAAGAGAGAGAGAGAGAGAGAGAGAGAGAGAGAGAGAGAGAGAGAGAGAGGGAGAGAGAGAGAGAAATTCTTCAGGTGACTCTTGACATTGGTTCAGTCATTGATTGTCAAGTCAACTTACAAAAACTTTCAAATCTTCCACTCTTCCCTGTGCTGACTCTCCTCCACATTGTATGAGCGTTTGTCTGGGTAATTAGCCCCGCCTTCCTGCTTGTCTCATTCCCACTTGTTCTCCTTTTAATCCCAGAGTGGTTGTCTAGCCATGAGATTACCTCATGTCTGAGCCCTCGACACCTCTCCATGGTCCTCCAACGTACAACCTGGGCCTCCGTCATTGCCTCCCTCTGCCCCACTTCCTCCCTGCATCCGGCACCCCCACAACAGTCATTCCCTGCCTTCCATCCGCTCCCCTCTGTCCGGGTTTCTCTTTGGCACCATCATTACATGTCATTTGTTTTCCTCGCTTTTATGCATCCTTCAGGTGTCAGCTTCGACACCATTCCTTCCCAAAAGCATCACTTACAAGGCGACATGCTCTGTGTTTGCCTTGTCAAAATAACTGTCAGTCTGTATTCTAATTGCCTGCCTCCCCCTGGGTGCCTACTCTGACATTGAGAATGTTAACATCCTTGATACCTTCTTCACCCTTAATGGCTGATCCCGAATGCCGTTAACGGGACCCGGTGCCGTTAGAGGAACTCAGTAAACATTCGGCATATTTGTTCAAAGAAGGATGGAATAGGACTCTCACTGTTGGCATTGAGAATAATACTAATGTGGGAAGTACACAAATCTAGTTTGTTTCAGCTTCTTCACTCATAAATCTGCATGAATGTGATTAAATTTCGCACCTTAGTTTCTCTGTCTACCATAAGGACACAAAATTATGTACCCCATGGGGTCATGAGGAAGATTTCATGAGGTAACATGCCCCAGGCTTCTTGCAAATGATTGTTATTCAATAAGTAATTAAACAGAGATCACTTAGGTTCCACGGTATATTTCCACAAGCTCTTTCCCCATATATTTTCCTCCTAAAGATTGTTCTTGCTTTTTATGATCCAAATTCCCTCTGAGTAGCCATTCGGGAGGACCAGAACCCAGGGCCCAGGAGTTGAAAGTGGGTCGTAGATGTCAGATTTGCTCCAGGCCTAGTGTCCTGACTCTAAATCAGCTGGAGTTAATTTTCTCCTGCCTGTTGAGATAGTTGTCACCGAGACTGCTGTGGCCAGCCCCAGTTTCAAGCTAATGTGTCCTTTTAAGTATGTGAAGCTGCTTCTGGATCGAGGGGAAGGCCAGCGGCACTGGTGTCATATTAGAGGGCTTACGACAGTGATATGTGACACATGACATCGGGGAGACTCTGCCAGATGGATGGGGGCCTCTTCTTCAGACTGAGGGCCTCCCAGCTGGGTTCAAGGGCACAGGAAAGGCTGCCTGAGGCAACCAGACAAACGGTGGAGAGGAAGCAGCCACCACATGTGGAATCAGAGGCCCTAGGCGGGCGGAGGGAGGCTGAGCAGGGGGAGGGGAGAAAGTGAAAAGTTCCAAATTCCCTCCTGAAGATGAGGCATTTTTGAGCAGCAGGGGCCATTTTTAAAAAAATATATTTTATTAATTTTTTACAGAAAGGAAGGGAGAGAGATAGAGAGTTAGAAACATTGATGAGAGAGAAACATTGATCAGCCGCCTCCTGCATGTCCCCTACTGGGGATGTGCCTGCAACCAAGATACATGCCCTTGACCGGAATCGAACCTGGGACCTTTCAGTCCGCAGGCCGATGCTCTATCCACTGAGCCACACTGGTTTCGGCAATGGGGGCCATTTTTAATAGGAAAGATATAAATCCTATGAACAGGAAATCTTGGGGCCATGGCAAGTAAGGACTGAGCAAAAGCGTCTAGAGCAGCGGTTCTCAACCTGTGGGTCGCGAACAGCTAGCAGGGTCTCCTAAGACCATCAGAAAACACAGATATTTACATTAAGATTCATAATAGTAGCAAATTACAGTGATGAAGTAGCGACAAAAATAATTTTATGGTTGGGGGTCACCACAACATAAAGAACTGTATTAAAGGGTGCGGCCTTAGGAAGGTTGAGAACCACTGGTCTAGAGGCAGATAGGCAACGTGATCTTGGTAAGAGGGAGCAAACGGTTGAGATTGGTAGAGGGCGTGAGAAGGAGCAAGCAGGGTTGGTTGGACAGGAGAGAGATGACAATGAAAGAATCAACGGGGCCTGGACGCTGACTAGAGGTTGGGTTCAAGACATAAAGCCTCCCAGCCTGGGAGAAAAGTGGAAGCAACCAGAGAAGATCAAGGTCAGGAGATACTGCGATGTGGACAGAGGAAGGACAGGAGATGCTGACATTCCCCCGGGATTGCTGCAGAGGCTCATGGGACTTGTGTCCCCACGATGTCCCAACATCTAGTCACAACATCTAGTCTAAAATTTGGTCCAGCTGTTGGTTAACTCCCCTGGAGAAGCAAGAGGGTGTTCTTGCTTTTTATTAACCAAATTCCCTCTGAGTAGCCATTCGGGAGCTGAAAGTGGGTCGTAGATGTCAGATTTGCTCCTGGCCTAGTGTCCTGACTCCAAAGCAGCTGGATGAATTCTGCGCTTCCTTGCAGTGTCTCCTGGCCCAGCTTACTCTGTCTGGCTATTGGAAGGCGACGAACTGACCCACAACCATGATGGCGCAGGACACCAAACAGCACAGAGCGCGACTGTTTCCCGGGATCTTGACTTCGTCTGTGGACGGTGCAGGCTCCAAGAGTGGCAGAAAGGGATGAGAAGGAGAAAAGCGGAACACTGAGAAGCAAAGGTGACATTCCTTGCGCGCCCTGCAGCCATGGGCCTATTTTTACATTGGCACGCGGGGCAGAGGGCTGGCGTTGTCATTTCAAACGCTGCTGCCTCTTGACCAAGACACGATTCCATGTGACAGCACTGAAATCACATCTCCCCGGGCAACTGAGCGGAGGGCTTCTAATTGCTCTGGTATCCAGAGGTACCACAACCATCCCCGCGTGCCCCTCTGCCTGGGGAAGGGAGGTCATTCATTCCCTAGAAAGAAAACACCACGTTTTCAAAAATGGGAGAAAGCGCCCCGCCACACAATCACCTCGCTGCGACATGGTTTGTTCCTATTAGAAAGGGACTCAATTTTGCCATCTCTGAACTGAGAAGAATCCATATTATTATTTTTTTAAAGTGTCAAGAGAAACCGGGTCCGAGCCAGACAAAGAAAAATGTGTAAGAGCATTGTCTTGGGGGCATAGGAAATGCGTTCGGAAAAGAGCATGCGCCGCTGTGTGTACGTTTCATTTATTTCTGTCTCCCTGGGGCCTGGTGCCACGTCTAGGAGTGTAATAAGTTTGGGTAGGTTGGCGGGTTTAGCAAAGTAACTGGGCGGTGTTATTCCCCTAACAGGAGGGCCCCTCTACCGTGTTCCTTTGACTCAAAAATGCCTACTTCTCTTTCCTGTCATATCCCCACTCACACACGAAATATCGCTTCCTGGGAGAAATCTTCTCTGTCAACAAGACTGAGCGGATGTCTCCATCATTGCCTTACCACTGCGCTGGCTTACGGGGGGGCAGGGGGGGGCGGTGCAGCAAGCGGGTTGTGTTTTATCTGGTGTCCTGTTTGCCGCTGAGCAACCTGGAGGCAGAAACCATTTCTCCTCCTCCTCCTCCTCTTCTCCCTCCTCCTCCTCTTCTCCCTCCTCCTGCTCTTCCCCTTCCTCCTCCTCTTCCCCTTCCTCCTCCTCTTCTCCTTTCTCTTCCGCTTCTCCTCCTCTTTTCCTTCCTCCTCCTCTCCCTCCTTCTCCTTCCTCCCCCTCCTCCTCTTCTCCCTCCTCTTCTTCTCCTTCCTCTTCCTCCTCTTCTTCTTCTCTCTCCTCCTCCTTCTCTTCTCTCCCCTCCTCTTCTCCTCCCCTTCTCCTTCCTCCTCCTCCTCTTCTTCCTCCTCCTCTCCCTTCTCCTCCTCTTCTTCTCCTTCCCCTTCCTCCTTCCTCCTTCTCCTCCTCCTTCTCTGTCTCTTTCTCTCTCTCTCTCTCTCTCTCTCTCTCTCTCTCTCTCTCTCTCTCTCTCTCTCGCTTGGTATAACTTGGCACACAGTAGGTTCATACTAAAGAAACTGCTCTGAGAAATATCAGAGGGAAATATTGTCAGAGATAAAGGCGGTGGAAAGCAGGGGCACGGGAGGGGAGGGCGGTGATAAATGCGCCGGGCGGTCGTTTCTGCAGCCTCCTTGCGCTTCTTCGCTTGTCATCAGTACCGGTGAGTGATCTACGCATGCGGCCCTGCCAGCCGCACAGGCCCTCCGCCGCGATTGCCTCCAGAAAGGCTTTCTGCCACGAAGTTGCAAATAAAAGATAAAAAATGTGAGTGATGTTCTCTGGCTGGCAGTTGCCTTTCTTTATTATTATTTTTCTCAATTGGGTTTAGAGCCCGAGTCTGTGTGTGGTCCCTCGGAGGGGAGCAGCTTTGGGTCACAGTGAGCTGGAACCGGGGTCTGATTCGTTCCCCAAAGGGAGCCATTAGGTGCAGCCAATTAGATCCTGTTTTCCGCTTCTGTTTCCTCCTAAATCACCGTGTATTTTTTGAGGTGTATGTGCTGTCTCTGAGATGGATTGCTAGTCTCCTTTCATAAAGCAGCTGAAAGAATCAAGGGCCAGATTCTCTTGGCACTTTTCCCTTTAAAAGCATCAGCCACACTCATAGCCTCACCTTGTTTTTTACAGGGGAATGACCCCTAACTCTAAACCGTCAGCTCAGCCCTCTGGCTGGATCTTCGTCATCCAGTGCATGAATTTCCACTCATCTAACTCAGAACATCTAAAGTCTAACTCAGAACATCTAAAGTCTAACTCAGAACTTCTAAAGTCTAACTCAGAACATCTGAAGTCTAACTTAGAACTTCTAAAGTCTAGCTCAGAAAATCTGAAGTCTAACTCAGGACATCTGAAGTCTAACTCAGAACTTCTAAAGTCTAACTCAGAACATCTAAAGTCTAACTCAGAACATCGAAAGTCTAACTCAGGACATCTAAAGTGTAATTCAGAACATCTAAAGTCTAACTCAGAACATCTAAAGTCTAACTCAGAACATCTGAAGTCTAACTCAGAACTTCTAAAGTCCAACTCAGAACATCTAAAGTCTAACTCAGGACATGGAAAGTCTAACTCAGAACATCTAAAGTCTAACTCAGAACATCAAAAGTCTAACTCAGAACATCTAAAGTCTAACTCAGAACATCGAAAATCTAACTCAGGACATCTAAAGTCTAACTCAGGACATCTAAAGTCTAA
>JAAGEH010000297.1:23904158-23951362 GCA_011751065.1 Lasiurus cinereus | reverse complement strand
CTCAGGACATCTAAAGTCTAACTCAGGACATCTAAAGTCTAACTCAGAACATCTAAAGTCTAACTCAAACCTCCTTCTCTCTCTCTCTCTCTCTCTCTCAGCCACCAGGATGGAGGCCACAGTCACCTGGCATGAGAATGGGAGGCCTCCCCTGGATTTCCTGTCACTAGTCCCCTGACAATCCTCCTGAATTCTAGGCATGAAGCTTCAGTTCTTTTACTCTAACTCACACTCTGCAGTCTGACTTTCAAAGTCCTACACAAATGAGTCTTAGGTACCATTCTGGGCTATCTCCTGAGAAATCCTCCAAGAACGTTCTCTGAGTCCCTCTAGTTTCCACTCACTAAGCAGGCCCTAACCCTCTGGCTCCATCCTTGGACTCACCATCCTGGACTAATTCCTTTGATCTCTCTGGTTCTTGTCCCAGTGCCGGGGCTACTTGGGGCCTTGGGTTTGATGCTGCTGTAAGCTTGTAATGTGTTCTGTAAGTACGTAAGTTCTGTAAGTATGATCCCAAGTAGAGTCCAGATGCTGGTTAACCAGTGGTACCTTGACTCTATGCTCAGAAACTCACAGGACAACCCAACCCCATTTCCAGCCCTCACCCTGGTTCCTAGGACCCCAGAGCAAGGAACACGGCCCAGGGTCACTGCTTGTCTGGAAAGGAAGTTCAGAAAGTAGCTAAGTAAAGGCATCCTGGCATCAAATCTAAAGATGGAAGTGGGACCATAAGATGAAGACAGAGGAGCCATGAGAAGATGAGAAGATACGAAGAGACATTTCGGATGCTATGCACCATCTGGGAGAAGTTCCTGGTACTCTTCTCATTGCAATTGATGGAGACCTAACTCAAACCAACGTGAGCCCTACCGGGAAAGAATTAGCCCATGTCACTTGAAACCCTGTAAATAATGTTGGCTTCCTATGGGGTTGAATATAGGTCACAGATGATGCCCTTTGGCACCTTTCTCTCTCCGTAGCTTGGTCTGCTTCCCACTGTGATTTCCTAGGTGGGCTCCTTCTTGCTTGAGCAAGCTCTCAGCTTCCATCCCACCAGCCTCGCATCCCCAGGGAAGAGAGCGCCTCTCTTTCACACAGTGGTGCCGAGTCTCAGGAATGTTTCCTAATGAAGCACTTTAGGCTCAACTTCCTTTCCCGAATGAATCACTGTGGCCAGAGAGAAGAAATCCACCACCGGAGACTCAGGCACGGTCAGAAAGACAGGGACTAGCTGTTAGGTCCGTAAAATACAACCAGTGCCCGCCAGGATGTGTAAGAGAAGCTAGTGGTTCTGGACAAAGGGCATGCTGGAGGCCTGAACCCTGTGGGTTGGGGTGATTCTGGTCACTTTTATGGTCCCCACGCTTGATCTCTCTCTCTTATACCTTGGTACATGTGAGAGGGGTCATGGGCGATGGTGAACCAGAGATCTACCTCTTCCCATCTCAATAGCATGGAGCACACACTGATACAAAACATCACTTGTCAAAGGAAGTGCCTTCTACTTAGAGCAGCTATTCAGAGGAAAATCTTAACAAGCAGATGTCTGGAGACACCAATAAAAGACTCCCCTAGTCTAGGCAAAAGGATGGGTGAGCGAGACCCGGGAACGGAAGGAAGAGCCTCAGAGCCTCAGATAACGTTAAAAGGCAATAAACTCTTCCACCAGGTCTTTACAGTTTGGCCACCAACTCACCCCATGAGCTTTTAAAGAGATAGGCGCTCCTTTAGGGAATATTTCTCACCCCAGAGCTTTCAGAGATGAGCGCTCCTTTAGGGAATTTCTCACCCCAGCACTTTAACCTGAATAAAGCTCCTGGTGACCACATTCCCTGGTCTTTCCTCGTTCTGTACCAGGGTCCCTCTGACCCCCACCTTTGCCCCAGGTGAACCCTCGGTCAGACACATCCCAACCCATTTCTTCATCTGGCCCAGGTCAGATCTTCCTTCTCCTACAAGCCTGCCTCCCCGAAGCCCTTACTTGAAGCTGGGTTTCCCCTCCCCCCAACTCCGCAGTATGTTGTTCACTCCCCTGCGATCGCTCCTCTCACAGCCTGCTGTTGAATCCGGGTTATTTATGTGCGTGTCTGTCTCCGTTGATAGACTGGGAGCTCTCGACAGACCTGGAATTGCTCTTATTCATCTGTGTCCCCCACAGTGTCAAGTGCAGCCCGCAGACTGAGCAGAAGCTCCACCAGCGCCTGCCAGATCGCTGCGTCCAATCAGATTGCTTCCTGCGCAGTATTTTTCAAAGGTTCCACATTCACGAGAGCACGGCTTCCAGCTTTAAAAAAAAAAAATTGATGCTTCTCGCCACAAATAAAAAGCTCATGCCTCCTGCTGGGCCTGGAGGGGTGCCATAAGTAAACGCTCCTCTCCACTCATGTGCGGAGCCCGCTAACACATTCCAGGAGAAGGCAGAGAGAGGGTTCGAGAAGCTTTGTTACTGATCAACGGTAAACGGAGGAGGTGGCTGGGGTGGATGGCAAGCCCTTCCCAGGTCTTTTCGGACCTGGGCGCGCCCTTCGGAGCTGCAGAGAGGGGAGGAGCAGAGCGGTGGCTCCTCGTGTTGTGAGCGGGTGGCTCCCAGGATGGGGGCTGAGCTGCGCACGCATGTCCTTCCTTAGCCCGTATTCAGCAGCTTCTTTCCTCCCGTGGAGGAGTGAGAGAGGGGAAAGATGGGGCGTGAGCGTCGCTGTAATTAAAAAACCACAGTCCTGCCAAAACCGGTGTGGCTCAGTGGATAGAGTGTTGGCCTGCGGACTGAAAGGTCCCAGGTTCGATTCCGGTCAAGGGCATGTATCTTGGTTGCGGGCACATTCCCAGTAGGGGGTGTGCAGGAGGCGGCTGATTGATGTCTCTCTCTCATCGATGTTTCTAACTCTCTATCCCTCTTCCTCTCTGTAAAAAATCAATAAAATATATTTTAAAATAAAAATAAATAAAAAACCACAGTCCTTCATATGGCAGGAAGCACAAGAAGTGCAGAATATGTCTTGAGCCAACACCTTTTTACATTCTTTTGTTCAGCATGAAGCTCAGCATGAAGAACTCTGCATCCTCTACTTGGTCCTGGGTACCCTGTTGGCACTTGGATTACAGCAGGGAGCGAGGAAGGCGCCCACAGAATTAGGGGCAGAACCGCCCGTTTCCCAGCACACTCACAGCCTCTGGGGGGCTCACCGTGTAGAGTGGGGGTCAGACAAGAGGCACGTGATGGCAGGTGCGGCATGCCAGGGCCTGGGGAAGCGGACCAGACTGGCAGGCCCAGGACAGGCTCTGAGGAAGGCGTGCTGGCTGGGACCGGATGGGACTGCACAGGCCACCATAGCAGGAAGAGGGTGTGGCGGAGAGAGGAGAGGGGGAGAAAGGGAGAGCAGAGGAGAGGGTTTCAAAGAAAGGCAAGAGAATAGGCGAGGAGCCGGCACATCTCCAGAGCAGGGAAGAAGCTGGCCCCCTCTGGAGAGCTGGGAGTAGGAAGGACAGTGAGATACAAAGAGCCTATTGATAAGGCAGACTCTATTATTAAACCAGATGAAGAAATCTGAATTCATGCCTGGCCGGTGTGGCTCAGTGGTGGAGCACCAACCTATAAACCAGGCGTGGTCGCCATTCCATTCCAGGTCAGGGCACAGGCCCGGGTTGTAGGCTCCATCCCCAGTGGGGGGCGTGCAGAAGGCAGCCGATCAATGATTCTCTCTCATCAATGATGTCTCATCTCTCTCTCTCCTCTCTGAAATCAATGAAAAGATATTTAAAAAAAAGAAATCTGAATTCATTACTAAATGCACCTCCCAAATTCACAAAATATTTCAAAAGCACATACAGAGGCCCAAGACGTATTCAGCGCCGAGTTTTCCTCTGCTTTCCTCCCCCTGCTTCATGCTAAAGTACAAAGCCGATTGCCAAGGTACCCAGGTGCTGTGATGTGGGGAAATATGAATGGGATTAAAGTGAGAGGCAAATAATGACTCGGGGAGAGAGAGAGAGAGAGCGCATCGCGGAAAGAGAAAACTGGAGAGAAAAACACAAAAATCACGAGGCTTGGAGGCAGGCATGTCAGCTCTAAAATGATTCTTCGGGGAGAGAGACAATTTAAACTTGTCAACGCACTCTTTAAAGGCAGCCAAATGCAAACAAAACTCACTCGGAGGTTTTGGCAGCGCTTTCATTCTGGCTGGGGAAAAAATAAAAGAGTCTGCGTTATCAGAATCCTATTATCAGAAACATCGAGACCAAAAAAGGCTCTGTTCTATTTTTAATGTCCCCCTCGGCAGCGAGGCTGACCCCAAGAGCAGCGATTAGTTAGCCCCATATATGGCACCTCTGTTTCAGAACCCGATTCCCGAGCCCAGCAGTCATGCGTGGCTACCCACGATGACTGTGCCGTGCAAAGGCAACTGATCGAGATGCAAGTCAGCCTACAGATCTGAACCCCCAACCCCCAGTGTCCTCCCCCTAGCACCCCGGTCTATCAAAGCTAGAAGAAACCTTAGCGACCGTCTTGTCCTTCCTTGTCACTGTGCATCTGAGACAGCTCGGGCCCAGGGCACACAGTGATCTTCCGAGCATCACCCAGCATGTCGGTGGCAGAGCTGGAGTTAGGCCCCAGGCGCTGACTTCATTAGTGCTTTATGCTCTCCCGGCTTCAGACAATGCGTGGAAAGCCAACTTAGAAGCAGGTGCGACCCAAAGACAATGCATGCTCTGTGATCCCACCTCCATTTGAAGCTGAGTAGACCCACGGGCCATGGAGCATGCTCTGAAAAAGAACGGACCTCCTAAAATAGCACACGTCCATGGCAGGGGTGGAACCTGCTCCATGAAGGTGGCTCCTTGGTAGAACAAGGTGAGAATGTGTCCCCTAAAAGGCAGGCAGATCCCCAAAGCAAAGCCAGAGTGAGATCAGCTATTCATGCCAACTGCCTCTTCCCAAACTCACCCATCAGTGAGGCCATCTGTCTTCTGGTTGCGGGGGGGGGGGGGGGGAGGAGAGTCACAAAAAGTCGGGACCTTCCACAGAAAACAAGGAGAAATGAGGTGCCTTTTCTAACAAAGCCAGGAGAAAGGAGGTCCCTTCTCTAACATTTCAAGATAATTTTTTAAATCTGAATTGGTGGAGCTTTTAATCATCCACCCAGGGTATATTATACCCATTGTGAGAGAAGATCAGTAACCTACCAAGAAATTCTTGCTTCCTTTCTCATGAAGCCACTTTCACTAATAACCAATATACCTAAGGGTGTCCTATTGATTAGCGACCTATATTTTGCTGCCAGTATGGGTCAGAAAATATTAACCAAATTAACTCCATGTCCATGTTTGTTCCTAAAACTGGAAAATGCATCCCCTATTCTATCAGATTACATCCAGCCACATTATTAGCTAAGAGAGCTCGTTAAAGGTTCTGGAACAAGATAAAATAGCGACCTAAATGATTCTCCAGCTCCACCGTGTTGCCAATATAGAGACTTCTCCCCTTGCCAAATCACGGGAAGAGACAAAGGTACAAAGTTCGAGTGCTCTTGCGTGTTAAAGCCCAAAGAAATGAATTTCTAAGACAAAATATTAGGCATTGTAAGGTAAAGTTTAAAGTAGATTTTTAAAAAGTAAAACCCAAATAAAAATATATTAAACTACAACCTCCCCCCCCCCAGTTTTGTGTTCTTCACAATGACACTCAGGATTCCTGATGCCTCTAGGAGGTAGGGGTTCTCTTGGCATTGACATTCTGGGCTCGCTTACTAGAAGGAATGTATTCCTGTTAGGGTCTCAAAATGTGTATAAGTCTGATCCAAAATCGCTCATAAACTCCCCTTTCTAAAGAATCCAAAAAATTAATAAGGATAAACATTACTTTGGCACCAACAGCACACCCACAAAATTTAAAAGCGTAAGTTTCCAGTCCCTAAATCATTTAATTAAGTAAAATTATAGTCCCATAATGGACACAGGAATAGCCAGAGTCTGAAAAGCATGAGCATCTGGTTTATGAGCGTGCTGTTCAGTCTCAGCGAGCCCCCCAGGGCTTATGACCTTTAAGAGAAATCTTCCATTAAGTATTAATGGCATATTTTCTATATTTAGGGGGAGAAAAATGCCCACTAAGCAATATTATTCTTTTTTGTTTAAAGGGCTGTATTTACGAAACTCCTGTCTTCTACTTAAAGTAGAGAAATACCCCTTTTGTTAAAAAAAAACCCTTAATTCCCTTCATCATATTGAACTCAGCCTACAAAATCCACATTATCTTTGTGAGCACACATTTGCTTTTCTGAGACAGTGGTTGCTGTGTGTTGCTTAGGTCTTAAGAATTCTGCCTCCTAGATTTCTCTTCACCCACATATTAGTTTCAGTGACATAATCACCTCCAGCATATTCCAGCACCAAGACTGCTGTTGATGCTTCAGACATGTTTGTTCCAGAGACCTAGGAAGGGCCGCTACCTCTGCTGTAAGCCCCTCATACTCTTTGCTCACTTTCATTATCCTGGTCTTCAGTAGCGCTTCTTTCTGTTGACATCCTCCTTTGCAGGAGTGAGCTCTGCCTTGGATGGCTCTCTTCTCTCTGTTGTTCTGCTAAATCGTCCAGGAATGCTCAACTCAGCTTCTAACTATTTTATCTGCTTCGTAGCTTGGCCCCATGCCCTCTCTAACAAATGGAAAAGTTCTACTATTAGCTGGAATTGAATTCTTTCCTTTTCTCCCTCTGCTTTCCGGCCAAAACATGTATTCATCTAAAATCACCCTCTCGGTGTTATCTTTTATGGTTTCCCACCATGTGAGAGATGAAATTAATAATTTTAGGGTCAGCCAAAAGCCCCGACATCCCAATAAATCTTGTCTATTACTATTTCCAGAGTTAAATCACCACACCCCAGGAGATAGTCTCTCATCAGAGTATACCAAGCCCAGGCTGGACTTAACGCACCGTTATTGTAGGTTCCCTTTAATAGGTATTGTGGTAAGTAGAATCCATAAACAGTCTCCTGGTATGCCACCCGAATCCCTGGAACTCTGAATATGAAATCACATTGACGATTATGTAGCATTGCATGGCAAAAAGGATGCTGAAGATATGATTTATGTTTTCCATCAGTTGATGTTCATCAAAAGAAATATTACCAGTATTACCATGATTTATCTAATCACTTAAGTTTAGATAGTTGTATCTGCATGGTGGCCTTAGAATCCTACATCCAGAAATAATCCAAGCATCTCTAATGGTTTAGATGGTAGCTGAAGTCCACCTCTAACATCTGTGTCACTATTGATCCAGAACTTCTTTTGTGTACATGCTACTGATCTCTCACTTTTCCAGATGAGAGTCACTACATGCCTCTCTCAGTTTCCTGGGCTATTTCCTGGTGTGCACCTACATATGGTCACCTCTCAGCAGTTCCCAGAATCCGGCCACTTTGATGCCAGTCGGCTTTCTGAGACCTTGCCTCTTTCCCTGTGTTACATTTCTTTGTATACTTGGCCCATTTTTTGATCTAACAACGAAAATGCCTTCTTTGAGAACAATTACACCAAGGTGCAGCTACTCTTACCTTTTATACTGCTTATCTCATTTTTCCATTTTATTAACCAATGTTACTCCAATAAATTCAATAAAAAAAGAAAAAAATTAAAATCTCGTCTTTCATATCTGCCTGACTGTTCCTGTAAAATGTCAACATTTGTCCTAAGGAGATATTTTTCTGCTTCAACACAATCTTCCTGGGCTTGATTTCATTGTTCCATGACTCTTGTAGAGATAGTAATACCCATACACGTCAGGATATCCTACTTCCTCCTTGATTTCCTGAATAAAATGATTCCTACATGATAAATGTCCCAGGCACAGGCAGTTTTTGACTTGCCTTCATAGCCTCTGGATTTTTAATAATGCTCTCTGAGAAAAGAGCTGATTCTTCTTTACAATAGAACAGTTATTTATTTATTTAGGCCTGTTTACTCATAAAATCGACCACCACATCTGTGGATGAAGCGACAGTTCTGATCTTGGGAAACTACAGCTATGGGCACAACCTCTGGATGAAGAAGCCTCTGGCCAGTGAGAGGTCTCACAGTACAGAGCTCTCGAGGACCCACAGACAAGCCTGAGTGTATGAGAGAGCAGAGCTTTGGGTTCCACCTTTGTTCCTTCCTGGTGTAGCAAAAAGAACTTCAGGGACCACAACCTTTTAAAGTGACTGTTTTACACAGTGGGGCTCTGCAGTGCATGAAGAACGTCCCTACCTTTGCAGTTCAAAGTGGTCATAAATGATGTGCCATTTATCTAGTCCAAAGGGTTCTAATATCTGCTTCAGCCTCTTCTGAAATATGAGTACAAGTCCAACCTGTGTGGTTCAAGGTCAAGTTTCAGCAGGCCAAAATGAAAATCAAAATGGCTGGCATATTTCCAAGTTTGTCCTTAATCCTAGCTAATAAAAGTGATATGCAAATTGACCAGAGCTCTGCTACATACATAAGTCACACCCACCAACCAATCAGAAGCAAGTAGGCAAATTAACCCAACCAAGATGGCTGCAGCCACAGAGAGAGCAGGAGGCTTGGGTTTCCCTGGCAATGGAGGAAGCCAAGCTTTCTGCCTGCCCTGGCCTGCCTTGGCCTCCGCTTAAAGCTATAAAGTTTCAATTGTAGAAGATAAATAAATCCCAACAAAAATGGCTGAGGCCATGGAGCAAGCAGGAGGCTTGGCTCTGCTGAAGGCTACAAGTACCAATTATAAAAGATAAATAAATCCCAAATACCAGGTCCTTCACTTGGGTTACCAGGGGGTATGGCCAGCCTGCAAACCACCACAGGCCCCTCGCCCAGGCTGCCTCACACTCCACGTGAACCTCCATCCTGATCTGGGCAAACCAGCCAGCCCCCACATGTGCACCAGGCCTCTATTCTCTCTAATAAAAGAATAATATGCAAATTGACCATCACTCCAAAACACAAGATGGCTGCCCCCATGTGGTCAAAGATGACTGTCCCTATGTGGACACAAGATGGCTGCCAGAAGATGGCCAGCAGGGGAGGGCAGTTAAGAGAAAATAGGTCTGCAAAGGAGGGCAATTGGGGGCGATCAAGCCTGCAAGGGAGGAAAGTTAGAGATGACCAGGCCGGCAGAGGAGGAAAGCTGGGGGCAACTGGGCCTGCAGGGAAGAGCAGATGAGGGGACCAGGTCTGCAAGGGAGGGCAGTTAGGGGCAAATAGATGAGCAGTTAGGTATCAATCAGGCTGGCAGGACAGTAGTTAGAGGGTGATCAGGCTGGGAGGAAGCAGCAGTTTGGGGCAATCAGGAAAGCAGGCAGGAGAGCAGCTAGGAGCCAGCAGTCCTGGATTGTGAGAGTGATGTCCAACTGCCTGTTTAGACCCAATCCTCCCGGGATCAAGCCTGTAGGGATCGGGCCTAAACGAGCATTTGGATATCCCTTAAGGGGTTGCAGATTGGAGAGGGTGCAAGCTGGGCTGAGAGACACACCTCTTCCCTTGCACAAATTTCATGCACCGGGCCTCTCATTGTATAATAACAGCCACTCATTAGTAGAAAAAAACCCGCAGGTCAACTGTAAAACCAAAACCAACCCCATGGTACACAAGTTCCATGCAAATGCGTCAAAATCCCACATGGGCACCATGATCCAGGGTCACGTCCCTGCCCAACAAATCGTCTCTCTCCACTTCTTTTATTTTGCACCCAAACATCATTTCTTACCTATAGTTTGAGATAGTCCATTTTCACTCAATGACAGAAGTTTGGTAGTCAAGAAGTAATACCTCACTCTTTTCTATTATGGAGCAAATATGATGTGGACTCAGGGTGGGTGAGGCAGAGATCAAAATGTCAGCTTCATTACTGACAAAAGTTATAGTCATCAGCCTGGTTTCTGTGCACGGCCAATGGGCTTGCTAACACTCTCTGCAATGAACTTCTCCCAGATCAGTTCCTCTCCTTTGACATATGAAGCCTGCCCTGCTCAAATCTGAGCACAGCTGAGACCGGTTTGGCTCAGGGGATAGAGCGTCGGCCTGCGGACTGAAAGGTCCCAGGTTCGATTCCAGTTGGGGGCATGTACCTTGCTTGCGGGCACATCTTCACTGTGGGGCATGCAGGAAGTGGCTGATCAATGTCTCTCTCTCATAGATGTTTCTGACTTTCTATCTCTCTCCCTTCCTCTCTGTGAAAAATCAATAAAATATATATTTTTTAAAAAATCTGAGCATAACAGAGCAAGTGGGCGAGATGCTTTCTCTTTACAGGCAGAAATGCACCCCCAAGAAGAGTGAGGACCGACTGAGCAATCCATCCATCAATTAAGTCGCCTTTTTGCCCTGAGTTTAGAGATGGAGAGAGAGGCCAGGACGCCCCTGTAATGGAGTGCTTTCTGCTCGAAAACATGAAGCCAAGGAGGAAAATCTCACTCCCAAACAGAATTGGCTCAATTTGGACCATTGCTGAAGAAATCAAGGAATCATAAAGAGGGGACTCTCCTAACAACTGACTGTCTGGTTTCCAAGTTCAGAGGGATAAGGAATAATTAATAAACCATCTATTCATTCATTCACTCACTCATTCAGGAGTTATGAAAAGCCAATCATGTAGAAGGCATTGTGCAATCCCCTCTCTCTCAAATGAAGAAGCCAAGGACCAGAGAAATTAAGCCATGTGACCATTATCACCCACCCCATCAGGGACGGAGCGAAGACTAAAACCCATCCTTCTGGGCACCACCAAATGAAAAGGCTAAGACGTGTGCCCCTGGGCACGTGGCATCTGAAAAGCTGTGCTCACTGCTAGCCACCTCCAAGAAGTTAGTGACACAACTGTGACCCAGAGAAAAGAAGCCAGAGAAAGTGTGGAAAACGGGTTATGTGAGAAGTGGAAGGAAGAAAGCTATGGTGGAAAGAGTTCTTCCGCTGGTGTCAGATCACCTGGGTTCAAGACGTGGATTCAATCATGTTGAGTTGCTATAACCTTGGACAGCTCCCCAACTTCCAGATCCTCCATTCCCTCCTCTATAGGGTGGAAATGAAGATAAACATCACGGCCCTTTTCTCACAGAATTATATGTGGTAATGGGCCAGAGTGACTTATGTAAAACAATGCAACATAGGCATGTTTCTATTATCATTATCATCATTGTTATTATTATCATTAGTAAAGGTAATGGAGTAAAGAATGGTTAGCAAAGAGATAGAGGTGAGCCCTTGGTTATTTGAGATTTTGTCTCATATAACAACAACAACAAAAAAAAAAAGACTAAAACTTGCTAGGCACTTTACTAAGTTCTCACTGTAAATTCACCACTAAGAAATGCTGTGATTCCTGTGGTCCTACTATGCACATAAGGAAAAGGAGGCTTCAGAGAAGTTGAAAAATTTGCCCAAAGTAGCATGGGCATGGGAGAGTCACGCCTGGAATGAAGTCAAAATCCATCCTGTTTCCTCTGCACGCCCCCTCAGCCAGTCTCCTGGAGCGGGCATGCAACGCTGAGAACAGATAGAGGCGGTACACAGGTCATACGCTGGGAGCACACGTGAGTCTGCCTGCCAGGGTCAGAGCACAGCTCCTGTCCACCACCAGGCAAAGAGACAAGTGGCTGGGGGTGTGGGATCTGGAACCCAGCTCCTTGAGTTTGCCTCTGAGCTCTGCCACTGAGTAGCTGTTGGACATAGTCAAGATACTGGGTCTGTCTGTGTCTCCTCTTTTTGCAACGGAAGATGCTAATAGGCCTGCCTTCCCGGGTCACTATGTGAGAACACGTGAGCTCATGCATATAGGTGCTTGCAGCCGCGTGGCATAAATGCAGGGGTCATTGCTGAACTGCTTGTGAGGGGAGTAGAAGGGAGAGCCTTTGGAAGAGGAATGGACCAGGTGACATGCAGGTCCCCTGTCCCTCTCAGAGCCTAAGAGCACTGTTCCTCCCCGCTTCTGCGCAGATCATGGGGCGGGCACTCCTGGGGGCTCCCTGGAGCTCAGCCAGCTCCTTTGCTCCACAAGGACTTTGACAATGGCAGAGGGAATCGGGAAGATAACATCAAAGCACTGGGTACAGAAACTGAGTTTTAAAAATAGCCACCCTCGAGCCGGTTCTGAGAACTTGCTGGCATAGTTAATATATTTAGGGACCATTCTACCTCTTCTTTTAAACTGATCCAACATGTATGGCACAGTCCTAACAGGTCTGGATTCTAGGAAGCCCATTCTGAGGCAAGAAAAACAAAAAGGGTTTTAGCAGGCAGCACGCTGTCACATCTTGAGGGTGGAGATCAGACCCCACTCAGGGTGTGAGGAGGGGGTGAGTCTCCACAGGAAGTGTTGACAGTAGAATAAAAATAGTAGAGGCGGTAATAGTTTCCCAAGTTCCACTGAGATCAGGCGAAGTGAGGGGTGTGGAGAGCAGCTACGACATTTGGACAGGATCAAGCCTCCAACTGACTTGTGTAAGTCCCAAAAGGCTATGATGGTAAACTTGACCTTATAGTCTGACCCTGCATTCCTAGGCAGCTAAGGGGTGTGGGTTGCAGGGGGTGCAGCAAGTACTGCCAAAACAAGGCGCGACAGAATCCAGAGAATGGCGACAAAGGAAAGAAGGACATTGTAAACATCTTGCCCTTATTTTGCTTTGTGTGATCTGACTCTAAAATAAAGCTTCAGCTTACAGGCTGGGTCACGGTTTCCTCACCCAGGCACAGTGATCCACCTGGTCCCAGCTGTATTCTCTTGCTGTCTTCTTTAATCCTCATGCCTGGCTATGCCGGACACGGTTCAATGAGAAAAGTCAAAGTGTCTTCCCAAGCCTGGAACTACTCAATATCATCATGGCTTTGACTTAATTAGGAATACTTCCTCTTTTGGGCTTGTCTTATTGAATTGATTGGCATTACAATGGTTAAGAAAATTATATATGTTTAAGATGTTCAATTTTATAAAACATAATCTGCATATTGACTTGTGTATTCACCACCCCAAGTCATGTCTCTTTTCATCACCATTTACCCCCCCTTTACCCTCACCTGCCTCCCCCCACCCTCATTTCCCTCTGGTAATGGCCATACTGTTGTCTGTCTATGCGGTTGTTTGGGTTTCTTTGTTTGCTTATTTGTTTTTGGTCTTGTTTTTAAAGACAACAATCACAGCAGTAGAGGAAGCCAGAATATTAATGAGAAAAGTAAGGTACATCTTTTTGGAAGGTAATATGACAGTAATGTATATGAATCCCCACAAAAATGTATTCTGGCCCCAAAACCCCTTTTTCTAAATAAACCACTAAGGATAGGTCAGATGGCCTGTTTTCTACGTTTAAAGTTCCTAAGCATAAGAAATCTGGCCCATCGATGCTTACCCTCCACCAACAGGAGAAGAAATGTTCAAAAATGCAAGAGCTGTGAAATAACTCAGAGCAGACTTGCGAGACAGAACATCAGGTTGCTATTAAGCTGATGATTTGGGGAAAAATAATGATACAGGAAATCACTATGAGCAACTGTTGGGTGAAAGGAGCAGGTTAATTAAGGAGTCTGAGCTGTGAACAACGTAACTGTGTGCATTCATTTCCACGGAAACAAGAGGACACGTGGCCAGATGAATGTACACCGGATGAGCACCGTGGTTCCTAGGGCTAATGGGATGGATGCAAATCATCTTTAGGTCCTTTTGCATGCTTTCTTGTGCTATCTGAATGGCGAGATGCAGTGAGGCATGCGGCAGGAGGAGGAAGAGGAAACTCGGCCTTCGTCCCTAAGAGAGAGGACCCCACTCCCAGAACGGCCGTCTGTCCAGGTGGAAAGTGTTCCTTCGGGCCTGGGATCATCTCCCGGGCTGAACAGGGTCCCGTCACCGCAAGGACAAGGGCAGAGGCGGCCGGTGGTCACTCCCCTTTGTGTTCCTAATAGACTCCCCTCTCTGGATTTATCGAGAAGCCCCTGACAAGCATCGCTGCGCATGTACAAAGCGCACAGCCGGGTGCTTGGACGTGCACACACTGTGCAGCGATTATCACAGTGGTTCGGTTAACATCCATCATCTCATGGAGACACAACATGAAGAGAGCTCCTGGGTCCGCCTCTCTCCCCCTGCCACGCGGCAGCAATGCCAGCCACAGCCATCATGCTTCATCATGCTTACAGCACATCGCAGCTATTTCTCTGCTCAGCGGCTGGAGCTTTGCACTTGCAGCCCAGGCAGGAGGGAAAATGAATTGCGGCCGGGTGCCTGCTTTAGGCCCATGATTGTCACTTGCCAGTTATCCGAGGAGCTCCCGCTATGTTTCTGAGACTCGGGCCCAGGCCTGCGACGTGCCGGGCAGATGCAGACGCCGGCACTCGGAGGAGTTTCAGTCAGGCGTGGGAAACAGAGAGTGAACACCAACCACAACGTTTTCTAGCTCCTCAGGAAGAGGCAGGTGTTCTCTAAAGAGAACAGATAACACAGGGGGTGGGGAGGAGCATTGGGGAGGGAACTGTATAGACTTAAACGCGGGGGCCCCCCTAGGTTTCATTGAGAAGGTGACGTCTGAGCAAAGACTGGAAAAGGCGGCCGATTAGCCAGGAGACCGCAAGGAAAAGAGGTGCCAGCAGAGGAAGCAGCCCCCCCACTTGTGGGGGGCGGGGAGAGGGGACCTGTCTAGGACATCCAGGGGAGAGGAGGAGCCAGCAGGGCCAGCTGGAGCAGAGAGATGAGAGCAGAGAGGAAACGAGGGGCCGTCGCGTGGAAGGCTGTTAGGTCACCACCGCAGAGACGCTGGCTTTCTCTCTGAGTGCCTCGGAGAGCCATGGCAGGCTTCTGGGACGTGGCAAGAGCTACTTGGGGATTCTGCAGAAACACATTCTCTTCTCTGCTGAGAACAAGCCGAATGGGGGCGCACATCTATCATAATAAACGCGTGACATGCTAATCAGACCGGAGGTCCTTCCAGATGTCCTTCCAGACGACCTTCCAGATAAAGCTGGGGCTGGGGGGGCTGGGGCAAGCTGCCGCAGCTCTTGAGGGCCGAGCCCCCTGAACCAATTTCCTGCATGTGGGCCTCTAGTGTGTACCGTATTTTCTGGCTTATAAGACGACTGGGTGTAAAAGACGACCCCCAACTTTTCCAGTTAAAATATAAAGTTTGGGATATACTCGCCCTATAAGACGACACCTGGCATATAAGATGACCCCCGACTTTTGAAAAGATTTTCCTGGGATAAAAAGTCGTCTTATCCGCTGGGAAATGTGGTACATAAGAAGACTTGTACGAAGGGTGCAGCAGTAACCAGGTCAGAGATGCCGCGAGTTGGCCCATGACGGTAGCATGGAGTCAGTAGGAATGGGCAGAATCCAGCTGTAAGTCAGAGGTCAGTAAAGCAAGGTTTTCTCATGTATCACATGTGACCTGTGAAAGGAAGGGGTCCCAGGCGACTCCCACTTTTTGGCCTGAGCAACGGAGAGGACAGAGTGGTCTTCAACTGATGGAGGGAAGATGTGTATGGCATATCGGGGGGAGGAGATCGCAGTTCAGTTTTAAACTCACTTTAGAGATTAATCTTAGATGTTCAAGCAGAGCTGTCAAGCAGTCAGGGGTTAGTGAGCCTGGAGTTGGAGGGCGAGTTGGAGGGGTGGACATGGACATTTGCTTTGCTCTGTGGTTCGATGCATTCCTCCTCAGAACCCCTCAGAGTAGGAGTGTTCCCTCTGGTTTGTTCCAAAGCGGTTGTAACTTACCCGCGGTCACATCGTTAAGAAGGGACTAAATGGGATTTTGATTTGTGTCACCTCCTCTTCCCCCGCCAGCCCATACTTTTTGAAAGGTAATCACTCCTGCAAGAGAAATTAGTTCACTTATATTCTTTCAGCTCTATTCCTGTAACTCAGTTTGTGTTCAGCTCCATACAGAATCATAGAGGGAGAAATCTACAAAGAGCTCACAAATCTCGCCTCCCTTTATTGTTATTATGTTATTGATTTCAGAGAGGAAGGCAAAGAGAGAGAGAGAGATAGAAACATCGATGATGAGAGAGAATCATTGATCGGCTGCCTCCCGCATGCCCTATACTGGGGATCAAGCCCGCAACCCGGGCATGTGCCCTGAACGGAAAGGAACCATGATCTCCTGGTTCATAGGTTGATGCTCAACCACTGAGCCACACCGGCCGGGCCCAACAACTTGGTTAGGATTGAAGACCATCAGGAGACACTTGGTGTTGAACCCAAAATGGGGACTTAGAAAAGATGGACTTGAGGCAATAAGAGAAGGGAATTCAAAGAAAATGTGGGAGATTGTGTTAGGGGGAGAAATAGGATATGGGGGACCAGCTATCATTAGAAGAAATATTAATCATGCTCTGTGAACCGTGATGGTTTTGTTCTGATTAAAGAAGGCGCATTGAAACCTGGCTGGGAGTTCTATGCATCTGGGAGCAGTCTGTTAGCATGGAGAGATTATCAACGTTAATGCAGAAACCAGAGCCACCAGCCCTTCGCATATTTGCAGGCCTTTGCAAACCCCCAGCCTGTGTTACCCATAAACTGCCCATTCTGCACACCCATTCTTACCCCTTTTGCCAAATTTCCCATGGAATCTTTGTCCTTCTACCCAATGTAGGCAGCTGGCTTACGGGGAGGGAGTGGGCAGAGGAGATTTTTTTTTAATATATTTTATTGTTTTTTCACAGAGAGGAAGAAGGGATAGGGATAGAGAGTTAGAAACATCGATGAGAGAGACATCGATCAGCCGCCTCCTGCACGCCCCCTATAGGGGATGTGCCCACAACCAATGTACATGCCCTTGACCAGAATTGAACCTGGGACCTTTCAGTCCGCAGGCCAACGCGACGCTCTATCCACTGAGCCAAACCGGTTTCGGCAAGAGGAGATTTTTATGGATAACCTGTTGCTTTCCCATATATGATCCAACCCTGTCTCTGCTGAATTGGCTCAAGCAGGGACAGGCAGCTCGGACCCTTGATTGTCCACCTGCAAGGTGACAAAGTAGGCCACTGACGGTCTTAAGACATCCGGGGATACTAGATGTATCAATAGAGCATCTCCCAGCCCTTTCAGACCCACACTGCCATTGCAGCACAAGCGAACTTCATGACACGCATTCCAATGCGGCGCCCTGAGGTCCATGCACATGCTCTTTCCCCTTTAGACTCAGCCCCTGGAGAACCATCCTTCTGTATCTTATGCACCCTTGCAGCTCCAGCTTCCTGTCAAATGCCTGGCTTGGAGTCCATGTAAAATGGACACATGGAGAATACATGGCTTAAATGCCAGATAGGCAAGACTTTGTACCTAGAATTTCATGAAGGAACATTCTGGAAAGCATTTGAGTGAAAATTAAACATCTTGTTATGCTACTTCCACATGATGAGTAGCAGATTTCTGTGGACATATTTGCATATCTCTTTCTTAAATAGACGGGCCAATTTACATACATTTTTATGTTCCATTCAAAGAAACTTGCTGTCAGTATGCAAATTACTCAGCACATTGAGTTCTTTTCCTCTTTGGATTTATACTTGAATATGTATATTTTATGCAAATTATCTCCATATTCCAATAGTGCCTTTCAATGGCCGATATTATTTTTAATGAAATTATATAATTATATATGCCTATGTATAACATATTTTGAACTTTTATTAATCCCAGAAGCCACACCCTTACAATTAAGAAGTTCTGACTTAGAAAAGTTTCTTAATCTAATTTCGTGTTATTTTATTACTATTACCGCTACAATAGCTGCTTGTTTGTACCAGAGGTCAGAGAGCGCAGGGACCAGCCAGCTGGGTTCAAATCCTGATTCTACCACATGGTGACCTGGGTCACTGATCTTATTTTACTTATTTATTTTTTTAATATATTTTATTGATTTTTTTTACAGAGAGGAAGGGAGAGGGATAGAAAGTTCGAGACATCGATGAGAGAGAGACATCGATCAGCCATCTCCTGCACGCTCCCTACAGGGGATGTGCCCACAACCAGGATACATCCCCTTGACAGGAATAGAACCTGGGACCTTCCAGTCCGCAGGCCTACGCTCTATCCACTGAGCCAAACTGGTTTCGACCTGAACACCATTTTAAAATGGGGACAATAATAGCACCTACCCCTCAGGGTTGCTGTGAGGAGTAAATGAGTCCATCTACATTAAATCTTAAAACAGTTCCTGGAACATTCATTATAAGCATCATCTGGAGTCCGAAAGGCAAGTATTTATATGACCTCAGGCAGTGGTCATATAAACGATATGATCTACTATTATCTTTTATAAAAAGAGAGGTATTTGACATCTACTTTACAAGCTGTCGTAAGAATTGGTGTGAAAATATGCATCCCCTAGGGTCGGGTGCTCACTGAATTATATTTCCTCGGGAGGTTTTCAAATTGTGTGTCTTGTTCATTTATCTGTGAAACATTTTGCCCACGTGGAGCCGCAGAAACGCTCTGACATTATTTCCAGCCATTATTTTTAATGAGATATGCAAATCGTAGTTCTAGCCTCTGCTTTTTGTGCTCTCGTTTTCTTTGCTTTTCTTCTGCAGCTTCGCGAGCTGAAAAATCAATCGGGTTTGACTTAGTGCCAGCCATTCACAGGGCGCAGGACTCAGAGAGGACACTGGGACTGCCACCTGTGAGGTAAGGGACACTATCGGATGCAAATGAGGTCCGGGCTGTGTCCAGGCATCTGTCTCTCATAGAAGCATCCCTGGAATCTCCATCCACCGGGGCTGACATTTCAGGGCCCGAGATGGAAGCCCGGGCCCAGCTGTGCTTCTCACTCACCGTGTGATGCGCTGCTTACACTCTGAGATGATGTGGTGGGGACGCTGGTGGCTAGGTCAGAGCATGTAATGAGGACTCAGTGCGACAAGGCACTCACTGTGCTAGCACAGTACTTGGCACAATCATGTTCAGAGTTCTTTTGACGAGGATGACGACAATGATGATGGTGATGATGATGATGATGATGATAATGATGGTGATGGATTGTGCCTGAGGTCCGTTATCATCAAAGGCTTCTTTGACCCTTAAGACATCTTCAGGAGCCCTTTCTACAGTCCTGTCATTTTAAACATAAACCTTCGTGTTGGGGTGTAGTGTCTGGTTCCTCCCCAAAGTGAGAAAATCCCTCATTATGAGCTTCACGGGCTGGCATTAAAAATAGCCTTGCCAGTCAGTAAGTGCCTAAAAACCAGGCGGCCTCCCAGACTCACTTGGGAAGCAGGGGGAAGGGGGGTTGGAGGGAGTCTACAGCCACATGGGTGTTCTCCTGGTGGCTGAGCCCTGAGAAGGCAGGGTCTCTGGCTTCTTTAATCAAAACAGTCCCTGTGCATTCATGTCTCACCTGCATTACTGAAATACCTAAGTCCTTTTTCACTGCTTTTCTCAAGTTTATCCTCCATAATCAACCAAACAGACTCATGTTCGTGTCCTAAAGAAAGCCCCATGCTCCCTGGTAGCATGAGCAAGGAAAGACAAACTCTTTGGCATGTCAGCTAAGGTCCTCCATGACCTTGAACTTGTCTCCCAGCCTGATGTCCTGCCACTACCAAACCTCACATCCTACAGTCCCTCCGCCTTCAGGTTCATCTTATAGGATGCCCCTCGACATGGAATTATGGACTAATCCTCTAGACGGGCCAGGTCTTCTGCAGTTCAGTAAACCACCGTCAGCTTCTGCCCCAGGGGACACAGGTCCCCTGCACGCTGACAAAGCCCAAGTGGCCTGCCAATCCCCGCGCACACAGAGTGGCCTGGAGCGTTCTTCGCCCCTAAACGTCTTCATGATGGAAAGTCTGCCCTCGTCTGCCAGCCCCTGTTCAAATAGCACTTTCTCGGGAGTGCATTTCCTGACTCTCCCTGGCAGAATCAATTGTGCACTGAGTGTTCCATCAATATGTGGAGCTCACTTTGACTATAACACTTGTCACATTATAGCGCGGATGTCTGATGCATGTCTTCGCCATCCCGGTATCTGTGCTCTGAGCCCCTAGAAGGCAGAAGCCTCTGCTTCTTCTTGACCAGTTCCTGTCACATAGAACGCATTACAGATAAAGTTCGGAGGCAGAGAAGGTGAGTGGCTTTCATCAGAGAGCTCTCCCAGCAACTGCACATATAGAACTAGAGGCCCGCAGAAACTTGTCTGGATAGAGCATTGGCCTGTGGACTGAAAGGTCCCAGGTTCGATTCCATGTACCTTGGTTGCAGGCACATCCCCAGTAGGGGGCGTGCAGGAGGCAGCTGATGGATGTCTCTCTCTCATAGATGTTTCTAGCTCTCTATCCCTCTCCCTTCCTCTTTGTAAAAAATCAATAAAATATATTAAAACTAGAGGCCCAGTGCATGGGATTTGTGCACTGGTGGGGGGTGGGGCTTGCGGGATTGGCCGACTGTGGGAACACCACTCACCCTGGGCAGCAGAGCAGCTGTCCTGCCCTCTGAATGGCTGCTTCCGCTGTGCGAGCACCCCTCATCCCAGGCCACGGTGGGAGCACACTGACCACCAGGGGTCAGCTCCTGTGTTGAGCCTCTGTCCCCCTGGTGGTCAGTGCACATCATAACAACTGGTCAACCTGTTGTTCGAGTCATTCTGCCATTTGGTTGCTGGGCTTTTATCATATAGGACTAGAGGCCTGATGCAGGAAGATTCATGAAAGACTGGGCCTTCCTTCCTCTGGCTGCCAGCACCGCCTTCACTCTGGCCTGAGCTGCCTTTCTGCCATGACTCCGGCCTGGAGCTGCCTTTCCACTTTCCCACACTGCCCAGAGGCCTGGAGCGGCTGGGGCAGTGGCAATGACGCAAGTGTCCCACCCTGTCCCTTGCAGGTCGGTGCCCGTGAATGCAAATTACCTGCCATCTTTGTTGGGTTAATTTGCATACTCACTCCTGATTGGCTGGTGGGCGTCGCAAAGGGCATCTTTCTCTTTTTATTAGTGTAGACTGTTTTGCCTGAAAGTATTTGGTGCTACCATTAAAAATCGCCAGGAGGGTACCCTGGCTGGTGTGGCTAAGCTGGTAGAGCACCATCCCAGGCCTGGGTTGTGGGCTCACTCCTCAGTATGAGGTGTTCAGAAGGCAGCTGATTGATGTTTCTCCCTCACATCGATATCTCTCTCTCTCTATCTCCCTTTCCATGGCTCTCTCTCTAAAATCAATAAAAACATATTTTTAACAAATTGCCAGGAGAGTGACTAACCATAGTGATAATAAATAAGGTTGGAATAAAATTTGGAATAATTTGGAAATGATAAAAAAACAAACAGTGTTGACTTCGCAAGGGAATTTCTAATGAAATGAGCAACCAATTTGAATGAGGAACTATTCATAAACCAATGTGGGAGCACTTTGGGGAACAGGATAAGAGGAGCTTGCTTGGGAAACAGATCCTGGCATCTTTCCTATTTAAGAACGACAGCTCTTAGAACAGAGATGAGGGCCTAAAAGTCCATGACAGAGGAACGCAGGGTCTGCATGGTGGACACTCAACCCAGGGTTGTTGATGGATACACGGTCATTCGCAAAGCGTGACATTTAGATTGTTTTTAGTTTGAGTTGTGCATATTAACCACTTTACCTCAGTCAACAACAATTTTTCCAAGAATCACTCTGAAAACATTCATGTCTTAAATAATCTATAAAACGGAGTATCGGCCATTCTTTTTGTCTCCGTGGTCATATGCATCAATATTGTTTAGACATCGGGGAACTGAGTAAAATCTGGCAGACGAGGGCTGCAATCCTATCTCTGCTCCCAGCTCATTTTCCTCCAGGGTCTCACTTTACCCTCCTGCACCAGATGAGATAAAAGTTAAAGTATATTAAGTGCTTGTTATGCTCCGGGCACTCATGCAAGCACTTTGTATATGAACGGATGCTGCCTTCGTAACAATTCTGGGAGGTAGTTACCGCTGTACCTGCCTTTTCAGGTGAGGGAACTGGGACATTGAGGGGCTAATCAAGTTTCCAAAAATCTCGCCAAGGGGACTGGAGGAAGCAGGGTTTCGGCAGTTCATTTGGCTGCAGCATCCACAGGCATCAGTTCTAGTGGCCCCCAGGCCGGGCAATGGGAGGTGGCCATAAGGAAGTGCATTGTCTTCAAGAATTTAAAATAACAACAAACCTCGCAGGACGGCTGTCTGCTTTTATCATCAGCGTCCACTTGCATTGAACAAATGACTCTGAACTTCAGGGAGCAAATACACAGACCCCCAAAGTATTTGTTGTTCCAAGTTCTCAACAATGTCTGTTTCTCCTGATGAGTCTGCTAATCCTATCTAATAAAAGAGTAATATGCAGACTGACCATCACTCCCAACACACAAGATGGCTCCCCCATGTGGTCAAAGATCCTGCCCCCATGTGGACACAAGATGGCCACCACAAGATGGCCAGCAGGGGAGGGCAGTTGGGAGGGATCAGGCCTGCAAGGGAGAGCAGTTGGGGGCAATCAGGCCTGCAGGGGAGGGCAGTTAGGGGTGACTAGACTGGCAGAGGAGGGAAGTTGGGGGTGACTGGACCTATGGGGAAGGGCAGTTGAGGGTGACCAGGCCTGCAGGGGAAAGCAGTTAGGGATGACCAGGCCTGCAGGGGAGGGCAGTTAGGGGCAAACAGGCTGGCAGGGGAGCAGCTGGGAGCCAGCAGCCCTGGATTGTGAGAGGGATATCTAGCTGCCTGTTTAGGCCCGATCCTACCGAACCTAAACGGGCAGTCAGACATCCCTTGAGGGGTCCCAGATTGGAGAGGGTGCAGGCTGGGTTGAGGGACACATCCCCCTGTGCATGAATTTTATGCACCAGGCCTCTCGTGTTTACATAACATAAGTGTCAAATAGACACACATTTATTGCCCACTAATGAAATGGAAGTTGATCCAAAGAACTCCCCTGAGGCAAGCTGACCCAGCTGCACACATTGATTTTGAAAGCAGGTTTATAACCATCTGAAATGGTTTGCGTTCACGGCAAGTGCTAGTGTCGCTCATATCCACAACCCCTGCGGGTGGGGGGCAGGTGAGGGGACGTCCTCTATTTAACCAGAGGTGCAAAGTAAACAGTGAGAGCGGAGGCAAAGGCCTGCGTTGGCTCGAGAGTGCCATTCCGTGGGGCTACTCAGCCTGCTTATTTCCGGGTAAATGTTTAAAGGACGAGACGGGGTTTGAAATGCAAAAGATGATACTTTTATTAGGAAGCTGCAAAGTTTGGTTCATAAATAAAATATATCCATCCCCTACCACGGTTCTCACTAAAAATAATTCTGGCTTAGGACAGAAGGAGGTGCCAGAAACAGCTCTGCTCCGGGTGTCAATCAGCTCTGCCAGCTCTGCCAAGGGAGAGCAGTTGGGGGCAATCAGGCCTGCAGGGGAGGGCAGATAGGGGTGACTAGACTGGCAGAGGAGGGAAGTTGGGGGTGACCAGGCCTATGGGGAAGGGCAGTTGAGGGTGACCAGGCCTGTAGGGGAAAGCAATTAAGTGTCTGAGGACAGATATACATACACTGCCAGTGTCTTGCCTCCTCCCCCAACGCCACTGTGTGCGACCCCATCAACTCTCCCTCTTCCTATTTCTGGACTGAGGCAGTTCCAAGGGCCCGGGATTCTTCTACAAAAAGGAGCAGGGAATAAATAATTCGTTTGGCTCAGTGGATAGAGCATCAGTCTGTGGACTGAAAGGTCCCAGGTTCGATTCTGGTCAAGGGCATGTACCTTGGTTGCAGGCACATCCCCAGTAAGGGGTGTGCAAGAGCCAGCTGATCGATGTCTCTCTCTCATCGATGTTTCTACCTCTCTATCACTCTCCCTTCCTCTCTGTAAAAAATCAATAAAAAAATAAAATTAAAATAAAAATAATTTGTCTATACCAGGTCCCTCCACCGTCACTTCCTTGGATTGCGATGCTTCCTTCTCCACTGTGCTTCCTAGAAATGGGGTTGCCAGATCACAGGGCAAAGCCAATGTTTTTCTGTAGCTTTCACCCCAAATTCCTTCCCAGCATCATTTCATCCCAATAAATTCTTGTGGTTTCCCCGGATACAACATCATCTTCCTCCTCAATCTGTGCGCCTGTTCCCCACTCCATCTGCAGAGCCTCCTCCCTCTATGGCCCGTCTTTTGGTGGAAAAATCCCTCTCTTCCTGGAGTGAATGGGTATTTCCTCACTGAACGCTTACTACCATCTCCTGAGGCTTGTGTACACATCAGCTTCCGCTGCTCCCATCTTCAACGTGACCCCTGACGCTCAGAAGAACTAACTATCTTGGCGTTTTTGGATCTATGAGGCCCACACGGAGCCTGGCCCCTGGTGTGACCGCAATAAGTATCCAGTTCATCAATGCAGGCTTGAGTCTCACATCTTCTGACTGATGACATTGATGGCGCTAAAGAAGCAAATGGTGCTTAAAAGAATAGGGGGGATTATCTCAGCCTGGGCTTCCTTGAAAACATCAGAGGCCAATCTTAACTGCTAACTTTTTTTAAAATCTATTTTTATTGATTTCAGAGAGGGAAAGAGAGAACATCCATGAAGAGAGAGAACCATTGATCAGCTGCCTCCTGCGTGCTCCCAACTGGGGATGGAGCCCACATCCCGGGCATGTGCCTTGACTAGAATGGAACCGTGAGCTCCATTTCAACCGCTGAGCCGCACAGGCACTGCTAGCTTTCCATGGGGTATAATGCCAGGCACAAGAGAGAGGAACAAAGGGAAGAGAGCGAGGGGGGCGCAGGGAAAGCCAATAGAAAGTGGCACTCCTCTCTGGGCCAACATTCAGCCGCAAGGAAAAAGGAAGGATGGGGGGTCACAGGGATGTCCCTGGAGAAGCAGAAGGGGCTGTCAGTCCCGCTGCCTCCGAAAGAAGAAGGGTGAGCACTTTCTCTAATGTTCCTCCCTGTCTCCTACCTCTCCGGGTCCACATTTGCCCGCTGGCCATCAACTCCACTAGCCCCTCCCGCCAGCCTCTTGGGGAAGCCGGAGCCTCTTGGTTCTGGTGGGGTCAGACCTGGGCTCTGCTGCCACCACAGACTCCCCACTGCAGACACCCCGGAGGCCATGCGGAAGCCTGGCCCTGCCCCTGGGGAGGCGGCGCTGGGACCAGGGATGGACATAGTCACCGCTGACCGCTGCAGAAATGGAAGGAGCCAGAGTCAGAAAGGGGGCAGATAACTGAAAACACCAGCTCTACAGATGGGATCCACTAAACAATTCACGTGAAACAGCAGCTGCGCCAAAGCGGGTTTGGCTCAGTGGAGAGAGCATCGGCCTGTGGGCTGAAAGGTCTCAGGTTCGATTCCGGACAAGGGCACATACCTCATTTTCGGGCACATCCCTAGTAGGGTGCAGGAGGCAGCTGATTGATGTCTCTAACTCTCTATCCCTCTCCCTTCCTCTCCGTAAAAAATCAATAAAATATATTTCAAGCAATAAAAAAAATAATAATAAAACAGCATCTGGAATGTTCTGAGCATTTAGACTGGCTCAATTCTGGGCCCTGGGCCACCAGGGTGAGCCAAAAAAAAAAAAAAGTCCTACTTCAAATGGTGTGGCAGGAAAAAAAAAAGGACATTAAGCATATAATTGCCAAATAAATGAAAATCTATGCAAAGCACAAGCAAGAAAAAGGTCTGCCATGTTCTCCAAGCCTGTGACAGCAGTCTTAACTAAATCAGGGGGTGAGGGAAAGATCCTCTGAGGCTATAACTAGGAGGCAGAGATGTTGGGAAAGAACAGGAGTGACTGAGGCGAGGGGGGAGGTGAAGGGAAAACAGAGGCTGTGGCTGGGCAGGGCCCTGGGCAGCGAGGAGGTGAATCAGATGAAGGCGATGGTGGGGGCAGGCAAAGGAGGACAGCAAGGCCGAGTCTTGGTAAAGGGGTGCCCTGGGTACCTGCTAGGGTTTTCTGTCTTACCCCCAAGACCAATGGGAAGCTACCAGAGGCGGGTGGCAGGTTCGCTGGGTGTTAAACTGTCACAGAGATTAGTATTGCCAGAGAGCACGCTGACAGTGAAGAGGGAACGGACAAAAGAACGGGCAGGGGCACCAGTTAAAAAGCCATTGTAACCTGGACGGAGGAGATAACGGCGGGGCTGAAAGAAAAAGTAAAGACTTGATGGATGATTCCTGATGGCAAGACGCCTTACAGTGACAGGCGGGACAGAGCGGGAAGAAGCGGAGCTGCGTGTGATGGGAATCCTCGTTTTACACCTGGGCACACGCGTCCGGGAGACCGTGGGTGACCTGTGGCTGGGGCTGTGTTTGCTCTGAGCACATCGCTTCACATGTTCCCAGCGGCCGACCTTTCCTCGCCTCTCTGACGCCTGGCGCGGCTCTCTTTCCTGGCAGGCAGGTGTGTGCCATACTCAAGCAGACGGACTATTCTTTCATTTCTTCTCCTAACGTTCAGTAACCTGTTAACATCAATGCCTGACCGGACACGTTTCCCAAGAAGACATACAGATGGCCAACAGGTCTATGAAAAGATGTTCGACTTCACCAGTTAATAGAGAAAGGCAGTCGACACTGCGAGGAGATGCCACCTCACACCTGCTGGCCTGGCTATGATCAGCAAGACAAGAAATGACCAGCGTTGGAGAGGATGCGGAGTGATGGAACCCTCCCTCACCGCCAGGGGGGACGCAAACTGGGACAACTGCTATGGAAAGCCGTATGGGGGTTCCTCAAACAATGAAGAATAGAGCTCCCTGATGATGTAATGCAACACACTGTGATACGTAATAGAATTGTACACTTGAAACATAATGTTAATAACTGATGTTACCCCAATACATATAATTCAAAAATAAAACAAAATAAAAGGCTGGTTATCTTTTTTTAAAAAAAAAGAAAAGATGAACTGCCTGAGTTCCTGGAAGTATGCATTTAAATATATATATTTTATTGATTTTTCACAGAGAGGAAGGGAAAGGGATAGAAAGCCAGAAACATCGATGAGAAAGAGACATCGATCAGCCGCCTCCTGCACGCCCCCTACTGGGGATGTGCCTGCAACCAAGGTACATGCCCTTGACCGGAATCGAACCTGGGACCTTTCAGTCCGCAGGCCGACGCTCTATCCATTGAGCCAAACCGGTTTCGGCGGAAGTATGCATTAAAAAAAACACATAAAAATAAAGATGGCAAGCATATTAACAGTCACCAACACCACCTTAATTTGGGCTGGAGAGACGCCTCTCTCTTCTCCAGGAACCCTGCCTGGTGTGCAAAGCACGGGACCGAGCAGATGAGAGGGACCAGTCACGGTGTGCACCCAGGAAGGCAAACCTCTTCACCGCGCTACTTCCTGGTCCTCCTCCTTACAAAGACGGAACACAATCAGCCTCATTCACCAGGTTGTTGTGAAAGCAAATGAGAGCTTTCTTTTCAAATGCTCTGTAAATCACTTCTAACAAGTGACTATTATTATTACAACAATGGGAAATTATAAAGAACTATGGAGTGCATCCCAATGCAGTGTGGGATTTTTTTTTTCTTTTAATGTAACAGGAAATATGATACTTACCTGCTAGTAGTAGAGAACAATTTAATAATGCTAGGAGTAGAGTTCATTAAATTTTCTTATAAAATATAATTATGATCAAAGAAAAGAGAGAGTATTGTGAAAGATATGAAATACCCAACCTGTGAGAAATATCAAAAAAAAATCCCATTAAAATTCTAATAGGCCACCTGAATTCGCTTCTTGATGATAACTTTTAGAGTGGGTTTTATGCCGGAATTGGCCCCACACAATTTCTGATTAATGCTCTTTAATGAGGCTCTTTTCAAAGTTTTAATAGTCATCACAACTAAAAACCATCTTTGTACAAGAAGGAGATAATAAAACGGAAAAGCACTTTTCAACCATTCAAAATCTGTGACAGCTGAAATTCAATTTACAGAAGCAAAAAGATCTTTCTCTTCTTTCATTGACAAAAGAAATTCCTTGTGATGAGTGAATGGATTTCCTACTCAATCAAACATTTTCAAATAGAGTGCTTCAAAACAAAGCAGGAATTCTTGTTTGAGAACATACATGAACTCTTAAAGTAAGGTCCTCTCCAACTAGTTTGGACTAGAAAACGACAAGACAACTGTCCTTAAAAGAGCATGGCTCAGGGGCTGAGCTTTGACCTATGACCCTTAGATCTACCTCGGGTCACATTTGGATTCTAGATCAGGACACAGGCCTTCAACCCCTTTCGCTGGAGAAACTCATTTTCTCCCCACCCAGAAGAGGTTCAACTTGATGGTCTCACAGATCCACCGGGCGTGCTCCAACTCCCCTCGTCAGAACTGGTAGGTGTTTGCTCTTTATTCACGACAACAACAGAAAACCTTTTATTGTGTGTGTGTGTGTGTGTGTGTGTGTGTGTGTGAGAGAGAGAGAGAGAGAGAGAGAAGAAAAAGAAGGAGGAGGAGGAGGAGGAGGAGGAGGAGGAGGAGGAGGGAGGGGTTGATTTTCCCCAAAAGACGAAGTCACTACAAAATCCTATATAATTAAGAGGTAATATGCAAATGGTCATTATGTTGTGATGGTAACGAGCAACCAATCAGCAGAGGGCGGGGCAGCGAGCTACCAGCAGAGGAGAGCTATAGGAGGGCAGGGCATGAGCTACAGTGTGGCAGAGAGATACTGGTGCAGAGATTTGTGCACAGGGCCACCAGTAAATAGTAACTGCTTACCTGTGACAGAGACGTCACATAGCTATCTTTTGGAATAGGTGTTACTGTATTGTTATTCTTCCCAGTTTTCAAGTGAGGATGCTAAAATGGAGGGAATCTGAGTTACGTGGCCACAGCACAGCATTGCCCAGGGAAGTCAGGATTGGAAGCCAGATCCGGCATCAGGACTTGGTGCTGGGCCTAGCAGGCAACCTCTTTAACCTCTCTGTGCCTCACCCCTTAAAATATCGGGGTGTGAGTCTCTAAGACCCCTCCCGCTGTAAGTCACTGGTTATTTATCACCACGGCATACTGTATTTCTTAGAATATTGGACACCATTCATGATAAGACACTCCATTATTTAATGCATCATGAAGAAAGGCAAAATACTACTGATGACACTACAAAGGATGCTTTTTATCACTTAGCATTTTGATTTTATACTTACTGAAAGAGCATCTTCTAAACATAGCAAACTACAGACTTTCACACATATCACACTTAGAAATACGTAAAAAGAAAATATCAGTGACGTAAATTGGGAAATAAATTCCTGAAACTTTCTAAGTGGTGCTCTCCTGGATAACTTTCCCGCTCAGAGCTACACCAGTGCCCGAATCGCCCAGAAAATACCATCTTCGGTGCCCACCAGAGCATCATCGCATCTCTCCCAAGTGTTCTCCCAAGCTGCTCAGCCTCCTTCCTCAGGCGGGGATTCTGGCACTTTCCAGATCTCCCTGATGATGCTAACAAACGGGTTTGCAGACAACCTCAGGGAGATACAATACCAAAGGCCAGACCTGTGGTCCTTTGTCCACGTGAGGGCCAGAGACGACGGGGCGTCCTCTGCTGGGACCCCACTCAGGGCCCCTGCACCCACTCCAAGCCACCACCCACAGGAAGTCGGGGGGAGGGCGGGTCCAAGGCTCGGGGCACATGGAGAAGTCATAACCAGACCCAGCCGGGGAGCCGCCGGCCTGCCCAGGAACTGAGGCCAAGGAGCGGAGCTTTATCTGTGAGGGCCTCCTTCCGGTGCCACAGCCACAATGTCTGGCCGCTGTGTGCTGCGGGCCCCAGGGGGCCGGTAAGGAGCGCACTCCAGTCTAATGAATGCATCTGCCTGTTTGTGTGCGAGGGTGGCAGGGAGGATCCCCGGTTGGTAATGAAGACAAAGGGCGCCAGATGGTTCCTCTGATCCTCACTGGGGCTCCTCTGTGTCCCGGCCCTGACTGTCCCCCGTCTTGCCCGACTCCTCCCAGGCCCCACTCCTGCTCGATGGCACCTGTGGGCATCTTTCCTCCTGTGGTTCGGTGGCAAGCACAGGGACTTGACTGCCTCTGCCGATACCACGTCCCGTTTCGGAATCGTGCAGAGGAATTGCGGGGTGGGTTGAGGAGGCCTCAGTTTCCTCATCTGTCCGGTGGGGGTGTACCAGTAGACGCCTACCTGACAGGGCAGTTGTGTGGATGCAATACAATCAAGTATGTGGATGTGCCAGGTTCATACTGAGTAAAGTGCAGGTTACCCTTCCTCCTTCTCTCCCTCCTGTCTTTTATTTTATTTTTTTAATATATTTTACTGATTTTTTACAGAGAGGAAGGGAGAGGGGTAGAGAGTTAGAAACATCGATGAGAAAGAGACATCAATCAGCCACCTCCTGCACACCTCCCACTGGAGATGTACCCGCAACCAAGGTACACGCCCCCAACCAGAATCGAACCTGGGACCCTTCAGTCCGCAGACCGACGCTCTCTGCACTGAGCCAAACCGGTTTCGGCCCTCCTGTCTTTCTCAACCTCCTATTCTTCCTTTCCTCCTTCCATAGCACGTTCTTTTCAAATCCTCTGCCACCCTTCCTCCTGCCCCCTCCATCTCTCCTTCCTCTCTCTTATCACTTATTTTTTCTTTCCTTGTTTCTTTATTTCCCCTCTTATGTCTACCCTACCTTCTTTCCTACCCCCCTTTTTATGCAGGATTTTTTTTTAAAAAAAAAAGGAGCGGCATGATCATATTTTTAAATTTAGAATGCTCCCAGCAGCTGGCGAAAAGAGGCAGACTACGAGGAGAGAGACATGTTCCAGCCACTGAAACATCTGGGTGAGAGAGGCAGCCAGAAATAGGAAAGCTGCAGGGCAGGGGGGGTGGGGGCGGCAGGGGGAAGGGGAAGAAAGTTTCGATCTCCCCGGTTGGTCAGTAGTTCACAGGCCTTGCTTTGGGGAGAGGCTGGGACATTTTTCTGTGATGCACCCAAGCAGCCCGGGGCCTCCGAGGAATTACCTTTCAGGCTTCACAAAACCTGGCCACGTGGTTATTTCCCCCACGTTATGAGAGCCGAACATGTTTGAATAACTTGGTCAAGGTCACCCAGCTAGCACCTGGCAAAGTCAGAGCTAAGAATAAGTCCTGCTGACTACGGAATCCCCTCTTCTCACGGAAGCACCGCCTCAGGAGACGATTCCAGTTAGAATCTCAGACGAGACCAGGCAATTCCAAACATTTTTTTTTACTGCCATCTGCATTAAGAAATCCACTGTAAATTGGGGGGCCAGTACCGTGTGTGTGTGTGTGTGTGTGTGTGTGTGTGTGTGTGTGTGTGTGTCTCATGTTATCCAGATCTAACAGATTCTGCTTGGGTAATGAGAGTTCATATATCAAGTTGGATATAAGAAATTCCATGTTAAATTGCGCTTTCTGATTTGTGAATTTCAGAGAATGTCATTTCAATGACAAGGTCTTTTCCGGAAATTTTATCAAACTTTTTTCTGTTCTTCAGAGAGAAGAATCTGGCTGCTAAAGAATGCCTTTGTATAGAGTAGCGAGATATAATTATCCTTATGAGTCTTCTTTACTCTCCTTAATTAATTTACTTCTTATTTTTTAAAATATATTTTATTGATTTTTTTTATAGAGAGGAAGGAAGAGGGATAGTTAGAAACATCGATGAGAGAGACATCTATCAGATGCCTCCTGCACGCCCCCTACTGGAGATGTGCCCGCAACCAAGGTACATGCCCTTGACCGGAATCGAACCTGCTACCCCTAAGTCCACAGGCCGACGCTCTATCCACTGAGCCACACCGGTTTGGGCTAATTTACTCTTTAAATGCTAGTGGAGACCCCCGAGTTGATTTCACAACCTCCGATTTGGTTGGAGCCAACAGAGGGAACCCCACTGACCGGAATGTGTGCATCGCGTGCACTTAGTGTCTGTGGGTCACATTCTGAGACGTGAACTTTGCCATTTGCTTTTGTGGGATCCCCTTTTCCCTGCCTTCATTCCCCTTTTCTCTCTACATCACCTCCAGGGAGGAGGAACAGGAAGCAAACGTCATCTCTCCATCTTCTGTTTTCACAAAACCACAATCCTCCAGGAATCTTCCAGGTCTTAGAATTACAGGGGTAAGAAAATGCAGAGAGAAATGGAGTGCCCGGGACATAACCAGCCGGGCTGAGAAGAAACATGAAGCCAGGAGTGTCACCAGACTAAGAAGATGCCCCCAAACTGGGGTGGAAGAGACAAAGGGAGAGGCAGAGAGCAGGGAACACAGAGACACAGAGAAACACACAGAGCTCCTGCGTCCGAAGCCCCGGCTTCCCAGCAGTGCCCCGGAGGGACCAGCAAGTCCAGCACCTGGGCCCAGAGGCAGACTGCGTGGACCCTTCTGTCTGTGCAGAGAGGAAGCGAGGCAGAGGGCAGTGGCACCAGGTGAGCAGGACCGAAGGCTGACTGTCCCCATGCTGAGCTGGAGTGGGACCATTTGCCAATGGCCAGCCAAAGACCGGGGGTCATGCTTGGGCATGGGTGTCTGCCCCCCCACCTGGGCACCGCATCACTATGACATCTACCTGGGACCGAGAGGGTACAGAGGAAAGCCTCGGGAAGGATTTCAGTGTCTCTCCAACTGGGTGCAAACAGAAATACCCTGATTTCTGAAAGATAAAGACTAGCGTTTCTTTCACACTCCGTTTATGAACTGAAATCCACATACGTGTCCATGTAAATTCATCTAAATACATTTCCGTGATAATGTTATCTATATGTTTTAGCCTAAATATCCTAAATAGATCCCCCCAAAAACACAACAGTGATGGGGTGACATATTTTAAAAAATAAGAACTTTTTCGGTACTGAAATAGCAACCGGGTAGTTTTTGTTTTGTTTTGAGAGAGAACAGAGAAAACAAAACAAATACATTCGCTTCCCGCTGAGGGTGATCATTTCTCTCCAACGCTTCCTGTGCGTGTCAAATCTTTAAAAACAGATCTTAGCTATGGTCAGAAGAAGGTCTGGTGAGCTGGAGAACTAGCTGGAAACCCATTATTTTCTTAACATATTTTATTGATTTTTTTACAGAGAGAAAAGGAGAGGGATAGAGAATGAGAAACATCAATGGGAGAGAAACATCGATCAGCAGCCTCCTGCACGCCCCCCACTGGGATGTGCCCGCAACCAAAGTACATGCCCTTGACCGGAATCGAACCCGGGACCCTTCAATCTGCAGGCTGACGCTCTATCCACTGAACCAAACTGGTTTTGGCTATTTTCCATCACTACTTATTTCAGCTAGCTTCTTCTTCTTCTTCTTCTTTTTTTATTGATTTTTTACAGAGAGGAAGGGAGAGGGATAGAGAGTTAGAAACATCGATGAGAGAGCGACATCGATCAGCCGCCTCCTGCACGACCCCTACTGGGGATGTGCCCGCAACCAGGATACATGCCTTTGACCGGAATCGAACCTGGGACCCTTCAGTCCACAGGCCGACGCTCTATCCATTGAGCCAAACCAGTTTTGGCTCAGCTAGCTTCTTAATGGCGCCTCTACTGGAGCGGTCACCAACCAGTGATCCACAGACCACTGGGGGTCCATGAGGTCTAAACGGTGGGCGACCGCTGCCATAATGGGCTGGGCATACACACACACACATGTATGTGTGTGTTCCCATGATTTCAGTAAGTGGAGGCTCCCTGCGTGACGTCACCCTCTGCTAGTAGTTGAGCCAGAGACAAGGGCGTCATCTTCTTGGAAGAACAGAATGTGTCTCCGTCTCCCTGGGAGATTTCTCCCCGCCTTGCCCGCCTGCTGAATTCTGTGAATAAATACACTGTCTCGGAATTGTTTTCTCACCGAGGAGACTCACTTCTCCTTCCAGGCACCAGCGGCTAATTTTAACTAGTTCCTGTGAAGATCCAGAAGGTAGACAAAGGTTCTTTTCCTCTTGCGTTTTACAAGGCAGAGGAAACACAAGAGAGACGTAAGATACGTTTTATTGCCTCCGTTGTATGCGGGACGGCATTCCAGAGGAAATGGGAGTCCAAAGTTTGGAATTCACAGACTCCGGTCCTGGGTGAGCTCTCCTTACGTTAGCCGCTCACCGGCTTTTCCTGGAGTTGTGGCAAGACAGTGGTATTTCCTAAAAGCAGGGCCCCAGGCCCGGCAGGCATTTCCTCCCCCACCCCCCGGCTTTACTGAGACATAATCAAAGCTAAAGTTGTATGTATTGGGAGTGTTGGTGCTAGATCTGTGAACGATGCGGTTGGTACCCTAATAGGCATTGCACTGAATCCATAGAGTGCTTTGGGTAGTATAGGTATTTTCATGATGTTGATTGTACCAATCCATGAACATGGTATGTTCTTCTGTCTGTTTATATCTTCCTCTGTCTCTTTTTTTCCCAACATCCTGGAGTTTCCCCAGTACAGGGCTTTTACCTCCTTGGTTAAGTTTATTCCTAAGTATCTTGATTTTTTTTGTTGTTGTTGCATTGGTAAAGGGGATTGATTTTTTGGTTTCTCTTTCTGAGGGCTCATTATTGGTGTATAAAAACGCCATTGATTTCTGTGTGTGCATTTTGTATCCTGCTCTGTTGCTGAATTCGTTCATTGAAAGCGCACTAGTCAGGGGGGGGACTTGATGTTTTGGTAAACTTTCGCAGCGTGAGTCAATTGCCACAATCAAGCTAATGAACAAACCCGCCACCTCATGTGGTTATCATCTCCTTTGTTGTTGATTTTTTTTTATGTGTGTCTATAGGGTGAGAATGTCTCAGACCCCCTCTCTCTGCAAATGTCACCTGCTTTTCCTTTAAGGACTTCCAGCCCTGGAAGCTGCCTTGTCACCAACACCCTCCTTCCCTTTGGAAACAGGATCCCTCTGGTTTCAGGTCCCCTTCCTGAACTGAGTCCATCTTTTCTTTGACACGTGAATATTTCATGTCTTCGGTGAGCATCAGGGTTCCTACGGGTGCTTTGCGGAAGGCATGGCTCTTACAAAATTTGTATCCCCATATTAATATTATTGACCAGGGAAGTCAAAGAGGCACCTGAGGGGAAAAATTTTCCTTTTCTTGAACGTATCTGCCGTAAACGTGGCCGGTGGTTTCAGTAACAGCACAAAACAAATACATGTGTTTCCAATGAGGCAAAAGGGTGTTTCCCCACCAATCACCCCCCACAGGAAGAAAAGCAGACCCCATCGATTATTTTGGTTGAACCCAGTGTGTGAAAACCTGCTTTCTCACAAACTGTAGAAACAGTGCCTGCAGCTTGAACTGAGCAAACAGACACCACCCTCTTCTCTAAGAATGAGTTCTGCTCCCTTACTCCGCCATTCTGTCATCCTACCAGGCTCCCCAAAGCCGAAATATCTCAGAAGTCTCTTATTTCATTGGCATGCGGTCTCTCAAAATATGTTGGACATTTTCATTTCCATCAGTTCTATTTAAATTAGGGCAGCATTGGTTGACTGCTTGTGGCAGCATTTTTATTAAGCTCACACATGCTAGATTTATAGGACCCAAATCTGGTTGATGGAATTATGTTGTCTATTAATCAGAAGATCCTGGATAAGTTAAGTCACTAGGAGCCTCAGTATCCTTATTCCAGTAAAATGGGAATAAGATGAAATAGAGAAGGATCTAACTCAGAGAATTGCTGGGGTGGATAAAGGGCATATTTATAAAGATCTTTTTAAAAATATATATATTATTGATTTTTTTTACAGAGAGGAAGGGAGAGGGCTAGAGAGTTAGAAACATCTATGAGAGAGAGACATCGATCAGCTGCCTCCTGCACACTTCCTACTGGTGATATGCCCGCAACCAAGGTACATGCCCTTGACCAGAATAGAACCTGGGACCCTTCAGTCCGCAGGCCGACGCTCTATCCACTGAGCCAAACCGGTTTTGGCGCATAATTATAAAGATCTTAAAGGAAGGTGTTTGCCCTTCAGGAGAGATTTGTGGGGAGGGGTGAGACACAGATGGGTAAGCAGATCCTTAAATGAAGAGGGCCATTCTACAAGTACCCAGAACAGACTACCAGACAACAGAGAAGGAAGTCTATTTCACTGGGGGTACCGGGAAAAGCTCCCCCAGACGACATGGCTGAGGCTTTGAAGGACGAGGTGGGTTGTGTTTGGAGGGAGGACCATGGAGAGGGAGTGCGGGGGGATGAAGGGAAATTCCAAGAGGAAGGGTCTGGATACAAGAGGCACCACGATGGCAAAATCCTGTCCCTGGAACAGAGTTGCCCCCTGGCCATGATAATGCAGGAGTATGGGACAGCGTGATGAGATGGCCATGTGGCCTCAGAGCAGAGTGTCGATGCCTCTCCTTTTAAGTGACAGTCACTGGGAGTTTTGTGTGTGCCCCAGAGCCTCTGAGTATCTGTGCCGTGCCCATGCTGTCACTTAAAAACCAGAGTGAGTTGGGGGTTAAAGGGCACGGTGTCATCCCAAAAAGGAGCGTAACACTGGAATCTGATTGTGTCGCCCCTGCTCTTACTGTAAAACGACCTGTTCTCACAACTCCCCCAGCAAAGGCGAGCTCGGAGGCCAGCCGGCCAGACGCGGTACTTCGTCCCCGACACGCTAGTTTCTGCCTCTGATTCATGAAGCCCTGGGAGTTTCTGTCCGGGGCATGCTCTGCGCATCCACCAGCCTGACTCACTTTATCTGATATGCCCACTCTCCCCGCCCCCTCCCTGGCACGCCTCCTCCTGCTGCTGAATAAATAAATCATCCTGGGGCACATCCAGGAGGGAGATTTTCATAGGAAAGTTCCGTCTGCATTCGGCCCTTCGTTTCTTCAGGCTGGGTTCTCGGGCGCCCGAGGAGAAAGAATGGGGGGAAATAAAGAGGGGTTTTCCTCTGCCAGGTTTACTCATGTGGTCATTAGCCCAGGCGACTGGGGGCTGTGCCCACGGAGAGAGAACATAGCTCCACACACACACACACCTCCTCTGGAGTCTGCCTCCCTCCCCACCCTGCCCTGGGCCCACTCTGCTCTCACTCAAGTCACGAAACTTCCCGCCAGTCTGAGCTTCAAGACAGCGGGCGAGGCTAATGGGGCCATGGAATGTAGGGAGAGGGAAGCAAGCAGCGTTCCCTTCTCAGGGATTTATCTAGTTCCTGGGATCGCTTCCTGAGACCCAGATAACCACAAAAGGGGCTTTTGTTGTTGGTGGTTATTTTTTGGGGGAGAGAGAGGAGGGCGCTTTGGCCCTAACTTCTGGCCCCATTGGCCAGGCCAGCTACTCTGGGAGGTCTTTCCAGTTCCATGAATCAATTCACCCACTGGGTGAGAAACAGAATCACCCCTCCTTCTGTTTAAAACGGAGAGTTGCCGAGACCGGTTTGGCTCAGTGGATAGAGCGTCGGCCTGCGGACTGAAAGGTCCCGGGTTTGATTCCGGTCAAGGGCATGTACCTTGGTGGCGGGCACATCCCCAGTGTGGGGTGTGCAGGAGGCGGCTGATGGATCTCTCTCTCATCGATGTTTCTGACTTTCTATCTCTCTCCCTTCCTCCCTGTAAAAAATCAATAAAAATGTATTAAAACGGGGTGCTGAATGTGGCTGCCTTGCTTGGGCGGGAGAAGGCACTTCTCAGGGCTGGCATCCCAGGGGCCACAGCCAGAAACCCGCTGTTGGGGGACGTGGCAAAGCATCACCGCCTTCTCCCCGCGTTCAGGCCAGCGCTGCCGCGTGTCAGCCCAAAGCCTGTGCGTGGGAACGGGAGAACGGACAAGAATTTCTGGGGCCCGGGGGCACCCATGTGCGTGGCTGGCCACCCAGAGCTGGCCCGGCCCTGGGCGGGCGGAGGGAGGGGGTCTCTGCCGGTGCAGGAGGGTCGGGGGATCGCTGGCTCCGGGGGGCAGAGGGGCCGCGGCGCCGCGGGAAAGCGCCCGGGGCCTGACGTCACCGGCCTCCGCTGACAGCTCGGCCCGGCCGCCTGCAGCCGCCGCACAAGTGGCGGCCACGGCCGCGCTGGGCCACGCTCCGCGGCTCCGGCTGCGCGGCCGCCCTGGCCCTGCCGACTCGCCTCCTGCGGCGCCGCTCTGCGGGCGTGGACGCCGGCCCCGGGCACCCCCCGGTTCCCCCCAGTCCGCTCAGAGCCCCCCGGGGGTTCGGCCCGCCTCCCAGCGCCGGAGCCCGGCGGGCGGGAGAGCGGACGGGGGTGGGGACGCCTCCCCGGCCTCCTCCTCCGCCACCCTCCGGGCGCAGGGAGCACCTCGGCCGGCCGGGCGCTCGGGGGCGCGCCTTGCAGCGCCCCGGGACCGCTGGAGTCAAAAAACTCCGCCGGAAGCTGCCCCGCCGCCGCAACTGCGGCCTCGGGGGGGTGTTTTGCTCGGGAGCCCCCAAAGTTGGCTCCACCGAGCGCCCCGCGGAGGGGAGGGCGTGCAGGAGGCGGCCTGCGCCCCGGCTGCGCACCTGCGGGGAGCGGAGCCCTAAACGGACCCGCGAGCGGAGGCGCCCGCCCGCCCCGCCGGCTGCAGCGCGGGAGCCGCGGAGGGGGCCCGGCCCGCAGCCGTCCTCCGCCCCCCGCCGCCTTCCAGACCGGGGCGCCCGGGAAGACGGGGTGCCGGGTCCCGGCCGCCCCCCTCCCTCCCCTCCCTCCCTCCTTCCCCCCCCTGGTCCGGGGGCGTGGCGTGGCGCGAGGGCGGGTGGCAGTCTCCGCCGCGGTCCGGCCGATCTGACCGGTCTCCCAGTTCCCGGCCGCCGCCCGCCCCGCCGGCCGCCCCCGGGGACCCGGAGGCGTCGCTCCCACTGCCCCGCGGCCCCGGGCTCCGCCTCGCGCGCCCCAGCCCGACACCGCAGCGCCCGCGCGGCCTCGGTTCCGGCCTGGGATCCGCACGGATGACTTCCCCCCGCGCTGCGCGCGGCTGGCGGGGGAGCCCTTCCCACTTTCTCCGGCCCCCGCCCCCCGCTGCTCCCCGCGCCGGGCCGAGCGGACGCCGGGGAGCGCCGTGAAGGGCATGGGCGCCGGGAGCTGCGCCTTCCCGCCGGCGCCGCCGGACGCGCGGAACCTCGTCTGCCGGCGGCGACCGGGACCCTGAGCCCCCGCCCCCCGCCCCCCGGCCCCCGGCCCGGAGGGATGCGCGGGGCCGGGGCCGGTGCTGCGCCGCCGGGAAGCGGAGAGCGCCCGGATCGAGGCGCCCGGAGCGAGACGCGGCACACCCCCTCCTCCTCCCCGCTAACTGCTGGGTGACGCGGCAGCGCCCAGAGCGGCCACCGCTCCCACCCCGGGCGCCCCCTTCCCCCCCCGCCCCGCGCTGCCCCCGCCCCCAGCTCCGCCCCGGCTCCCCGGCCCCGCGAAATGGAGTTCTCCGAAGGGCTCGGTGCCGGCCACAGCTGCTAACTTCGCACCCGGGGCCGGCCCCCCGCCACCGCCGAGCCGTGGGCGTCCCGCGCGCCCCGTGCCGCAGCCGGGACCCGCCTGGCGCGCAGCAGACGCGCGGCGCCCGGGCGCCTCTCGGGGAGCAGAGGCTGCGCCGAGCCCGGGAGCCGGGAGCCGCGAGCCGGCCTAGCAGCCCGAGCCCGGCCCGGGGAAAGGGGCTGCGTGGCCCCGAGCGCTGCGGCTCCTGCGGACCCACCGCCGCCCGAGCGGCGCGGGTTGGCGGGAGGGCGGTGCGCCAGGACGCGGCGGTCGGTGGCGGTCTGCCCGGCGCCCCGTGCCCCGGGGCACACGATGACCTGAGCGGCGGCGGGGCCCTCCAGCTCCGGACTCGTGCCCCGGGGCGGCCGGGGGCCCGGGGCTGCGCGCCGCAGCTCCGCCGCAGCCGCCTGGGGGGTCCGCGGCGCGCCCTGCCCCGGCCCCGCGCCTCCCGCCCGCGGCCCGGCGCCATGGAGCTCTCGGATGTGCGCTGCCTCGGCGGCGGCGGCGGCGAGGAGCTCTACACCATCCGCCCGACGCCCCCGGCCGGCGGGAGCGGCTCGCGGCCGCAGCGGCTGCTGTGGCAGACGGCCGTGCGGCACATCACCGAGCAGCGCTTCGTTCACGAGCGCCGGGCCGGCGGCGGCGGCGGCGGCGGGAGCGGGGGCCCCGGCCGAGGCTCGGACCCCGCCGCGGGCGGCGGCCCCAACCACCACGCCGCGCGGCTGTCCGGCGACCTGGCGCTGCCCCTCTACTCGCTGGGCGCCGCCTCGGAGCGGGCGCACGGCGCCAGCGGCACCAAAGTCTTCCCGGAGCGCAGCGCCAGCGCCAGCGGCAGCGGCAGCGCCGGCGGCGGGGCGGGCGACCTGGGCTTCCTGCACCTGGACTGCGCGCCCAGCAACTCGGATTTCTTCCTCAGCGGCGGCTACAGCTACCGGGGGGTGATCTTCCCCACGCTGCGCAACTCCTTCAAGTCCCGGGACCTGGAGCGCCTGTACCAGCGCTACTTCCTGGGCCAGCGGCGCAAGTCCGAGGTGGTGATGAACGTGCTGGACGTGCTGACCAAGCTCACGCTGCTGGTCCTGCACCTGAGCCTGGCCTCGGCGCCCATGGACCCGCTCAAGGGCATCCTGCTGGGCTTCTTCACGGGCATCGAGGTGGTCATCTGCGCCCTGGTGGTGGTCAGGAAGGACACCACCTCGCACACGTACCTGCAGTACAGCGGCCTGGTCACCTGGGTGGCCATGACCACGCAGATCCTGGCCGCGGGCCTGGGCTACGGGCTCCTGGGCGACGGCATAGGCTACGTGCTCTTCACGCTCTTCGCCACCTACAGCATGCTGCCGCTGCCGCTCACCTGGGCCATCCTGGCCGGTCTGGGCACCTCGCTGCTGCAGGTGGTCCTCCAGGTGGTGATCCCCCGGCTGGCGGTCATTGCCATCAACCAGGTAACGCCTGCCTGCCTGGCTCTTCCCCTGGGTGGTGGGAAAGTCGTCTGGGGAGGGGTGGGTGGCCTGCTCACTGAAGTCTCCTCCCGGGGCCGGGCCCAGGGCCTTGTACTTGGGTGTTGGAAGCTGCCCGTTGTCCTCACTGGCCGAGAGGTGTGGACGAGGAACCCGGAAGGCTGGTCAACCTTGAAGCTCTGAAAGGTCAGAGCCAAGTGGCCACTGTCTAGTGGAGATGCTGGTAGCTGAAGCAACTTTGAGTCTCATGTAAATCCTGGACGGTTGGCTGTTATTGGAATGGTCTGCCTAAGGCTATGGGTGTATCCCCTAGTCTTAATAAAAGGGTTAGTAAGGTCAGAGGGGGGTGGAGTCCTTCCCCTGGAACTGGGCTCCCACCTGGCCCCCAATATTTCCAAGTTAACATTTCCTAGTCTCTTTCATTTGCGTGCAGCCTCCTCCAGAGCCCGAACCCTGAACCTGAACCCTGAACCACATGGGATGTCGGGGGGCACTCGCACCTGGGAGGTCCTGGTCCCGGGTGTTGCTGAATGGCATTTCTCTCTTCCTAGAGGAATTGGAACTAAAACCTCTAAAGTTTCTGTCAACACCCCCTTCCTCCCCCACCCCCCAATATTCTGATTCATCCCCGACATCAGCTAAGAAGCCAGCGTCTTCCTCCTGGGCACACCTCCCGGGGTCAGTAGTCTCTGGAGCAGGAGGCAGGGGGGAGGAGAAGCCCCCAGTTGAGAAGGTGACCCATTTCCTACCGCCTTTACTCTGAGAGTCCCGGCAGGGAGTGCTGAGGGACTCTGGGTACAGAGCTGGGTTGCTGTGTCTCTTCAGGCCGCACCTCCTCAATTCTTGGAGGAATCCACGTTTGCTAAGCACATACTACTTATGGCATCTCACCCCATACTATAACATCCTATGACACACATCTATCTGGGAACTCTGGATTGCTTTGGGGACCTGCTGGTGATATCTTCTTTGCAGAAGCCAATTCTCTGAATCGGTCAGCCTTGGGAACGGAGGCCGAGATGGGTGTCATGGACCAAGAAGCAGGTTGTGCTTCATTGGAAAGGGGCGTTTTGACGCAGCTGGTTTGAAATATTTAGATGGAACCTGACCCTTTGGGTCCCTTCCTCCCGCTTTATTCCTGTCTTTCCCTATTAAATATGGATGCGTTTAGGTGAACAAAGTTCCCATTGTCTGTGAGCGGGAAGGTAGACAGTGCCTCTGTTGTTTCAGCTCATTAGAATCGATCGATAATTTATGGTCTGGCACTTCCTTTGCCAAATGTCTGGTGGGAGCAGGAGACTGGGTTGGGGGCTTCGGGCTAAAGAAGGGAACACGTCAGTGGAAGTGTTTTCCCGTAGAAGGCTGGTGACAGGTGCTGGCTGTCAGCGAGTCCCTGGTCTAGCCCCGGGCTCGGTGCCACTTCTGCTGTCCCTGGAGCCTAAAAACTCCTCCTCCTTGTGCCCAGCTTGGAACAGATGGGTCATAGGATAAGCTGGTACCACACCTCTGAAAACCGCTCACGATTTGCAGAGCGCTGGCACCGGGCGCGTGGTTGACCCATGGCTGACCTTCTGGGCTTCTGCCGATTTAGGGTTCTCTCCCTTCTCTGCGGGCAGGCTCTGTCCTCAATGCTCAGGCCAGCCACCTGGGTGGCAGTGTTTATAGACAGCGCTTTCTGAAGGCTCTCTGTGCAGAGCAACGAGTATGTCAAGTACCTGGCGATGGTCCTCAGGCATGAGATGGAGGCACGAGAGCCTCGGTTAGCAGGGGATGAGCCGCTGAACTTTTTAAATTAAAGACAGTCATGAACGTTGTATCAAAATGACCAGGAACCTGAATACCCCGATGTGATAAAGATTCCATTTTGGATTGTATAACATTATATCTTAATTGTGTTTCTCAATCCTCTTGGTACACGGATCTGAATGGAATCTCTCACTTTCTTCCAAGTTTTCTCATTATTGTTTGGGTTCTTGTTACCATGCCTAAACATCAGGTCTCTCTCCCCCCTCCTCCCTTTTCCCGTTCTCAGCCTCTTCTCTTGTCCTGGCGTCTCTCTTTTCTCGTCTCCTTTTTTGTTCCATAGGTTGTTTTCACCATACAGCATAGTTATATGGTCGCATGCAGAAAACTCCACTTATTATAAGCTACTGCTTTTCCATACGCTAGCCCTCCTTAGGACGCGTGACCAAAAGTTTTCATCCCGTCCGCTTGGACTAGTATTTGGAAAAAACACATCCTAAGTGGCCAAAGATGAATATTTTCTAAGTTCTAAGTATAGAGACACTTTCCGTGCCAAATGAGTCCAGAAAGTAAATTCTGGCTCCCTATTTGTTTTATATTCTACTCAAATACTACCAGATGGCAAGGAGATTAAAAATAACTCCAACATGTCTTCCCACACCCACCTCGTCATAAACAATCCTACACTGTGAAAGCCAAGGTCCTGGTACATGCAAACCAAGTTCATGGAACTTTCGGTTTGGGGCGGAGCGGTAGACGACCTAGGATTTCTGAGCTGAGTCACCTTTCACCTCCCAGTCCGGGCGCTATCCTTCCTTCAGGTGCTGAAAGAACCTGTGTGGCTTCGGCCACAAAACCTTTTCCTTTGGCGCCCTCTAGAGGCCCAAGCTTCTTTCTTAGATCCCGCAGAGGGAGGAAGATGAGATGTAATCGCTCTAAAAATATAAAAATCGGTGATTTTAAAAAACTGTTTCGTTTTCCCTGCTTGGTAACATTCAGGGTGGGGGCAAAAGCAGGTTTACAGTTGTGAGTAGGCAAAACACAGAGTTTATTCTGTATCATTATTTATTAATTAGTGTATTATTTTCCATAAGAACAACTAGAAGCCTACTTTTGCCCCACCCTCAAGAGCCTGGCGTAGCAACTAGAATAAATCCTAACTCCTTACCATGGCCTCCTTGAGCCTCTGTAAGCTGGTTGCTGCTTCTCTTTCTCTTCTCCTCTTCAGGTTCCAATACACTGTCCACTTCTGGTTCTCAGCTATCCCAAGCTCTTTCCCTCTTCCTAGCTGCTGCCTAAAATCATCTTCCCAGGTCCTCGCATGACTGGCACAGTCTCATTATTTCACTCACTCCCTAGCACGTGGCTTGTCTTCCTTTCTTCAGAGCACATCCGCTATCTGAAATCATCTTACTTGTTTATATTTATGGTGTTTCTTCCCCTGCCTCCACAACCTCAGAAGGTAAACACCACATGTCTGTCCTGTTTACTATTTTATGCTCAGCACCTAGAAAATCCCCGGCACAGAATAGGTAACAAACAGTCACTGAGTAAACGAGACTAGTCATTGCATAGACAATATTATTAAACTAGAGGCCCAGTGCATGAATTTGTACACGGGTGGGGTCCCTCCAGGTGGCCTATGGGAATTGGGCCCAGCTCACACCCCCAGCCTCACAGCCCCACAGCCCCGCCTGAAACTCTGCTGTGGCCTGGCACTGCCTCTGTACCTGCTCCACCATCCTGCCTGCAGGGTGATCGATCGGTGCTGCCCCCACCCCGCCCCGAAACCCACCCCACACCCCAGTCGCTGCTGCTGGTCACCTTCTGCAGGGCTATCGGCAGAGCGATTGGGCCCCCACTTGTATTTGCCTTGGCCTGGCACCTGGTCAGTGCACATCAAAGCAACTGTTCAGTTGGGCACTTAATATAGTAACCTTTTATATATATAGAAGATATCCAAGTCCCTTGATGTGTTGCCAAAAGCTTTCTACGCACGTGTAAGTTGTATCTATGTAAGGCAGCCTTTTACACATAAATACCTTTGGAGAAATCAAAGCACAAAACCAATTCTGTACTTTTATACAATATCTCATATGGATCCAGTGCCTTTACATCTATGATCCCATCTAATGCTGATAAGCAGAAGAGATCATCCTTCCTCTTCATTTCAGAGAAGAAATGCCTGATTCTTAGAAACTTCAAAGGGAGGTCCCCAAGGTGAGGACCTGACAGGTGCTGAGCCCAGGACTGAAACCCTAGCGCTGATGCCAGTCCTTCTCCAGAAATCTTTAGAGCAGCGGTTCTCAACCTGTGGGTCGCGACCCCTTTGGGGGTCGAACGACCCTTTCACAGGGGTCACCTAAGACCATTGGAAAATGCAGATATTTACATCACAAAGCATCACAGTAGCAACATTTCATGGTTGGGGGTCACCACCCCATGAGGAACTGTATGCAAGGGTCGCGGCCTTAGGAAGGTTGAGAACCACTGCTTTAGAGGTTGTTCTTCCAAACACCTAAGTACCCGAGATGGATCAAGAGTGAGGGGCACCTGTTTCACCCCTCAAGAGAGTCACACCCACAAACACCTGAATCAGCATTTGCCGGGAAGGGCAAAGCGAAATCATGAGAAAAGTGAATTGCTAGGAGTGGGCCCTTTGTAGCAAGCTCGTCATCATAGTTCTCACCCAGACCCACTTTGACCACGGAAGGCATAAATACTGCCGTTATCAACGTCTGCCAACTCAAATCAAATTTCCTTATTGGAAAACTGAGAGGCAGCAACCAGCTCTACAGTCCTCTCGATTCCCATGAACAGAACGGTCACATTTTCGAGAAGCACCCAGTGAGAACCAGTACGCAGTCAGAGCATCTGAACAGCCGCTTCACTTTCCTGATGATGCCATTTCTAAAAGTAACCAACGAGCCAGCGATCGGCCTCCTTAATCCAACCTGTGAGGACCCCCTTCTCCCCTTTCCATCGTGACGAGAATCAGATCTGTGGCTTGCTAGGGTAATTACCAAGCTGGAAATCTCTGCAGATTCCCCGTGTGAGGGGGGCAGAGTCCTGTGTTCAAGGAGCTCAGCATGTGCTTTCCACTGAGGATATAAGAGGAGACCAAAAAGGCGCCACCCAGGAGGTGCCTCACCATCAGCGAAGAGATGGTGTGTGTTTTCTCCACTCGGTGAACACACAAGTTCCCTCGAGTCATGGACTTCCCATCCAAACAAGAGGTTGTTGTCCAGGGCAGATGTGATGACCTAGATATTTCCTAGGTCCCCATGGCACTGGAAATACTGAGGGAACCAGAAGATTCAACACCAAGTTTACAGGGCTTCTATTTTGCACCCCCTGACAAAGCTCAGCTATAGGTTACCCCAGGGCTGTAGTGATGTCTCACCTATTTCAAGTCATGTGATGGATAGTAACGATACTCGTGCCGCTGTCCAGAGTCTCTAAGACAGATTTAAATAAATTGTTTACCCTGCTTGCTCCATATACCGATGTGAGAATTCATTACAAAATGGCATTACGTGTACAAATAAAATATTAATGATGAGGTTATATTTGCTAGGTTCTTTCCCCGGGTAGATGAATTCTAAGCGCTGCTGCTATAATTAGCATTTTTCTCTATTTTAATTGCTGGTGACAACATTATGAGCCACCTAACATTTGAAACTCATTTCGTTCTCATTCTTCAGCTCATTAGTGATAAGATAGTGAAAATCATTTCGTTATTGGAAAACTGAGAGGCAGCAACAGGAACCAGAAAGATTGCTGCTTTACGCTTCCCTCTGGGGGAATTCTAAAATGTTAAAGCCTGTGGCTAATTAATATTCTGTAACCTCTTGCTGAGGCAGATAAGCAGACGTGTCGGAGTGGAGGTGATTTCTCCAAGATAGCTCAGAGCGAAGGCAGCCAGGTGTGCAAGTCCAGGTTACTCAGGGCTCAAGGTCACTGTCAGATCTGAATTTCCCATGCAGCATTGTCTTTCCTGCCTGACGTCCATCAAACAGTAGAGACTGGAATCAGAAAAGGGCTCAGTAAATCATGGTCATTAAACTTGACTAGCGGTAAAAGATATTTAGCCTTTTAAAAATCCTTTGGCCGGGAAAATGTATGTTTTGGTGCTAGGCAAGGTGGCGGTTGATGGCATGAGTAAGTGGGGGTTAAGAGACAGGCTTTCCTTATGCTTTCAAGTGCGTTTTTGGTCGTTTGAATGAAGGATTGACTTCCCAGTTAAGATTAAGTAAGGATAACAGAATTACCGACATCTCTCCCACATTGGTAAAATGTAAACAAAAGCATGTATTGCATGTTCTTTGTGAATGACTGCTAACTCAAATCAAATAAGGGAATTGGCCCTGCTGGTGTGGCTCAGTGGTTGAATGTTGACCTATGACCCAGGAGGTCATGGTTTGATTCCAGGTCTGGGCACATGCCCGGATTACAGGCTCAATCCCCAATAGGGGGTGTGCAGGAGGCAGCTGATCAATGATTCTCTCTCATCATTGGTGTTTCTCTCTCCCTCTCCCTTCCTCTCTGAAATATATAGATAGATAGATATAGATATAGATATGTATTTGCAGTATGCTAAGTATGAAAATATATATGTGTATATACACACACACACATATATGTATATATATATGCACATATATATGCAGTATGCAAAGGAGTATACACTTCCATATATATATGGAAGTGTA